>CM062290.1:158885704-159288839 GCA_031216915.1 Pictodentalium vernedei
ATTCAACTGGCTTGAAAGATATCTACCTGCCTTATTCTGACTCACAGAAAAACTAAATGGGTGAATTTGTTGACAGCATTCATTAGTTACTGGATGGAAACCAAATTCAAGATGGCTGCCATAATCAAATATGAACCTAGGGGGCCAATTTGAACACACTTGTATTTGACCATCTTATGGATGCTGTATACCAAATATCAAAAGATTCTGATCAGCGGTTCTAAAGACAATTTTTGTTCAATTTTTGCGAATAGGCTGACTCCGCATTTTTTCAAATGCCCCTACAGAACACCCTGACATAACCGATGGCCATTTTTTTTTAATCCATTCTACCGGTCAAAAGGATGATTCATACCAAATAACAGTTCTCTGTTCCGTGTGGTTTGGAAAATATGGGCATTTGAATTTTTTCTATTTTTAGCCCCTGAGGTACCCATGGGGCAACAAAAAAAAACATTTCGGGCATCAATCAAGTACTTTGGACCCACTTATGCTACATGCCAAATTTGGTTCAAATTGGCCCATTGATTCTTGAAATAGAAATTTGAAGCAGAGCCCAAAATGTATATGTGCCCACAGAGAGCCCAAATATTGATCTACCAACTTCTCTTGAACAAATTTTAATCTTCAACACCAAAGAGTGTTACATACCATATATCAAGGCAATCTCTCTGGTGGTTCATGAGAAGAAGATTTTTAAAGATTTTTAAGCTTTGGCATCATTGCCCAGAGCCCGAAAAAGGCAGCCGCTCCATTTGAACAAAATAGAAAGGGTATACCCCAGGGATGGTTTGTGCAATATATGTTTGAATTTGGCTGAATGGCTGTGGAGAAGAAGCCAGGTTTGCAAAAGTTAACGGACGCCAAGTGATGGCAATACCTCACACTGACTCACACTGACTTGTAGTCAGGTGAGCTAAAAATAAAATAAAAAACCGCCTGCCCACATGCAATTTTGCAAACAAATGGCTCGAGAACTGATAACCAATTCTGATTTTTATCAATGGCCGTTCTGTGATTATTGCAACACATTTCACGGTCGAAATAAATGAACTTGAGATTCAGGATAATTGCTGAAATTGATTATATATTAAACACACACCTTTGCTTGATATAAGAGTAGCAGTCACATCAAAAAATAAATCCCATACTATTAATTATGTACACTCGAAATTGGGCAAAAATACGCACAAATTTATTGTGCATTTTGGATTTCAGATAATTATATTTTGTAGACGAACGGCTCATTCAAATGAGTTGCGGTAATTTTCAGTATGTTGGGAAAAAATTCCGATTCGTGATTTTCTAGGGCAGGCTGTGAAAGAAATTCTGTTTTTGGAGAAAAAAATCTCTAAAAAGTTGGTAATTTACGGCACTTTGAGTTTTTTTTATCCGTGAATTGGTAGTGATAAATGGACAACAACAAATCCCCAAGACGTTTCGTCCTGTAGCTGTGGCATAAACAACCGACAAGTACAAAACCACTGAAATATGAATGTCATTGGAACAAGCTCAGATATTGGCACATGGCCATATCCATATTTCTGTTTTGCTCTATATTTCTATGTTTTGGCTTTTGAAAAGACAAATTGTTCAAATAAAACACATTAGGGTGGAGTGTCTTGTGGGGGGGGGGGGGGGGGGGGGGGTAGGGTAACATGGAAATTATTGGTGTGCTGTCTGCACGCAAAAATCTCACTGACAAGCATCCAAATCTCACTGAGAGCTCATCAAAATCTCAATGACGGTCATCTCCAGAGGTTAACAGGTCTGGTGCTAACTCTTAAATTCTAGGGACAAATACAAATTTTGCCCCCCCCCCAATCCCCAAAATTTGCATCAAAATCAAAAAAATAGATGTCCTATGTGGTCCTCCATACTTTTATCCACTGCACATGCGCAGTGTCAAGGAAGTCCGAAATTGGAGCCAAATCCTCATTCTTATAACCAATGCTTGGTAAGCGTTATGTAATCAGCGGGAGGTATGACTTCCCAACTCATGGGAGGGTCATCCCTGTCTGGGTCATTGGTAAGTATAAAAAATATATAAATTACTATAAATTTTTTAACGTTTTTATACTGTACCAATGACCCAGACTTAGCTGAATAGAAAAAAGGCTGGAGGGCCTAGGAGATAAAGGAGAATTCAATAGATTCAATTACATGTAAACAGAATTATCTCCTCAAGGAGAAGAGGAGAACAGGCTTTACATGTATCTTTCTTGTTTATACCAAAAAAGAAAGACACAATACCATTCTGTAATTGAGCACAATAACATCAATGATCTCTATTAACATCCAGTATAACCCATTATACTAATTTATTAAAGGAAAGCCAATAAATAAAGATAGTCCAGAGAATGAGACTCTTTATACTCATTTAAAAGTGTCTGAGGATTGTATATTGACGGTCGTATGACACGTGACATATACAAATGCTTCACACCGAGCTACACTTTAAAAATATTACATAAATGAGATAGACATTAGCTTTACATTTTAAAACCATCCTAGCACCGACTTGGAATTACTGACTCCAGAGGAGGTATTCCCTTGCTTTTCACTATAAGCAGGTGATATAAGGGAACACCACCCCCCCCCCCCCAACCCATTCCCCTTGTTCTGGGTCAAATACCCCAGAACGAAGAGGGCAGCAGGACAGAGACACTGCCGGAACAGAAGCCTGCATAAATATAGTCGCAACTGTTTAGTGGACGACATTCTGAACAACAGATAACGGACCTAAACAACACAGGTCACCAGAAATGGACTCAATATTTCTAAGATAAAAATTTGTGAATGTGGAAGGCTGAGACCAACATGCAGCCTTCATCAAATTAGTAATAGCAACACTATTAGCATAAGCCCAAGATGTAGATAGCGCTCTTACTACATGCGCTGAAATCTTAAGCACAGGCTGCTGAGATGAAGATAATTTATCATAAGCAGTACGGATAGTTAACTGAATCCACCTTGCAATAGAATGGACCGTAATGTCCTTTCTATTAGGCAGCAAAGACAGAAAGAAACGCTTACGTCCCTTTCTGATAAACTCAGATATAAATATGTATAGCTCTAACTGGACAAAGCAAAGGCCTATGACCGTCTGAAGATGGAAGAGCCTTAATAACAATAGGTTCAGGGACTTATTAGGAGCCTGATTTTTAGCCAAAAATCCAACATTAGTAGTCAATGTAATAGTATTACCAACACTACGATAGTGAGAATCATCAACAGATAGTGCATGAAGCTCACTAACTCTTCTAGCAGAAGAGAAGGCTAAAAGAAAAGCTGTCTTATAAGATAAGTATTTGAAATCCACTGTATCAAGAGGTTCAAATGGCGCTTCTTTTAGCTTCAGAAGAACCCAATCTAAATTCCACTTAGGAATTAACCTAAGGGTTCTAGGTCTATTTATCGAAAAGTTTTTCATTAGATAAAGAGAAATTAGATCCAATCTGTAAGCTATCATGATGAGCATAGGTATCCGATAGCATAGAGCTATAACCCTTAATAGTTATTGGTTGCAGTTTGATCTCGTCAAACAAGTCGACCAGAAAATTCGCAATGTCTGGAATGGTGGGATCATAAAAATCAACAGAATGATCCCTTCACCATCGAGAGAAAACCTTCCACTTAGCAGCATAATTTAGCGAAGAGGAGGTCCTCCTACGGTTAGAAATTGAGTCCACTGCTCGTCCTGTAAAATGCTTGCCGTGCAAGAAGGACCGCACAACAGAAATACGTGAAGGTTGAGACCTTGTGGGTTGTGATGCAGGGTGTGCGATTTCTCCTGCGAAAGAAGGTCCTCCCATGGAGGAAGCTTCCGCAGAATGTCCCACAACAGACACCTGAGTAGATTTATCCATGGTCTCTGGGGTGACAGAGATGCTATCAACAGAATCTTGCAGTGAGATTGATTGATTTTTAGCAATATCTGTTGAATCAACGGAGCTGGAGGATATGCGTATCCTATCATTCCGTCCCAAGAGATCGAGAGGGCGTCTACTGCAAACGCTCGAGGATCTGGGTATGGCGGCACATACGTCTGCAACTGATTGTTGAGATGCGTCGCAAATAAGACTATTATAGGACGATCCCATTGGTAGCAAATCTGATTGAATACTCGTTTCTTGAGAGTCCATTCTGAAGGCAGCATACGACCTTTCCGAGAAAGGAAGTCCGCTAGAACATTCAGACGACCCAGAATATGACGGACCGAGAGAAGAACTTGATGCTCTAGGACAAACAGAAGGATTCTTTCCATTAGATTGAACAACAGAATGGAATGAGTGCCTCCCTGGTTCCGAATATACGCTACAACTGTCGAATTGTCGGACAGAATTTGAACATGCGAATACTGAATAATGTTCATCCACTGACGTAGCGCAAGCCAAATTGACATCATCTCTTTGATGTTTATGTGCTTGTTTAGCAACAGCAGATCCCAAAGACCCTGGCACCTCGAATCTGACGGGCTCAAAGTTGTGCCCCAACCTGTTTGACTCGCATCCGTCATTATCGTAAAAATCGGATCCGGCAGTTGCAGTGGTACTTCCTGAGTTAACCACTGAATATCTGCCCAAGTCTGAATCTCTTGTTTCACATGATTTGACAAGACGATATTCGTTTCGAGCGAATGAGTCTTCACACTCCAAATCTGAGTAAAAAATATCTGGAGTGACGAGTGCGTAGCTGCCCCATCGGAATAAGATCCGCAGCGACTCCACACAAACCTGTCAGTCTCATGAATTCTCTCACTGTTACTACATCTGAGTGAAGACAAAAGCGAGCGTAACAACTGACTAATTTTGCTCTGGTTAACGGCAGATGAACGAGATTGATGTGCATCTCGTAGCTCATTCCCAGGTGGGTGAATGACTTGGACAGCACTAGATCCGACTTCTTTTTGTTTACTATGAAACCGAGACGTCGGAGCAATTGAAGCAGATTCTGAACGTTGTTCTGAAGTGTTAACTTGTTGCCGTACTTCTGAAGAATGTCGTCCAAGTAGGCCAACGTTACCACAGACGAATGAGCTCGGAAATGAGTCATTACCAAGTTCATTATTCGAGTGAAGGCCCAGGGTGCTAGATTCAGACCAAAGCACATTGCTCGGAACTGATAAACGACTCCAAGGACAGCGAAGCGAAGATACTTTCTGAACGCCGGATGTACAATGACGTATACAGCGAAGCGAAGATACTTTCTGAACGCCGGATGTACAATGACGTATATTCGAGTGAATGATTATGCTCGCAGCATAATCATTCACTCGAATACTCGCTCTGACCGATCGGATGGTCTCCATATAAAATTTCGGAGCCACGATCAGCATGTTTATCCTGCTCAGATCTTTCACTGGACAAAACGAGCCATCTGGTTTTGGAACCATGAACAGGTGACTGTAGAAACCTGGAGATTCCTGGTTTTCTACGACGTCTATAGCGTTCTTGTCCAGAAGAGATTTAACTTCTGATAGAAGCGAATCTCTCTCTTCTGAACGTTTGACGGAAGCTGAGTCCAATGTGGACTTCGAGTTAACGGAGGTTTTTCCGTGAAGGAGTTTTAGACCTTCAGAAATAATCCCTTGCACCCATGGGTCGTCCGTAATTGACAACCAATTGGTTAAGAATCTCGACAGCCTTCCGCCCACTGGAATGCAATAGAGGTTTAGACCATCACCTCCTGGCCCTGCGAGGCTTGCGGGAGGAGAAACCACGTCCTCCACGACCCGCACCTCGCCCAGTCGACCTAGGGGCATCTGACCGGTTATCTCGGCCAACATTACGACCCCTACCTGAGTCGTCACTCTGACGGTCTCCGGAGTAAGACGTAGAGGCTTTCTTAGATCCTCTATAGGAACTTCCCTTGGACGTATTCGCCCCCGAAGTGCCTGCCTTACTCCTCTCTGCTGAGTCCGACTTTTTCAAAGCGGATTTAAAAGCAGATAATCCGAAGCTTTCTTAGTAATCTGATCATAGATTATAGAAAGCTTACCGCCGAAGAGAAGCTCGCCTGAGACCGAAGCGACTGGAAGAGAGTTTTTCACCTTACTATCCACTCTTGTGGATGCAGCCAGGGCAGCATCAAGTCTGACTAATTCCAGATTGCCACTGAAAGGGCGGAGTTATACATAGAATATGCTATGGCCCTCAAAAGAACTCTCAAGGAAGTTTTGAACATCCTGGAATTCTTTTCATTCGAGACGTAATGATAACGCTCTGGTAAGATAATGCGTCTAAACTGATTCTGTTAGACGAGATAGTCGTCACCAGCATACTGGAATAAAACGACATAGACGCCGGCAATGACAACTCCAAGTCGTCTGCCTGGTCGTCTAAATGCAGAGGAACTCTCGGCTCACCCTGTCCTGCCATTTCAGATCTATTTCTATGATTGATGAAAGGCAGCTGTAGAGCATGAGACGATAAGAAACTGGATTTGTCAGTCTTAGAGGCTAGCTTGAATATAGCATCATTAAGAAGTTCAAATGTCCGCGTGAGATTTCTGGACTGGGTCAGAAACTCAGGCGCAATGTCCCTATTCCGGCCGAATAAGTCTGTGTCTAGTGACGCTCTCAGTCTCTTATCAGGTAACGCAGCAATTTGGTCTGGAGAAACAACTTCTGAAAGGTGTTGCCGGATGAAATCTACACCCACCTTAAGTTGTCCGGAAAGGGAAAATTACAGCTCGGTTGATTCCCTCTCACCATCCGACTGGACCACATGAGAATCTTGGCCATCCCTTACTGACTCTGCAGGGCAGCGAACCGACCCAGCTTCCTCAGACTGTTTCTTTTCTGAAAAAGTTTCTGATGGCTGCTGGGATGCTGCGATGAATTGAGCTATCTGTGATAGCAAGTCCGTCACGGAGGCCTGTGGAGCCGCGGTTTTATGTAAATTAGCTGCTGGAAGCTCCTGGGACGTTAATTCCTGCATACTTCTTATATGCGAACGTCCCAACTGGAAAGGCCTCGTGTCCTTGGCTAGTGGATGTTGTGACCTGGTCGACGTGGAATCCCTGGTCGGCGAAGCAGGCTGGATATCTGCGGTCACATAGCCAAGGTGCAGTTGTGTGTGCTGACGTGAGGATGAGGAAGCCAATAGACAAGCCACGTCGGACTGTGTATGCGACGGAGCATCCTGAGCAGGAGTGGACGTATGCCCCGACTGACGAACGTTACATACAACAACATCGATCCGTCATCGCCGGGTGTGCATGATCCAAGATTATACTGCTCGCAACACCTCTTCTGAACCACAACGGACGAACCCGGCATCACAACCATTTCGTGAATGATTGCTTCACCAGGGGAGCTAGCGGGCGACAAGTGACCATCGATCCTACTAGGGACCTCTTACGCACTTGCCACATTTCTTTGAGCAATTTGCCACTAGCTCTTTATTGCGACGATGGAAGCACACTTTTGAAGACATCACGGAAACATCACCCTGTTCTTGTTCCTCTGAAAAAGAGACTGAAAAAACTAGAGTGACCCTGTGGAGAGAGGACCGGAATGGACCTCTCACCACTAACAATGTACCGTGACACACGTCTCCAACATTTGTCATCCGAATTGGCACACACTGAGCAAGAATTAGTGTGAGTAGACAGACTACACCAAATACAATGAACATGAGAATCAGAAGGAGACTTCCTCAATTTATAATTGAACAATATTCTTTAATTTTGAAAAAATATTAAACAGTCATCGTACTCGAACCAATCGTTGAAAACAAAGATACATAATAATAATAATAATAATAATAATCCAATACAAACATTTCGAAAATGAATTCAAAAGAAAAAACTTTTTTCGAAAAAATTTCAAGATGAGCCCAAGTTCCCAATGGGAATGATGAGCCCAAAAAAGCCTAAGTGTGGACAAAATTTTTTAAAACATGTCTAAAAATTAATGTTACACTTACGGACAATATTAATGTATCTGGCTATGAGCAGAACTAATAGAAGACAAGGAATCACTGTCAGAAGTAACCGTTGTCAACGTAAACAAAAGTGAATGAAAGTGTCAATGACACTGTAGCTCAACTTGACAAACTTGAACTTGGTAAGTTATAAATGAAATGGCAAAATTGAATATCATTGGTACCAATGTTATTTGGTGAAATTTCAACATAACAGCATTGTGTGTGCACAACGTCAAGAGTAATCATTGAATTTATAATTGTAAACTGTAAGACTGGCTCAAGGAAGAATGTTGATACACAAATGCAGTAAGTTCAGAGGTTATTGTAAATGGCAACTTTTTCACAGGAATGAATGCTAACCAATAGCTTTTATGTAAAGGTCTCGCCCAATGAGCACACCAAGTTAGAAAAAAAATCCTGATAAATGTGGCCTGTAGGCCATGTCAAAGAGGAATGTTGATTCACAAATGCAATAAATTCAAGGACTGTTGCGAACAGCAACAGTTTTTGATGGAAATGAAAAGAAAATCGATAGCTCCTAACTTTGTCATCCTGCATAAAAATACAAAGTTTCAAAGCAACCTGATAATGAATGCACCCTCTGAGGCAGGCCAAAGGAAGATGTTAATGCACAAATGCACTAAGTTTGAATGTCATTGCTTGTGGCAATGTTTTTTTCTCTTTTTTATGGAAATTCATAAATATACCCTGCAGAGAGTGCAAAAGGGATAAGTTGCTACACAAATGCAGTAAGTTCAAAGGCTGGTGAAAACGACAATCATTTTTTAAAGGAAATGAAAATAAATGCGACCTGTGAGGTGTGCCAAAGGAAATTGTGGATGTACGTACATACGTACGCCGATGGACGAGAAGTGATTGCAATAGCTCAGCTTGACTTTGTCAAGTTGAGCTAAAAAATGTGCCCTGTAGGGTATGCCAAAGGGAAATATTGAGGTCTGACTAAACTATGTTCTAAGAACGTTGGCAGCGGCAACATTTTTTGACGGAAATTGAAGAAAATCAATAGCTCCCATCTAGAGGTCACCCTAAACAAGCATACCAGGTTTCAAAACAATCCAATCATAAATGTGCCCTGTAGGGTGTGCCAAAGGGAAATATTGTGGTCTGACTAAACTAAGTTCTAAGAACGTTGGCCGCGGCACCATTTTTTGACGGAAATTGACGAAAATCGATAGCTCCCATGTAGAAGCCTAAACAAGCATGCCAGGTTTCAAAGCAATCCGATCATGAATGTGCCCTGTAGAGTGTGCCAAAGGGAAATATTGAGGTCTTCTGACTAAACTAAGTTCTAAGAATGTTGGCTGCGGCAACATTTTTTGACGAAAGTTGAAGAAAATTGATAGCTCCCATCTAGAGGTCTCCCAAACAAGCGTACCAAGTTTCAAAGCAATCCGATCATAAATGTGCCCTGTAGGGTGTGCCAAAGGTAAATATTGAGGTCTGACTAAATTAAGTTCTAAGATCATTGGCCATGGCAACATTTTTTGATGGAAATTGAAAAAAATCGATAGCTCCCATCTAGAGGTCACCCTAAACAAGCATACCAGGTTTCAAAGCAATCCAGTCATAAATGTGCCCTGTAGGGTGTGCCAAAGGGAAATATTGTGGTTTGACTAAACTGAGTTCTAAGAACATTGCCTGCGGCAACATTTTTTGACAGAAATTGAAGAAAATCGATAGCTCCCATCTAGAGGTCACCCCAAACAAGCATACCAAGTTTCAAAGTGATCTGATCATAAATACGACCTGTGAGGTGTGCCAAAGGGAATTGTGGATGTACGTACTGATGTACTAACTAATGTATGTACGTACGCCGACAGACGAGAAGTGATGGCAATAGCTCAGTTTGACTTTGTCAAGTTGAGCTAATAATAACTGGAAACAAGACTCCAGGCACTGAAAATATGGCCCGAAATCAGTAACCAATTTTAACACTATCTGATGTAAAACAGAGGCTTCCTGAGAAGAAACTGCAGTACATCGGATGGTAGATGCATGACCGAAATGCCTAACAACCCTAGGGTGAGGACATAACCATGGGGAAAAACAGAATAAACATTCTATTACCAAGCCAAAACTCCCAAGAAATTTCAGTAAAAAAATTACAAAAATTATGCCAAAAGCATGGGAGAATAGCAAGGGGGGTATAAAGGAAAGGGAGAGAGGAAACACTGAACAAACTGTGGAAATTTCATAACAAGAATGTAACCATCAGGCCCATGCCCCGAAATTAGGGAACATGAAATAATTTTGCATAACAGTTAAAAAATTTATAGTAATTTATATATTTTTTATACTTACCAATGACCCAGACTTAGCTAGTGCTAACTCCTTAAATTCTAGGGCCAAACACATATTTTGCCCCCCAATCCCCAAAATTTGCATCAAAATCCAAAATTTCAATGTCCTATGTGGTCCTCCATACCTTTTATTCACTGCACATGCGCAGTGTCAAGGAGGTCTCGAAATTGGCGTCAAATGTCATTCTTACAACCTGTGCCTGGTAAGCGTTATGTAATCAGCGGGGAGGTATGAGTTCCCAACTCATGGGTGGGCCATCAAAATCCAATAGGCTCAAATACATGTAAACAGAATTATCCCCTCAAGGAGAAAAGGAGAAACAGGCTTTACATGTATCTTTCTTATTTGTATCAAAAAAGAAAGACACACTACCATTCTGTAATTGAGCACAATAACATCAATGGTGTCTATTAACATCCAGCATAACCCGTTATACTAATTTTTTAAATGGAAAGCCAATAAGTAGAGGAAGTCCAGAGAATGAGACTCTTTATACTCATTAAAAGTGTCCGAGGATTGTATATTAACGCTCGTATGACACGTGACATATACAAATGCTTCACACCGAGCTACACTTGAAAAATATTATATGAATGAGTTAAACACTAGCTTGACACTTTAAAACCATCCCGGTACCGACTCGGAATTACTGACTCCAGAGGAGGTATTCCCTTGCTTTTCACTATAAAGCAGCACCATCCCCCCCCCCCCCCCCTCCCCTTGCCCTGGGTCAAATACACCACAGCGAAGAGGGCAGCAGGACAGATTCACTGCCGGAACAGAAAGCCTGCATAACTATAGTTGCAACTGTTTAGTGGATGACATTCTGAGCAGCAGATAACGGACCAAAACAATGCAGGTCTCCAGAAATGGACTCAATATTTCTAAGATAAAAATTTGTGAATGTGGAAAGCTGAGACCAATAAGCAGCCTGTAATAGCAATACTATTAGCACAAGCCCAAGATGTAGATAGAGCTCTTACTTCATGTGCCGAAATCTTAAGCACAGACTGCTGAGTTGAAGATAATTTTTCATAAGTAGTACGGATAGTTAATTGAATCCACCTTGCAATAGAATGGACTGTAATGTCCCTTCTATTAGGCAACAGAGACAGAAAGAAACGTTTACGTCCCTTTCTGATAAACTCAGATCTACGTTTGTAAATACGTATAGCTCTAACAGGACAGAGTAAAGGCCTATGCCTGTCTGAAGACGGAAGAGCCTTAATAACAATATGTTCCGGATATTTATTAGGAGCCTGATTCTTAGCCAAAAATCCAACATTAGTAGTCAAGGTAATAGTATTACCAACACTACGATAGTGAGAATCATCAACAGATAGTGCATGAAGCTCACTAACTCTTCCAGCGGAAGAGAAGGCTAAGAGAAAAGCTGTCTTATAAGATAAGAATTTGAAGTCCACCGTGTCAAGAGGCTCAAATGGCGCTTCTTTTAGCTTAAGAAGAACCCAAGCTAAATTCCACTTAGGAATTAATCTAAGGGTTCTAGGTCTATTTATCGAAAAGTTTTTCACTAACTTAGATAAGGAGACATTAGATCCAATCTGTAAACTATCATGATCTGCATAGGTATCCGATAGCATAGACCTATAACCCTTAATGGTAACAGGCTGCAGTTTGATCTCATCAAACAGATAGACTTGAAAATTAGCAATGTCTGGAATGGAGGGATCATAAATATCAATAGAATGATCCCTACACCACCGATAAAAAAACCTTCCACTTAGCAGCATAATTTAGCGAAGAGGAGGTCCTCCTACAGTTAGAAATTGTGTCCACTGCTCGTCCTGTAAATTGCTTGCCGTGCAAGGACCGCACAACAGAAATCTAAATTTTATAGTAAATTTCCTTTCTTATTATACCTACCACAATTGTTTACTACAGGCTTGCACTACAGTGGAAGTCCCTAACTCGGATAAAATACTCTCTATTTTTGTCTTTCCCAAGCAAGTTGGGAAAGAAAAGTGGTGCAAAAGCACCAATAAAAATAAGCCAAAACTGGGTCGAGTGCAACCGGCGCAGACCCAGTACGGGACGCTCTCTCCCAAGTACAACTCCACGACTTCCGTTGCCAGTGCGCATATACCATCTCTAAAGACTCATTCTTTTTGAATCCGTAAACTTTAGAGTTATGTGATCAGCGGGGAGGAAAGATTCTTTACCCGTAAAGAAGACGGGAGGGCCTCCATGTAAACAATTGTGGTAGGTATAATAAGAAAGGAAATTTACTATAAAATTTAGATTTCTTATCAACCTATTCACAATTGTTTACTACAGGCTGAATAGACAAAAGGCTGGAGGGAATCGCATAACCAACCCCCACATAACCCCAGTGCACTGGAACCGTGAAGTAGAAGGAAGAGGTCCCGAGGCTTATCAACCATAATGTCGCAATCATTGGTAAAGGACAATGAAAAGAGACATATGAGCCTGTGTGACACACAGACAGAAAAAGGGCAGTAACAGCACAAGGCTGAAACTGACCTTCAAGAAGCCTAATGGCTATGGCAGACAACAGCCTGAGCAGAAGAAAGAGGACCCAGGGCAAAAAGGTCCTCCGACTGCTCCTGCAACTGGCGCAAATAAAAGGTGGAGAAAGTAGAAGCATTTCTCCAGTAGGCTGCCTGCAGAACATCCGACAACTTGACGGAGTTAGAATAAGCCCAAGAGGTAGAAAGTGCCCGCACCTCGTGGGCAGAAATACGATTGGTAATACAATCGCCAGCTGCTAAACGACTATAAGCCGTACGAATAGCAAGACAAATCTATCGAGAAATGGATTGAGGAGAGATCTTCTGTCGACCCGGAATGAGAGACAGAAAAAAACGTTTTCTGCCTTTCCGTATGAAGCGTGTCCGATCAAGATAAATGCGAATAGCACGGACCGGACAGAGCAAAGGGCGAGTACCCTCAACAGAGGGAAGAGCCCTGATACAGATAGGAGGAGGTGTAGTATCTGGTAACTGATTCTTAGCCAAAAAGGAGCAATCAGTGGTAAAAGTAACACTGTTGGGAGAGCTCCTAAAAAAGGCCGGGTCAACCGAGAGGGCGTGAAGCTCACTAACCCGTCTGGCCGAAGCAAATGCCATCAGAAAAGCCGTCTTATATGTGAGAAAATGCATATCCACCTGGGATAAAGGTTCGAACGGCGCCCCCCCCCCCCCCCCCCCCCCAAGCAAAACAACAGCACCCACGAAAGATTCCATCGTGGAGTAAGCTGCAAAGTCCGAGGCCTTTTCAAAGAAAAGTGCCGAACAAGCTTGGAGAGGTAAGGATTAGTGCCGATACGACGCTTCTCCACATAAGAAAAAGTCTCTGAAAGCATAGACCTGTAACCCTTGATGGTAACAGGCTGGAGACCCCGAGAATCAAACAGATATACCAGGAACTCCGCAATCTGTGAAATCGAAGGATTGGCATAATCAACAGAGTGATCAGCACACCATCGACAGAAGACCTTCCATTTAGCTGCATAAGCTAAACCAGTGGAGTGCCTCCTTGAAGAAGAAATGCACTCCACTGCTCGTCTCGAAAAACCTCTACGGAGGAGACAGGACCTGACAAAAGATATGCGTGAAGGCACAACGAAGTCGGGTCGACGTGAAACCTCCTCGGGCGACCTTGACAAAGAAGGTCACGACGTAGCGGGAGACGTGCCGGAACCGCCGCCATCAGCGAGCGGAGCTGATTGATCCACACCCACTGAGGCAACAGGGGAGCGATCAGAATGATTCGACAACTGCAGGTTCGAAATTTGGCGAGAACCTGAGAAAGAATCGGAACTGGCGGGAAGGCGTAGCCGACTAGACCGTTCCAATCGAGTGACAGAGCGTCCACAGCAAAAGCCAGAGGATCTGGACACGGGACCACGAAAGTGGCCACCTGATGGTTCCAACGAGACGCAAAGAGGTCGATGTGGGGACGTCCCCAGAGATCTCAAAGCGACTGGAACACTGCCCTGTGAAGCATCCACTCGGTGGAAATAACCCTGCCCTGTCGGGACAGGGAGTCGGCTAGGACGTTCAGACGACCGGGAATGTGACGAACAACCACTCCGGCGTGAACATCCTGAGCGAGCAGTAGAAGATCCCGAGCTAACTCGTACATCGGAAGCGAGTGCGTGCCGCCCTGGTTCCGAATGTAAGCAACCACTGTCGAATTGTCGGATAGTAGAAGGACCTGGCGATTCGACAGGTGAGGGATCCACTGCCTGAAACTCAGAAGAAGAGCAAGAAGCTCCTTCTGGCTGATGTGTAGAGCTGCTTGATCCAGGTCCCACATCCCGTGTAGGGAAAGACCGAGAGGATCCAACGTCGCACCCCATCCGAGATCGCTGGCATCTGCCGTCAGAACGCGATCGGACGTGGGTAAGTCCAGTGGAACACCCTGCGTAATCCACTGAACATCTGTCCAGGGAAGAAGGTGAGGATACAGAGAGTCTGGAAATGGAAGCACCTGATCCAGAGAATCTACATTCGGCCTCCAACGACTGAGCAGAAAGTGTTGGAGAGGTCTGACACGCAGCCGACCTAGAGGAATGAGATCCGTCACCGAACCGCAGAGACAGATCAGCCGGAGAAAACTCCGAGAGGTCGCGGACCTGGACTGGGACAGAGTCAGAGCAAAAGCTGAGAGAATCACAGCCTTGGCCTGGGGAACAGCCACCAAATTGAATTTGGTTTGGAAAGACATCCCCAGATGACAAAACGACTGAGAAGGGACCAGATCCGACTTCTCCTCGTTGACTCTGAATCCTAGCGACGTGAGCAAGCTCAACACAGTGGCGACATCCGATTCCAGTAAGGCAGCATTGGAATGCCTCTGGAGGATATCGTCCAGATATGCCGAAGTAGTCACCCTGGACTGTGTGCGATGGAACGCTATCACATGCGACATCAGTCTGGTGAACGCCCAAGGAGCCAGGTTGAGGCCGAAAGGCATGGCCTTGAACTGGTAAACTCACCCCAGAAAAGCGAACCTGAGATACTTCCGTGACACCCGATGCATCGGAACGTGGAAGTAAGCGTCTCGCAGGTCAATGCTGGCTGCGAAATCTCCCTGGTGAATTGATTGGCGGACCGACCTGAAAGTCTCCATGCTGAACTTGGGAGCAATGATAGACTGGTTCAGGATACTCAGATCGATAACCGGTCGGAGTCGGCCGTCCTTCTTCGGCACCAAGAACAGGCGGGAATAGAAACCCACTGACTGAACATTCTTGACGACCTCGATCGCCCCCTTTGCCAGGAGATTGGCAATCTCCGTGGACAAAAGTTCCCGACGTAAAACGTCTGAAGGAACTGTGGTTGGAAGAGGCACCCTTGACAGAGTGGGGTGCCGTCGGAAGGATATGCGCAGCCCGGACCGAACAACAACCTGGGACGAGTCGAGGTGAGGACATTCATTTCGAGCCCCGACGAGGCCCGCGAGAGGAGAAACCACCTCCTCTGCTAAATGAAGAATCCTGAGACTTCCCTCGATTCTGCCGACCCCTACCTTTACCCCGTAAGAAGTAGAGGCGGCGGCAGAAGGACCAGCCTTTTGCTTCACAGAGGAAGCAGAAGGGTACTTGTTAGGCTTGTTATGGCCCTTGCCTCCCCGAGAAGGCTGATCAAGCTGACGAAACAGCAGCTGATCTTTGGAATGACGTAGGACGTCATCCCGGACCGTCGACACGGAACCATGGAAAAGTTGCGGACCTGCCAAAGAAGCAGATCGAAGAGTAGCACGCTGCTCCTCGGGAAGGGATCGTCCTGTGTCCAGCACAGCGTCCCTTCGAACTAATTCCAAATTAGCCGTGTTACAGGCATGCGTGTGAGTAAGGTGCATAAGCGCCTTGGACAGCACACGCAAAGGAGCCTGTACCTCGTCAAACTTATCTGGAGGCAGATAAGCAGCCAAAGCTGAGACGACGTGATCTGAGAGAGAAAGCATGCCAAGCATCTCTCTAGATAAGCCCAACGTGGACTCCAGAGTCGTCATTGGAATGACGGCAGACTTGGGCTTGGAAAGCCCGAGGGAAGTGGAGTCCTGATCCAGAACCGTCAAAGCCTGGCAGACTGATGGATTGGCGGAATCGTAGGAACGATAACGCACAGGAGGCAAAAAGGTGTCAACCCTGGTGAAGAACGAAGTCTTCAATGCCTTGGAATTCAGCTTGGCATCCAATGCTGAAAAAGCTTCAACCACCTGTACCGACTGGCACGGTCGAAGGCGCCCAGAAGCAAGTTGCTCCATAGGCTGTTGGCGCGCGACCGATGATCGCAGCCAGGCTGACACTGTCGGCTGGTTAGCAGGTTTGAGCTCAGGCAGAAACCCAAACACAAAGTCAAGAGCCGCCCCCAAGTCCGAAGACTGCTGGCCCTCGACCTCAAGCATGTCGGACTCCTCCCCAGAGTCGGAAGACACATAGCCCATCGTGGGCAAACCAGCCGACGCCTCCCATGGTGTCGGGACACCAGAGGAATCGGAAACCGGCCTGTTTCCAATCCCGGGAGGCGGCGCCATAGGAGGCACCTGGAAACCACCCATAGCCTCATTGGAAGCAACAGGAAGGCTCTTAGAAAGAACCTGAGTGAGTAAGGAGAGGGCCTCCCTAAGCTCACTGCCTGTACCGACCGGTTCGACAGGGGAGCGAACCAGCAAAGTGGCTTCACCTCTGACCCTCTTAACCAGCGAAGGGTCACGATCCTCCAAAACACCCGACGCGGGACGACGGGCGGCAGCCGAAACAGCCGGATCAATATTGCGAGAACTCATGCGAGTCACCGCAGACCTCTGCGGGGCAGAAGGTCCAGGCTGCACAAAAGGCGTTGGTCCCCCAAAACTGGTCGTGTGACCAGAGTGAGTAGACGGAAACGCCACGGAGTTCATAGTGTTTCCACTACGAACATCCGAATCCAAAGACACAACTGTGGTGCTCGACGGCGAAGAGACCACAGATGGCTGTAGAAACCTGGAGTTTCCTGGTTTTCTATGACCTCTATCGCGTTCTTCTCCAGAAGGGATTGGACTTCTAATAGAAGCGAACCTCTCTTCTGAGGAGTTGACGGAAGCTGAGTCCATCTTGGACTTCGAGTTAACGGAGGTTTTCTTTTGAAGGACAGTTTTAGCCCTTCTGAAATCACCCCTCAAACCCAAGGGTTGTCCATAATCAACAACCAATTGGTTAAGAAAATCGATAGCCTTCCGCCCACTGGAACACGATAGAGGTTTGCACCATCACCTCCTGGACCTGCCAGGCTTGTGGGAGGAGAAACCACGTCCTCCACGACCCGCACCTCGACCCGTCGACCTAGGGGCATCTGACTGGTTGTCTCGGCCAGTATTATGGCCCCTACCTGAGTCGCTACCTTGACGGTCTCTGGATTAAGACCTAGAGGACTTATAAGAACCTCTATAGGAACTTCCCTTGGACGTACTCGCCCCAGAAGTGCCAGAAGTGCCTGTCTTACTCTTTTCTGCTGAATCCGACTTTTTGAAGCGGACTTGAACAGCAGAGAGTCTGAAGCTTTCTAAGTAATCTGATCATAGATTAAGGAAAGCTTGCCGTTGAAGAGAAGCTCTCCTGAGACCAGAGTGACTCGAAGAGAGTTGTTCACCTTATGATCCACCTGAGTGGATGCTGCCAGGGCAGCATCATGTCTAATTAACTCCAGATTTACCACTGAAAGGGCGGAGTTATACGTAGAGTATGCTATGGCCCCGAAAGAACTCTTAAGGAAGTTTGTACATCCTGGAATTCTTTTCCGAGACGTAATGATAACGCTCTGGTAAGGCGATCTGCGTACGATAATGCATCTAAGCTGATCCTGTTAGACGAGATGGTCTTTTCCAACGTAGTGGCTGGAATAGACATAGACGACGACAAAGACAATTCTAGGTCTTCAGCCTGGTCATCCAGATGCAGAGGAACTCTCAGAATGCCCTGCCCTGCCGTTTCAAATTTATTCCTTTAACTGATGAAAGGCAGCTGTAGAGCATTGGCCGCTGAGAAACCGGACTTGCCCGTCTTAGAGGCAAGTTTGAATATAGCATCATTCAAAAGTTCAAATGTCTGTGAGACATTTCTGGATTGGGTCAGAAACTCAGGGACAGTGTCCCTATTCCGGCCGAAAAAGTCTGTGTCCAGTGACGCTATCAGTCTCTTATTCGGCAACGCAGCATTCTGGTCCGGAGGAACAACATCAGGAAGGTATTGCCGGATGAAATCTACGGCTACCTTATGTTGCTCAGAAAGGGAAAATTCCAGCTCCTCTGAATCCCTTTCGCCATCCGGCTGGATCACTTGATAATCTCGGTCGGCCCTTCCTGACTCTGCAGTGGAACGAACCGACCCAGCTTCCTCAGACAATTCCTGATCCGAAGAAGTTTCTGACAGCTGCTGGGATGCTGCGATGAGATGAGCTATCTGTGATAGCAAGTCCATAACGGAGGCCTGTGGAGCCGCGGTCTTACGTGATTTAGCCACTGGAAGCTCCTGGGACGTTGAATCCTGCATATTTCTTTTATGCGAACGTCCCGACTGTAAAGGCCTTGTATCCCTGGCTACCGGATGGCGTGACCTGGTCGACGTGGAATCCCAGGGTTGGCAAAGCTGGCTGGATATCAGCAGTCACGTAGCCAAGGTGCGGTCGTGTGTGCTGCCGTGAGGATGAGGAAGCCGATAGACTAGTCTCTCCAGACTGTCTATGCAATGGAGCGTCCCGAGCAGGTGGAGTGGACGTATGCTCCGACTGACGAACGTTACGTACAACAACATCTGGGCCCAGATGTTGCTGTAAGAGAGAGAGGCCTCTCTCGCTCGCGGTCCAGGTAGACCTGGACGAGCTAGCTACCGGACTGCCAGGCTTCCTCCGTACTATCCTCGAATCCGTCGTTGCTGGGTGTGCATGTTCAATGTTTAAAGAGCTCGCATCACCCAAACTCCTTTCCTGGACCGCAAAGGACAAACCCGGCTGCTGAGCCATTCCATGAATGGTCGCTACACCGGGCGAGCTAGCGGATGACAACGCCATCGATCTTACTTGGGACCTCTTAGGCAATTGTCGTATTTCCATGAGCACTTTAGCCGCTAGCTCTTTGTTAGACTGCAATGACGGAGGCACACTTCTTGAAGACATCACGGAAACATCACCCTGTTCTTGTTCCTCTGAAAAAGAGACTGAAAAACTAGAGCGACCCTGCAGAGAGAGGACTGGCATGAACCCCTCACCGCTAACAATATACCGTGACACACGTCTCCAACGTTTGTCATTCCAATTGACACACACTGAGCAAGAATTAGTGCGAGTACATTGACTACAAGAAACACAATGAACATGAGAATCAGAGGAGGACTTCCTCGCATTACAATTTGAACAATATTCTTTCATCGTGAAAAAATATAAACAGTCATAGTACTCGCATTAACCCTTGAAAACAAAGATACATAATATAATATAATCCATTATAACATTTCGAAAAAATAATTCAAAAGAAAAAAAATTTTCGAAAAAATTTCAGAAGAGCCCAAGTTCCCAATGGGAACAATGAGCCCAAATGGATCCCCAAAAAACCTAAGTGTGGACAAAAATTTTAAAACATTTTTAAAAATTAATGTAACACTTATGGACAATACTAATGTATCTGGCTATGAGGAGAACAAAACAGAAGACAAGTAATCACTATAAGAAGTAACCGTTGTCACTGTAAACAAAAGTGTACAAAAACCGGAAACCTGACTCCAGGCACTGTAAACATGGCCCAAAATCAGTTACCAATTTAAGGGGTCGTCTAACCTAACTTTGGTCAATTTGTTGACATTTTTCCCAATGCCTCAGAAACAGATAAGAGAAGTAAGGAAAGGCAAATTACATATCAAAATAATGAGTAAAGTGGATAGAAAAGGTACATATAATTTTTTTCAGGAAAAAAAGTGAATTTTATGATTTTGAAAAAGATTAATTTGCAAATGGCATAAGTAACGAACCGGTAAAACCACAAAATAATCGGTAATTCGAAAGCCTTGTCCTCAATATAATGATAACATACTACAGACTCGGAGAAAGCATTTTTTTGACACACACTCTGGTGGGTTTTGACGTTTGAATGTAATAACACCAACACAAATTTTGGATGTTCCGGATGTGGCCATGTTTCAATGATGTTTTTCCGGTCATGTGATTACGATGTGGTTCTTGCAGAAATACTCAATTTGGGCAATCGTAAAAATGCAAGGATGTGATCACGCCCCTTATTTGTTCGAGACAATGTATGAGCGGATTTGCAAACAGGTGACAGCAAATACTTGAGCTGTTAATGTCATAACTGCAAAATATGGTTCGAAATTCCCTCTCGTGTTTACAGGCTGTCTGAACTTTTTTGTTGACAAAAAATCTGAATTATTGCGCACTAGAAAGACAACATGAACCACTTGTAGAAAAAATAACCGAGTGTATAAAATCGGGACGATACACATAAAATAAGGCAATATTCATAACAAAGTAAGTAGAATGCTTCAGAAATCACTTTTTCACAAAGTATATTCCAAGTGACCTGGAACTATATTGAGCGTGTTAATTTCCCCCTGTCGCTGCGAAGTTATTTACTTTCTAGTAACCATGGAATTTGAAGGCGGGTATGTTTGATGTCTGCAAAGGACCGATTGAAGATGGGTTGAAAATGATGCATTCGTGCTTTTAAATAAGGTGCGCTTGGACGATGCTGAGAATTTAGTTTTTTTTTGCAACCAACCATAGTAATACAAGCGTCGATCAGTGTCTTTTATGATCGCTTTACACTGACAAATGTGACAAATCTCCTTCACCGGAAACCATCCCCCAATTTGCATATCACAATAAACATAACCGCTGTCACGGAGTGTCAGCGTGGCCGTGTGGTCAAAACCGAAACGAATTATCGAATGCACGGTCAATATTAGCTGCAATTGGCTTTTAAACAAACGAAATATTCGCAATTTCTTCATTATTCATGCCGAGTTACTTTTTAACCAAACCACATGCCTTCAGTTTCGTTTGTCAGCGTCAAGCTGATATTGTTTGTGGTAATTAAATAGTACGAGAAGGCGAAGGAAGCCAAATATTTTCCATCATTTATTAATTAATTCAAATTGATAATTTCTTTTATTTTACTGAAATTATGAACTGATAAGGTGGGTGTGTTGCGATTATTATGCCCCAGACCTGGAAGTTGGAAAATCAAAAGTGCATCTAGGGCCGTGCAGTGCCAGTGGTGACCTCTGTCCTGTTACCCATTCATCATTACATGTACCAACATTCTCCCTTGTATCTCAACCATTGCTACTCCAATGTGAAGGATATTTGGTGTTGTGATCGAGCATCATGGGGAAACAATGCCTGTGTAGCTGCTGTAGCATGTGTTTCTTCCCACATTTTTTCAGAGTTGTGGTACTTTTTCACTCTTTTGAGTTAGAAAATTTTGTTTATAACTAGTTGATTTGTTACAATTTGTTGCAAAGTGCCTGCTAATACCTTCAATTGTATTGCTACAGAATTTTCTTATGAAGATTTTGTTCCTATTATCAAGCAACAACCTAATGAATATTCTGTATAAAGCCACCAATCTGATGTTTGACACTTTTATCGGAGCTGTTTTGAAGGCTTATGGAACTCAAAATGTTGATTATGGCAGGACTTTTCTATTCACCCATTAATCGATTAATTAAGTGTTATAGTTGGAAGTAAGAAGCATGAAAGGTCCAGAACTAAAACTCTAAAAAGAATGTTTTGCAATGTAACATGATTTTTGCAGATACACTTATTTGGAGGGTTACCTGTCTGATAGTGTTTGGAACAGTGTGGCCAGGATCTTCAAAAAGAAAAAAGAGTTAAACTTTGAGAAAAAAGGCATATGCCTTGAGTGCCGGAGGTAGAGTCATACAAGGAAGAGAGCCCCCCCCCCCCCCCCCCCCCCAACCCAGGAAATTTTTTGTGTCAAATGGAGCTCACTTGTCATCTTTTGGGAATTGCTTTGTGTACTGCGTTCTTGAAAAAAATATGTGAGACCCTCTGGATGTGCCCTTCTGATCTCAGTATGTCAACAATAAGCCTCCTTGGGGAAAGTACATGCAATAATGGTTATGTACGGTTGATTTGATGTGTTTTGAATAACAATGTACTTTTAAGCACATTAGATGGTTTATTGCAGTGACAGGTTACAGTTACCCTTATTTCTTCTCCAACAGATATTATGAGTGTATTGGTGTCCAAGAGTTAAACAAAGCTAATATACTTATTGATAAACCAGCCAAATTTAACAATTTAATCACTATCAAATTGATGCATGGGATAAAAGGGGTTACAGTGCAAGGGGTTTGTAAATATATTTATTCAACTACAATGTATGACTTTGCAGTGCATTCTACATAGGAGAATATCATATTTTCTTTTCAAACCATTACAGTAACACATACATCTTGATATTGGGAGACACTCTTTTGCCCTTCCATACTTCTTCTGCTGGACTCCTTCAAGTTGACCTTTGTTGAACTCCCCAAATCAAAACATAAACAAAAGAAAATGTCTGCCTCAATCAGTGAGCACTCCACTTATAACATTTGGTCTCAATCTTTATTACTTTCATGAATTAGGAAAAGATTTCTTCGAGTATGTACTTAAATGTTTATAGAATACAGCTGTTATTTTATTTTGAGGTATTTTATTGTAAAAATTTTGTTCTCTTACTTATGCCACAGCAGACTTTCAGGTGGTGCTATTTACACATGGCAGCAGTTCCATGGCAAATTTCAGTTTCCACATGTTCTATGTTTCATTCCAAGCATTTTGGTATATAATTTATTGGGGTTATTCATTTTGGGCCTTTTTTAGACTTGAAAGAAAATTACATGAAATTTGACCAAAGTTAGGTTGGACGTCCCCTTAAACACTATCCGATGTAAAACAGAGACTTCCAGAGAAGAAACTGCAGTATATCGGATGGTAGATGCAGACCAAAACGCCTAACCACCCAAGGGTGAGGACGTAAGCATGGGGAAAAACAGAATAATTATTCTGTTACCAAGCCAAAACTCCCAAGAAATTTTAGTAAAAAAAATTACAAAAATTATGCCAAAAGCATGGGAGAATAGCAAGGGGGGAATAAAGGAAAGGGAGAGAGGAAACACTGATACCAAAGATCATTTAAATCTGACATGCACAGATCTAGATACAGAGGTCTAAAGTTGTTACAGACAGATGGATGGACAGACCTCATTGCTACTTTGTTTTGGCGGGATATAACAAGCTTGTTCTATTAAGGGGGTTACATGATATGGTCTGTTTAAACTTTTTTTTAAAAGAATTTTTTTAACTGCTCAATTTGTGTGGGGGGTGGATGCAACCGAATTGTTAGCTAAATGTTAATACTATACATACAGGTAATATATGGTCAAACTTCTTTATGGCATTGTCGCCAGCATCCCAGAACTGTAATTTGAACAAAGACACTTTGTTTATCTTCTCCATTTTGACTGGCCAGAAGACATTTGTAACATTAATACCTGAAGCAAGAAATGGGTAACGGTCAACCTGAATGAAAAGAAACCTGTGTGGAAGCCTTATCCAATCAAATTGAGCGAACAGTCATCTTACCACACTAGTTTACACCTCTAACTTAACATGCCCAATAGTTAGAAACAAACCTACTCTGTCGTATGAATTTTATTTCTTTGACAAAACTAAATTACATACCTCTAGTAGGCTACATGTACATTCAAGTCCTAGAATATCACGCACTTCACACAAATATGATAAATACAGTATATGGAGAGTGAATACTCTACTGAAACCCTCACAAAGAAGAGTACATGTGTCTGCTAGGGCTGTGTGGTTTATCAGTTTTGCAGGCCTGGCATTCTTAAAAATGCAGGATGGCTAAAATAGCTCCCGTCGCATGGCCTCAAGGATCGATTAGCTCTCCTCAAGCTTACAAAAGCTGACAGTGGCAAAATGAAGTTTTACTATTAACCCTTTACCTAACAAATTGTCCGCATCCACCCACGTAATTTTCAAATTTAACAGTTAAAAAAAAAAAATCCAAAAGTTTCAACAAACCCATATCATGTGACCGCTCCTTGGAATGAGCTCATCGAGCTTGTTACAATGAGGGGTCACATGATATGGTTTCATTGAAGTTTTTTTTAAAAACAATAATTAAAACTAGAAAGTGTTTTAGCACACTAAAACATATGTCTCCCCTTCCTTTCTATTTTATACACTAACAAGAAGGACGCCAATGCCCTATAGCTCACCAACATTCCTCTTTGATAGTAACTTTGGCAAACACAAGTACTGTATCAAACAGGCTCATAACATGCGACAAAGCTTACCTAAACACAACCTCTGAAAAGTAAAACACAGAAACTGACATAAACACTAAGTTAAACATGAAATTCAGAGCTAAACAGAAAACTAAACACAAATAAAAATGTCAAGAAAAATGTTTAAAATGCAGGGTATGAGGGGTAAATCATGGAACAATGATACTGAGGAACATGTATGATGAATATAAGTGCAATGGGAGGAGAAGGAGCACATCAGCTGAGCTAAACACTAAGTTAAACATGAAATTCCAAGCTAAACAGTAAACTAAACGCAACTAAAAATGTCAAGAAAAATGTTTAAAATGCATTGTATGAGGGGTTAATCATCGAACAATGATACTGCGGAACATGTATGATGAATATAAGTGCCATTGGAAGAGAAGGAACACAGCAGCTGACCTAAACACTAAGTTAAACATGAAATTCTGAGTTAAACAGAAAACTAAACGCAACTAAAAATGTCAAGAAAAATGTTTAAAATGCAGGGTATGAGGGGTTAATCATGGAACAATGATACTGAGGAACATGTATGATGAATATAAGTGCCATGGGAAGAGAAGGAGCACAGCAGCTGACCTAAACATCAAGTTAAACATGAAATTCTGAGCTAAACAGAAAATTAAACGCAACTAAAAATGTCAAGAAAAATGTCTAAAATGTAGGGTATGAGGGGTTAAATCATGGTAAAATGATAATAATCATCATATAGCAGCATTATAACAAGAAGGACGCCAACGCCCTATAGCTCACCAACATTCCTCTTTGATAGTAACTTTGGCAAACACAAGAACTGTATCAAACAAGCTCATAACATGCGACAAAGCTTACCTAAACACAACCTCTTAAAAGTAAAACACAGGAACTGACATAAACACTAAGTTAAGCATGAAATTCCAAGCTAAACAGAAAACTAAACGCAACTAAAAATGTCAAGAAAAATGTTTAAAATGCAGGGTATGAGGGGTTAATCATGGAACAATGATACTGAGGAACATGTATGATGAATATAAGTGCCATTGGAAGAGAAGGAACACAGCAGCTGACCTAAACACTAAGTTAAACATGAAATTCTGAGTTAAACAGAAAACTAAACGCAACTAAAAATGTCAAGAAAAATGTTTAAAATGCAGGATATGAGGGGTTAATCATGGAACAATGATACTGAGGAACATGTATGATGAATATAAGTGCCATGGGAAGAGAAGAAGCACAGCAGCTGACCTAAACACTAAGTTAAACATGAAATTCCGAGCTAAACAGAAAACTAAACGCAACTAAAAATTTCAAGAAAAATGTTTAAAATGCAGGGTATGAGGGGTTAATCATGGAACAATGATACTGAGGAACATGTATGATGAATATAGGTGCCATTGGAAGAGAAGGAGCACAGCAGCTGACCTAAACACTTAGTTAAACATGAAATTCTGAGCTAAACAGAAAACTAAACGCAACTAAAAATGTCAAGAATAATGATTAAAATGCAGGGTATGAGGGGTTAATCATGGAACAATGATACTGAGGAACATGTATGATGAATATAAGTGCCATTGGAAGAGAAGGAGCACAGCAGCTGACCTAAACACTTAGTTAAACATGAAATTCTGAGCTAAACATAAAACTAAACGCAACTAAAAATGTCAAGAAAAATGTCTAAAATGTAGGGTATGAGGGGTTAAATCATGGTAAAATGATAATAATCATCAAATAGCAGCATTATAAAAGCCATGATATGGAAATAGGGAGAATAAGTGACCTAAACAGAAACTTTAACATTATTGGACACGTACGCTGACGCTGATGCCGACGTCGACGCTGATGCCGACCGATCGAGCCATTCCATAAGCTCACACAACTAAAGTTGGTGAGCTAAAAATGATCTGGTCTGGACAATTACTCCCTATTTAAAGTATATAAATTTGACCTTGAGGTCAAGGTCACATGAAGGTCATGATGACATGTGGTCTCATTGTGATAATCCACATGTCAATCAGCTAAGTCCTAGGTCAAAAAACAAAAATGTTCACACCTGGACAATTATTCCCTATTTGAAGTACATAAATTTGACCTTGAGGTCAAGGTCACATGAAGGTCATGATTACATGTGACATGCGGTCTAATTGCGATACATCCACATGTCAAATATCTAAGTCCTAGGTCAAAAAACAAAAAAGTTCTGGTCTGGATAATTATTCCCTATTTGAAGTACATAAATTTGACCTTAAGGTCAGAGGTCAAGATCACATGAAGGTCATCGAGGTAGACGACATGCGGTCTCATGGTGACACATCCTCATGTCAAATAACCAAGTCCTAGGTCAAAAAATAAAAAAATTCTGGTCTTGACAATTACTCCCTATTTGAAGTACATAAATGTGACCTTGAGGTCAAGGTCACATGAAGGTCACAATGGTATGCAACACATCGGCTCATGGTGATACATCCATGTGCCAAATATCTAAGGCCTGGCTCAAAAGACAAACAAGTTTTGGTCCGGACAAAGTTTCCTTGAAAAAAGCACAAATCTGACCTTCAGATCAAAGGTCAAGGTCACGTGAAGGTCACAATGGTACGCTACACACTGGCTCATGGTGATACATCCACATGCCAAATATCTAAAGCATGACTCGAAATACAAAAAAGTTCTGGTCCAGACAGTTTCCCTTAAAAAAGCGCATAAATCTGACCTTCAGGTCAAAGGTCAAGGTCACATGAAGGTCACTATGGTACACTGCACACCGGTTCATGGTGATAAATCCACATGCCAAGTTTCTAAGGTGTAGGTCAAAAGACAAAAAAGTTATGGCCCGGACAAAGTTTGTGTGATGTTTCCCTTAAAAAAACAAATAAATCTGACCATCAGGTCAAAGGTCAAGGTCACATGAAGATCACTATGGTACACTGCACACCGGCTCATGGTGATACATCCACATGCCAAGTATCTTCTAAGGTGTAGGTCAAAAGACAAAAAAAGTTATGGCCCGGACAAAGTTTGTATGAGAAGAAGAAGAAGAAGAAGAAGAAGAGAATATGCACTAAAACAATATGTCTCCCTTCTGGGAAGGGGAGACATAATAATAAATTTTGATAACCAGTGCATTGGGTAAAGGGGTAATGAATTCTGCCTAGTGGGCTTTGTACAAGGCCCGGGGGAGTGGGAGGGGCAGTGTGACCGTCTTACAGAGACCACTAACATATCAGAGATCTGAAAAGATGTGGGTTTTAGGAATAGGCCATTATGATAATCATTACTTTCTAAGGCCAGGAGGGCTAGTTTTCTCCCTCCTTAATTCTTTTAAGGTGAGCAGTAGGTAAGCGAATAAATCACTCGCCTGAAAAAGCCAGGCCTGGTTTTGTAAGTCAGTTTTGTTTTCAACTCTTTTCCCAATGCACACAATATCAAAATTTGTTTTTTAATTATTTGTTTTTCAAATTTCACAAAATGTCAACAAACCATATCATGTGAGACATCATTGGGATGAGCCCAATGAGCTCACATGATATGGTTTTGCTGACATTTTTGAAAATAATTTGTTAGATATAGGATTAACCTTTTACCCAAAATGAACGGCAGGTGACATTTGCAAACAAAATTCTTGAATAACGATTTTTTGTGTTTTGGCATCAAAAACATAGCTTAAGGCCTCTTATTGGAACAAGCTCAACAAATGAAAAGCACTGGCCAATTTTGATCACAAAGTTGGGTAAAGAGTTAAAAAAAAAACAAGAGGTGCGCATTGGAGGTGCGCATCGGAGATGCAGGCTTTGAGTTGTAGTGGCAATTGGAGTGTGTTGCATGTCCATAACCCGGTTATCAATCATATGGTGGTTGTCAAATCTGGAACCTTTGTTCAAGTTATAATGGTAATAAGTTCAGCATTCATAAGAATTAATTAAGGCCCATAACTCTTTGAAGGAAAAATCTGGCCAGGCCAGTTTTCAAAACATGCTTGAGATATTCTTGCAAAAGACCTGTATGGCAAATATTAGTCCAATGTGAGAACGTTTGTTGAAGTTATTGTGCTAACGAGCTCAAAATTTGTAAAAATTGACTAAATTAAGGCCGATAATTCTCCAAGGAAAAATCGGCCCGGGCCAGTTTTCGAACTCGCTCGCATGAGATATTCTTGCAAAAGACACCTATGACAAATAATAGCCAAATTGGAGAACGTTTGTTTAAGTTATTGTGATAACGAGATCAAGATTTATAAAAATTGACTAATTAAGGCCCGTAACTCTAACGAAAATCAGGCCGGGCCAGTTTTCGAACCTGCTTCAGATATTATTGCAAAAAAACATTATGGCAAATATTAGTCAAATCTGAGAACATTTGTTCAAGTTATTGTGCTAACAGTGTGAGGACGCCCTTCTCGTCATATACCAACCGTCGAAAAACCATAGATCTCGGTTGTTAACACAACTCAACCAAAAAAAACAGAACCAGAACCACTGGGTGTCACAAAATGGGCCTTTTACAAATGGGACAGTTTTCACTGCAATATTGGTCACATTTGTATTTAAGGGAGGCTATGGCATTGGACTTCAAACCAAACGGTCCACAGTTTGATCCCTGCCAGGGGTTACTGTGTTGTGTCCATTGGCAAGGCATTTAATCCCATTTGCCTACGTGGGAACATGGGGCACTGTGTACTAAGGCATATTGCATGTGGATGGTGCTCTTGTCTTCAACCAATATGTGGAGTTAGTATGTCAAGGAGTCTGACAGTTGCTTGCCATTGCTCAGTGGTTCTCTCTGGGTACTCAGGATTCCTCTACCTGTAAAATTGTCAGACACAAGGTGACCCTGGATGTCAAAAGTGCCATTAAACCCCAATAAATAAACAAGAGCCACCCAGAGGGACTGAAGCACTCACATTGAACAGAATCCCATATAAACAATGGCCTATAATGGATATTCATTAAGCAATCAATCTCCATAGGATCCATTGTCCTTCTTTGAGCCCCTAAAATAATCCAAGCATCATGCCTTTTTCCAGTTAATCATAACTTAAAAAGTATAGAACCCCTATTGGGCCCCTTGATACAACCTATCAGGATTTATCTCAGTTACACACCTCTAGAGGCTACTTAAGAAAAAATGTTGAATTCTTCAGCCACATAGTTCCTTATAAAATGATCTTGGAATTATGTATTATTTCTATTTTTAGCACATGCCTTGTCCCATGAGCACTAGGGTTAATTTTTTCATATAAATCAAATACTTATTGCCCACTTATGCAGCATCTCAAATTTTGTTCAATTTGGACAAAGAGTTCTAAATAGTGAAAGATTGGGTGGTGCCAAAAATTTTGTTCCTTACTGGCTGACTACAAATATTGAACCACAAACTTCATTTGAACAAATTCTATTCTTGACCCCAAAAGGAAGCAGAATACCAAAAAACAAAACATTACATTCACAGGGAGTCCAAAAATATTAACCCAGGGACAAGATTTGAACAAGCTTGAATCTGACCTCCCTAGATGTGCCGTATACCTAATATGAAAGGATTCTAACTGGTGAATCTGAAGAAGATTTTTAAAGAAATTCCCTCATATTGCACTAAGTTAAAATTCGGGCTCCCATAGGAAGCCCAAATATCAACACAGGCACTCAATTTGAACAAACTTCAATCTCAACCCCCTAGATGTGTTGGATACCAAATATGAAAGCATTTTGACTGGTGGATCTGAAGAAGAAGATTTTTAAAGAAATTTTCTCATATTGCACCATTTTAAAATATGGGTACCATAGGGAGCCCAAATATTAACCCAGGGACCCGATTTGAACAATCTTGAATCTGACTCTCATCACAATGATATGCCAAACATTAAAAGGTTTTTACTGGTGGTTCTGAAGAAGAAGATTTTTTAAGATTATTCCCCATATTGCTTTAAATTAAAAATTCAGGCTCCTACATTGAGTCCAAATATGAACCAAGGGGCTTCATTTAAAGAAAACTTGTATCTGACCCACTATGCAGGCTGTATACTAAATATCAAAAGATTCTGATCATTGGTTCTTCAGCAAAATTTTTTTTTAAATATTTGCAAATATGCTGACTCAGCTTTTTTTCGATGCCTCTGACAGAACACCCTGACAAGACCAATGGCAATTTTTTTACCATTCAATTCTACTGGCCCTAAGGATGCTTCATACCATATAACAGTTCTCTGTGTGGTTTTGGGAAATATGGGTGTTTGAAAATATTTCTATTTTTAGCTCCTGGGGTTCCCATGAGGACATAGGAAATTTTATTTGGCATGAGTCACATACTTATGACCCAATAACACCACATACCAAATTTGGTTCAAACCGGACCATCAGTTCAGAAAATAGAAATTTTGGGCAGTGCCCAAAATCTTGCCCCTCCCATTACAATGGCAAATATTGCTCCATGAACTTTGTTTAAACACGCTTGATTCTACACCTCAAAAGAAAGCTCCATACCAAATATCAAGTCATTGTACCCACGGGTAACCCTTTACCTAACATTTAAAGCAGACGACACTTGTAAATAAAATTCTTGAATAACTACTTTTTTCCATTTTTTGTCTCAAAAACATAGGTTATGACCCATCATTGGAACAAGCTCAACTAGCTTGTTCCAACGAGGGATCATAACCTGTGTTTTTGAGACAAAAAACGAAAAAATACTGAAAATTAATTGGCAATTTTTGTGAATAGCACTGGCCAATTTTGTCCGTTACGTTGGGTAAAGGGTTAACCCTTTACCACTGTAATGGCCAAAACCAGGCAGCGCTATTCACAAAAATCACCCTTCAATTTTCATTATTACTTTTCATTTTGTGTCTCAAAAAACATAGCTTATGCCCCACCCCCCTCCCCCGTTGGAATTAACTCATCAAGCTTGTTCCAATGAGGGGGTCATAACCTATGTTTTTGAGACAAAAAATAATGAAAATTAATTGGTGATTTTTTAGAATAGTGCTGGCCGGTTTTGGCCGTTACATTGGGTAAAGGGTTAATAATAGAGTTAAAATTTCAAAACAGTGCAGCTCTAGTATCTACCCAAACATGAACTCTCAAATCCCACTCAAAAATGGTGAGAAGCTCAAGCAAAATCTCTGCTAATTAATTATAATTTATTAATTCATTGGTGTGTAAGGTCACATACTTATGCACAATGGCTAATCGTGACCGTGACTGTTTTACGGGTGGAGGAAGCCGGAGTACCCGGAGAGAACCACCGAGCAACGACGAGCAGCTGTCAGCTCCACAACATCGGAACTCTGAACTCTGCACTGCAGCACAGGCAGGGTTAGATTGGTTGAAGACATGCGCACCATCGACGTGCAGTACGCCTCAGTACACAGCATCATCGTGCCCCCATGTAGGCAATCTCTGCTAATTAACCCCTGAGTTTAAACAAGTACACTGGTGGATACTATCTTATGTGCTTGTTATATCACAGAAAATTACTCTTTACTGGGATGGACATTCCACTTTATAGGTACTCTCGGCATAATTTAATTTCTACGTATACATACTGTAGACTCTGCTGATGGATACGAAAGCAATATTCCAGTTTCAATGCACAAATTCATTCACTAGTTTTAATCCTCTGTACACTTTTGTTAAAATACCCAATTTTCAAGAAGCAAGTTTCTCCCATAATGCAATTGGGACTTTAATAACCAATTCAATCTTGTTTGACAGAGATCAATGTGCTCTGCCAAACAAGACTGAAATTTGGATCTTAGTTGCATTGTGGGAAAAAGTTTGTGGCTTGAAATGAGGGTATGTTTACGTCAGTGTATATTGGAGTTTAATTAACATAACAAAATAGCAGTCCATGGAGCTCACTTAATTGGATGTCTCTGAATTGAACAAACTTGTTAACTGAAGATGACTTTCAAACATCAAGTCATTTACCATACCTTCAATACTAATTTGCCCTGTTCATTGCATATAGGTAAAAGAATAAACTACCATTTACCCTTTATCTAACACTAAAGACAGACAACACTTGCAAATAAAATTCTTGAATAACTAAATTTTTTTCATTTTTACATCAAAAACATAGCATATTACCCCTCATTGGAACGAGCTCAATGAGGGGCATAAGTTTTTAGAGACACAAAATGAAAAAAATAATCAAAATTGAAGGGTGGCTGGTTTTGGCCGTTACAGTGGTTAACCCTTTACCAATGAGCATTACCAATTATGGTAAAATAATTTTTATGAATAAGTTGAAAAAATAAATTAAATTATTACTATTTATTTATTTATTGGGGTTTAATGACACTTTTGACCGCCAGGACACCTCATGTGGGACAGTTTTATGGGTGGAGGAAGCTGGAGCACCAGGAGAGAACCACAAAGCAGCAGCGAGCAACCATCTGACACCCCAATTTCCAACTCCACACAAGAAGGGTTAGCAATGGTCGAAGACAAGTGCACCATCGATATGCAGTACGCCTTAGTACACAGCACCACCGTGCCCCCACGTAGGCAATCAGGATTAAGTGCCTTGCCCAAGGACACAACACAGTTAGCCCTAGCAAGGATCATTCAGTTTGAAGTCTAGTGCCATAACCACTGAGCAACATGGATCCCTAAATTAAGTATTATAGCAGGACAAGTGGCATGGTAAATAAACTACATTAAAAATAAAAAATTGTTGGTAATGTCAAGATAGCCATCACCCTAAAAGAGTCTTTATATGGAACTTAGTGTTCTGTAACAAGCCTGAAAATAAGCAGACTGTCATCTGCCAAATGAGGTCCCCAGAGGGTGAATTTGGTGATACTACCCAACTAAATTGATCCTCTGTGAACCTCAATCAGAATCAAGGTCTCAAGCCTGAACAGGAAGATGTACCCTGAGGATAAATTGGATTACTGTATGGGATAGCATCAGCAAATTCACCATCTGGGGACCTCGTTCTGCAAATGACAGATTGCTAAAATTCGGGATTGTTCTGTAACAGCAAAATTTGTATCGTTTTTAAAGTGTCACTAAACTCAAATAAAGGAGCAAACATAAAATACACACCAATTTTTCTGAAGAGGTCCCCAGAGTAGGGTCAGTGAATCGGAATTCTATCCTCAAATCAGATAAGGTGTCCAATGTCGACATCGAATCAGAATCTCATCAGAAACAGCACAAAACAATTTTTGTGAAATCACTTGTTATTTAACCAGATTACCATGCATATCCTTGTGGCTTACACATGCCACAGGTAGCACGAGTGGAGAGATCACAACCTATCTTGTAACAACTGTGCTTAAAAAGTGGAGCGTGGGATTGGAATGCAGAAAAGCATACTGATATAATGACAGAACTCAAAATGCAACACCCAACTATTTTTGCATTTCTGCAGAATGATTCTGCCAATAGAAGATATTTATTTGCCACGTGAAAAAAAAAAGAGTTATCTAATAAAACCAGACGTGTGACTGTCCCAGATGGGCCTGTCCATACCCCCTACTGCCATGATTATTCTAAGATGAAAAGGGGTATTATTTATTGATGTTTAAGGTCACATATTTATGCACAATGGCTAATCATGACTGTGGCAGTTTTACTGGTGGAGGAAGCCGGAGTACCCGGAGAGAACCACCGAGCAACGACGAGCAGCTGCCAGCTCCCCAACATTGTAACTCCACACAGCAGCACAGGCAGTGTTAGATTGGTTGAAGACATGCGTACCATCGACGTGCAGTACGCCTTAGTCCATGGCGTCATCGTGACCCCCACGCGGGCAAGGGAGATGAAGTGTCTTGCCCAAGGACACAACGTGGCTGCCGCAGGTGGGATTCGAACCGAGGACCTCTCGGCTTGCAGCCTGCACCTCTACCAACTGAGCCACTGCGCTCCCATGAAAAGGGGTATAACTCTGGCAAAAAAAGTCCAATCAAAACTACAATCGCAGGTGCACAGGTTCCCATGGTAGTAAACATCCATACCAGGTTTCAAAGCAATCGACCTATAAACATCTGAGAAAATCTGCAGACAAAATTCTGGGCCTGCTTTTTCAAGATGAAAAGGGGCATAATTCTGGCAAAAATGAACCAACCTGAACTATAATCACAGGTGCACAGGTTCCCATGGTGGTGAACATTCATACCCTGTTTCGAGCAGACTGGTCCATAAACGTCTGAGAAAATCTCTGGACAAAATTATGGCTACGGACAAATTCCAGTGTACCCCCCCCCCCCCCTCCCCTCAACTTGTTGCGGGGGGTATAAAAATACATGAATAAAGACAATAACTTGATGTCGATCATGAATCAGGTCATCGATGTCACCAGTGAATCAATCTTCGAAGGTTTGCAGAGCTCTACCCTAGAGTCCCAAGAGGAATTTTCCCAAACCTGTTACAAGGCACATCAATATCAATAAAACTTCCGTTACTACTCACTGGATATCATGTCCCTGCTAGGAATACAGGCACTACATTGTGGCACCTATACTGTTTACTGTAGCACAAATATAGGGTCCCAGCACTACTCCAGTTCAGTTATGATTTAAGATATTGAATACCAACCTGGAGTTTCACTTGGTGTTGCTGGTAAGGCATTGCCAGATAATGTAGCCACAGTACTTGTTTTTCCAACACCACTCTTTCCCGAGAAAAAAATCTTATAGCTAATGTCTTCTGCAGTGATACTCTGAGGTAAGCTTGGTTTCTCAAGTAATCCTACAAAAACAATTATATATATATATATAACTAGTTGAGACACTTTCCAATAATTTGTAATAGAACAAATGTATATAAACAAAATATTATTTGCATTCTACTGAAAATGAAACATGAGCAAGGAAATGGTTTACTTTTGCTCTTGTACCCTCATTTTTTTGGAAAGCCCTGATAGTGGCTTCTATCACTAAACTAGTTAATGGTGATTTAACTCTTAACATGCTGTGTACTTTCTAGAACTCCAAACCACATCAAGTCATGGCTGATAAATCTACCCCTCCCATTCTGCCCCATCTGGTGCATCAGTATGAAAATAATACACAGTTCAGTTCTGTGATTACATAATCACAAAAGCAGAAACAGCTGGACTAAAATTGTGACGGGCCATGATCCAGTCGCAATTCTATGTCCACTTCTATCCAAAACATTGTAGAATCTCACCTGATGAAAAAGAAATGTGCAAACTCCGAATCTGAGTCGCTATTTTTGTTTATTTTTTTATCTCGCAGTATACATATTTTATTTTCAAGATCAGTACAAAATCTCTGTCCGTCTTCCATCCACAACGCTGTAGAATCTCACCTGATGAAAAAGAAATGTGCAAATCCTGAGCTGAGTCGCTATTTTCGTTTATTTTTTTATCTCGAAGTACATGTATAGTACATCGCCGTAGACTGGTCACTTTCCACTGGTAGGCAATATTTCCATGGATGCAATAATATTAGATTCCAAACACTATTTTTCAGAATAATCATCAAATATTTAATTAATGAAGTAGCAGGTACAACCTGGGACTTAATTAATTAAACTTTTGCTGCTGATGATTTTTATTACCTGATGAATGAATACATGGACATCACTACCCATGTGTGGATTAAAACCAGTCCACGGCAACTGTACTGTATTTCAATTTGAAATTCCGACTCACTAGTGAAAGTGGGTCGTGATCACGATTACAAAAATTTAAATTTTATAGTAAATTTCCTTTCTTATTATACCTAGCACAATTGTTTACTACAGGCTTGCACTACAGTGGAAGTCCCTAACTCGAAGTATACTCTTTATTTTGATCTTTCCCAAGCGATTTGTGAAAGAAAAGTGGTAAAAAAGCACTAAGTTAAAAAAAGCCAAAACTGGGTCGAGTGCTACCTGTGCACACCCAGTGGGGGGCGCACTTCTCCTAGTACAGATCCATGGCTTCCAGTACTAGTGCGCAGATGTGTAACCAATGGCTCATTCTTTTGAATCCGCCGACATTGGAGTTATGTGATTAGTGGGGAGGAAGGATTCTTACCCAAATAAGAAGATGGGAGGGCTCACTAAACCTTCTGGCTGAGGAAAAAATTGTATGTGAGAAAACACATATGGCCCTGGGATAAAGGTTCAAACAGCTCCCCTCCTCCCCCCCCCCCCCCCCCCTCAAGCAAAGCTGCACCCAAGAAAGATTCCATCTTGGGGTAAGCTGAAAAACCCAGGCCTTTTCAAAGAAAAGTGCCGAATAAGCTTGGAGAGGTATGGATTAGTGCCAATACAATGCTTTCCCACATACAAAAAGGTCTCCGAAAGAATGGACCTGTACCCTTTGATGGTAACAGGCTGGAGACCACAAGAATCAAACAGATATACCAGAAACTCTGCAGTCTGTGTTATCAAAGGTTCGGCATGATCAACAGAGTGATCAGCACACCATCGACAGAAGGCCTTCCACTTAGCCAAATAGGCTAAACCAGTGGAGTGCTGCCTTGAAGAAAAAATGCATTCCACTGCTCGTCTGAAAAAACCTCTACGGATGACACAGCACCTGACAAAAGATATGCGTGAAGGCACAATGAAGTTGGGTTGACGTGAAACCTCCTCGGGTGACCTTGGCAAAGAAGGTTGCGACGTAGAGGGAGACGTGCCAGAACCACTGCCAACAGAGAGTGGAGCTGATTGATCCACACCCGCTGAGGCGACAGGGGAGCGAAAAGAATGAATTGACAACTGCAGGTGGTTATCTTGGCTAGAACCTGAGGCAGAGTCGGAACCGGTGAAAGGCATAGCCGACTAGATTGTTCCAATCAAGTGACAGAGCATCCATGGCGAAAGCCAGAGGATCTGGACACGGGGACACGAAAGTGTCCACCTGATGGTTCCAACGGGTCACAAAAAGAACGATGTTGGGATGACCCCAGAGATCGCAAAGTGGCTGGAACACTGCCCTGTGAAACCTCCACTAGGTGGGACAGGGAGTTGGCTAGGACGTTCAGACCAGGAATATGATGAATCACCACTCCAGGGGAGAAGGTGACGATGAAGAGAGGCTGGTAACTGAAGCACCAAATCCAGAGGGTCGACATTCGGCCTCCAATGAATGAGCAGAAAGTGTTGGAGAGGTCTAACATGCAGCCGACCTAGAGGAATGAGATCCGTCACCGAACCACAGAAACCAAGCAGCCTGAGAATATTCCGTGCTGTCGCAGACATGGATTGGGACAGAGTCAGGGCGAAAGTCAAGAGAATCACAGCCCTCACCCAGGAAATCACCACCACATTCAGCTGAGTACGGAAGTCCATCCCCAGATGAGAAAAAGACTGAGAATGGACCAGGTCCGTCTTCTCCTCGTTGACTATGAACCCTAGCGACATGAGCAGGCTCAGCAGTATGTCGACATCTGATTCCAGAAGAGCAACATTGGAGTGCCTCTGGAGGATATCGTCCAGATACGCAGAAGTAGTCACCCTGGACTGTGTGCGATGGAAGGTCGTCCAGGTACGCCGAAGTTGTCACCCTGGACTGTGTGCGATGGAAGGCTATCACATGCGACATCAGTCGGGTGAAGGCCCAAGGAGCCAGGTTGAGGCCGAAAGGCATGGCCTTGAACTGGTAAACTCACCCCAGAAAAGCGAACCTGAGATACTTTCACGATGTCCGATGAATTGGAACGTGAAAGTTAGCGTCTCACAGGTCGATGCTGGAAGTGAAATCTCTCTGGTGAATGGAGTGGCAAACCGACCTGAAAGTCTCCATGCTGAACTTGGGAGCAATGATAGACTGGTTCAGGATACTCAGATCAATAACCGGTTGGAGTCTGCCGTCCTTCTTCGGCACCGAAAACAGACGGGAATAAAATCCCACTGAAAGAATGTTCTTGATGACCTCGATTGCCCCCTTTGACAGGAGATTGTCTATCTCTGTGAACTGTCTGAAGGAACTTGGGTTGGGAGAGACACTCTCTCGAGAGTGGGGTGCCTCTGGAAAGATATTCGCAGCCCAGACCGAACAACATCTAACACCGAAGGATTGGATGTGATCGTGGCCCAATGGTCTGCAAACTCTGATATCCCTCCTCCAACCCGGGACAAATCGAGGTGAGGACTTTATTTCAAGCCCCGGCAAGGCCCGTGAGAGGAGAAACCACCTCCTCTGCTAGATAAAGTGTCCTGAGTCCTCCCTCTGGTCTGCTGATGCTTACTCTTACCATGTGAGTAAGAAGTAGAAGCTGTGGCAGGAGGATCAGCCCTTGGCTTCGCAAAGGAAGCAGAAGGGCATTTGTTAGGCTTAGAATGGCCCCGGCCTCCAACAGAAGGCTGATCAAGCTGGCGAAGCAGCAGCTGATTTTTGGAATAAAGCAAAATGTCATCCTGGACCATCGCCACAGAACCATGGAATAGTCACGGACTTGCCAAAGAAGTGGATCGAAGAGCAGCACGCTTCCCCACAGGAAGGTAACGGCTTGTGTCCAGCACAGTATCCTGGTGAACTAATTCCAAGTTAGCTGTGTTACAGGCATACGTGTGAGTAAGTATGAGAGCCTTGGAGTTCACATGCAAAGGAGCCTGTGCGTCGTAAAACTTATCTGGAGGCAGATAAGTAGCCAAAGCAGAGACGACGTGATCTGAGAGAGAAAGCATGCCCAGCATCTCTCTTGATAAGCCCAAAAGGGACTCCAGAGTCGCATAGGAATAACGGCTGACTTGGGCTTGGTAAGTCTGAGGGAGGAGGAGTCCTGATCCAAACCCATCAAAGTCTGGCAGACTGACGGATTGGTGGAATCGTAGGAACGATAATGCACTGGAGGCAAAAAGGTATCAGCCCTGGTGAAGAACGAAGTCTTCATAGCCTTGGAACTCAGCTTAGAGTCCAAAGCTGCAAATGCTTCGACCACCTGAACCGACTGGCACGGTCGAAGGCGTCCAGAAGCAGGTTGCTCCACAGGCTGTAGGCACATGACCAATGATTGTGGCCTGGCTGACACCGCAGGCTGGTCTGACAGTTTGAGATACGGAAAGAACTCAAACACAAAGTCAAGAGCTGCCCCCAAGTCAGAAGACTGTTGGCTCTCAACGTCAGATATGTCTGACCCATCCTATGAGTCGAAAGACACATAGCCCATCACGGGCAAACCAGCCGATGCCTCCCATGGTGTAGGCACACCAAGGGGATCAGAAAGCGGCCTGCTTCCAATTCCAGAAGGCGGCGCCGCAGGGCGTGCCTGGAAATCACTAGTAGCCTCGCTGGAGGCAATGGGAAGGCTCTTGGAAATAACCTGCACGAGCAAGGAGAGGGCCTCCCTAAGCTCACAGCCTGTATCAGCCAGTTTGACATGGGAATGACCCGGCAAAGTGGCTTCACTCCTGACCCTTTTAACCAGCAAAGGGTCACGGTCCTCTAGTACACCCAACGCGGGGCAACGGGTGGCAGCCGAAACATCTGAATGCAGATGCTTATAGGGGTATGAAATACCCTGAGGATCTGAAGTGTGGGAACTCAGGAGAGTTGTCACAGACTTCTGAGGGACATAAGGTCCAGGCTGCACGAAATGCGTCGGTCCCGTAAAACTGGCCGAAGGACCAGAGTGCGTGGATGGAAACTCAACAGAGTCCATGGTGACCCCACCATGAACATCTGAATCCAAGGAAAATGCCGCTGGGTTTGACGACTGAGAGACCACAGCAGCGGGTTCGGCCGGCAGCCCCTACCGACTTCACCGAGTTGAAGTCAGGGAAGGCTGAGGCTGAAATCCCATGTCCAAACTACCAGACATCTCTGCAGACTCCTGCAGGGATAAGCCGAGGCCAGCTGAAATGGTGACCGAAAACGTTTCAGACGGAACAGCAGTAGCAGCAGATACGTCGGGAGCTGTTGAAATTGGAATAAAGGCAGAGAGAGCAACCGAGCTCAGCTCCAAAGGAGGAGTCACAACCCTAGTGACAGCCTCAGATGTTGACTGGAGAGAGACAACAGTCCCAGAACTAGGCATCTCTTCACCAGACAACTCAACAGCTCCTGCAGTATCCACAACAGGAAAAGACTGCACATCCCCCACGGAGGAGGTATAACTGTCACCAAACATGGTCGTGTCGGTAGGCCCAAACGACAACATTCTACTTTCCCGCGGGTGTGGGAGGATCAGCCACGAGAACACACCACACGGTTCACTGAAGCCCAAAAGGTGGATGACCAAGACCCACAGAGCCCACAGGGTTGATCGGAAGAACACCCATTACAAGTAAAACAAGAAGCATGGGAATCGTCCACATGTTTGGGCAAAAGGCATTGCCCACAAAAAACAGTCCTGGGCATAACAGAGGTGAGAGCAGTAGAAGAAAAGGTGAACTCAACAGATCTAGAAAGAAGTAGAACACTCCCAACTGCAAGAGGAAGGTGGCAGAAAATAAAGGACCGGTGGAAACACAATAGAACCCAGACGGCCAAAAGGGACCCAGAAAATAGAAATTCCACCCTCAACGGAGGGGAGAAATCCTGCCCTTACAGACTCCCACTGACACCTAACTCCAATAACAATATCCAAAAAGATAACATAAATTTTCAACCAAACAATAATGTCCGAACTGCACGGTACGCGAAAGTCGGGCGTGGACACTGAGAATATAAAAAAATAATTAAAATGTGGTTGCATATAATAACGAGAATATATAAAACACAGCCCTGTTATTATATGATCATCAGATCCATAATTCTAGTCACAGGAACTATTATCAATGAATTGAATTATTACTGTTTCTCAAAGCAAATGAAGGCACATCTTCCTAAGATGGCGGTAGAAAAATGAATGAGTCATTGGTTACACATCTGTGCACTGGTACTGGAAGCCATGGATCTGTAGTAGAAGAACATCCCCCCAATGGGTGTGCACCGGTAGCACTCGACACAGTTTTGGCTTATTTTTTTGTGGCACTTTTGCACCACTTTTTTTTCCAAATCGCTTGGGAAAGATTAAAATAGAGAGTATACTTCCGAGTTAGGGATTTCCACTGTAGTGCAAGCCTGTAGTAAACAATTGTAAGGTAGGTTGATAAGAAAAGACTGCTTTTGTGATCACAGTAGCATAGGATGAGAGGGTGAGAGAGCATGTGAAGATACATCAGTCAGAAGATTAACATCACTAGTTCGGGGGAGGGGGGGGGATTTAAAGCCTGGAAAATTTCTTAACAGAAATGACATCACAAGAGACTCATTTGAGACAAGCATGACACTCTCACCTGCCTAATAATAGTGATGCCTTATATATTCAGTTAAAATTAATAATAGTGATGGAATTTTCAATCTTTGTTTCATTTCCAAATAATAGTGATGACCCAGGATGACCCAACATTTTTCTTCAAAATTAATAATAGTAACATCACCATTACTAAGCCTGGAAATAAGCAATCTGTCATTTGCAGAATGTGGTCCCCAGAGGGTGTATTTGCTGATGCTATCCAATACAGTGCACCAATTTATCATCTGGGTAACTCTTTCTGTTTAGGCTTGAAACCTTGATTCAGACTGAGGCACCCAGAGGTTAAATTTGGTGATGCTACCCTGTTGTGCAGAGTAGCATTACCAAATTCACCCTCAGGTGACCTCATCTAGCAGAAGACAGTCTGCTTATTTCCATACTTGACTACTACAGGTGAGAATACAGATTTTGGACTTGTGTTTTCTGGTGAGCCAGAATTGATTGGCAAACTACTGCAGTACTGAGAGGATATTCATGGCACATGTAGTCTTATAATAAACCTACATACATGTATTATCACACACAGGTAACTCATCTGGAAAATGAAAGTGTCAATGACACTGTAGCTCAACTTGTCAAGACATGTACATGTATAGTATGTAACACAGCAATGACAAACATCTAGGTAATGACCTGATAACAAAGATACATATAAAGTATTGTAACGGTCTGTACATAAATACTGGCCGTAGCCTGTAACAAATGTATAGGTAAAGTATTGTAAAGGTGGGTGGCAGTCAGATGCTAAACTAGAAAAGAAATCGTTGAGTCCCAGAGTGGGTCTGACTGAACCCCAAAATATTTGTTCTCATAGCACAGTAATAACAAAGGCACCCCAAAACACACTCATTCCTGTCCCAAGGTGAAAACAAAGGTACCCAAGAAGTTTTGTGAAGATCAGTTCATAAATACGAGCTGTATAGAAGTTGTGACAAAAAACTGATTGGACCTAATTTCGGAACAAAATGGCCACTGGCAGCCATCTTGAATTTTGGACCGCCTCGGAAACACTCGTTCTCGTCCCAAGGTGATAACAAAGGTACCCAAGAAGTTTCGTGGAGATAGGTTGATAAATACAGCCTCTAGCCCGAGCCGTATTATTGACATGTGCACTTACAGTGTATAAGTAGCACTAAATAAATCAAAATTCATCGAATTTGCATAATTTCTGCACGAGAAAAAAAACCCGTACTATATGTGATGTATTCCATGTTACTAAACATTCATACAAAAATTTATTCAAATCAGAACTTTCATACAGAAGTTCCATACAAAAGACTGATTGCACTAATTTTGGTACAAACTGGCTGCTGGTGGCCATCTTGAATTTTGGACCACACCCCAAAACACTCGTTCTCATCCCACGGTGATAACAAAGGTACCCAAGAAGTTTCGTAAAGATCGGTTCATAAAAACGGCCTCTACATGTAGTTTGAGCCGTATAGAAGTTGCGTACAAAAAAAACTGGTTAGACCTAATTTTGGTACAAAATGGCCACTGGCAGCCATCTTGAATTTCGGACCGCACTCAGAAACACTCGTTCGGTGATAACAGAGGTACCCAAGAAGTTTCGTGAAGATCGGTTGATAAATACAGCCTCTAGCCCGAGCCGTATTGACATGTGTACTTACTGTGTGTAAGTAGCACTGAAAAAATCAAAGTTCATCTAATTTGCATAGTTTCTGCACGAGAAAAAAACCTGTATTATATGTGATGTATCCTATGGTACTAAACATTCATACAAAAAATTATTCAAATCAGAGCTTTCATGTGGAAGTTCTGCGCAAAAATCTGATTGCCCCTAATTTTGAACAAAATGGCTGCCAGCAGCCATCTTGAATTTCGGACCGGACCCAAAAACACTTGTCCTCGTACCACGGTGATAACAAAGGTACGCAAGAAGTTTCGTAAAGATCGGTTCATAAATGCGGCCTCTGGCCCGAGCTGTATTGGCATTTGCACTGACAGTGCTGAAAGTAACACTAAATAAATCAAAGTTAGTCTAATTTGCATAATTTAAGCAGAAGAAAAAAACCCGTATGAAATGTGATGTACCTCATGGTACTAAACATTCATACAAAAAATTATTCAAATCAGAGCTTTCATATGGAAGTTCTGTACAAAAAACAGATTTCTGCATCGTCGGTACAAAATGGCGGCTGGCAGCCATCTTGAATTTTGGACTGCACCCAAAAACACTAGTTCTCGTCCCACAGTCATAACAAAGGTACCCAAGAAGTTTCGTAAAGATCGGTTCATAAATACGGCCTCTAGCCCGAGCCATAGCAGCTTGGCACTTACAGCTCTGAAAGTAACACTAAATAAATCAAAGTCAGTCTAATTTGCATAATTTACGCACGAGAAAAAAACCTGTATTATATGTGATGTATCCCATGGTACTAAACATTTATACAAAACTTTATTCAAATCAGAACTTTCATACAGAAGTTCTGTACAAAAAACTGATTTTTGCCTCATCGGTACAAAATGGCCGCTGGCAGCCATCTTGAATTTCGGACCACACCTAAAAACACTCGTTCCCGTCCCAGGGTCATAACAAAGGTACACAAGAAGTTTCGTAAAGATTGGTTCATAAATACGACCTCTAGCCCGAGCCATAGCCAATTGTTGACGTACGGACAGACGGACGACGGAACATGACAATAGCTCAAATTTGACTTTGTCAAAGTTGAGCTAAAAATGAAAGTTTAATCAAATTCAGTAACTGTAATATTCAGACTTACCAAATATTCGTTTCTTCAAAGAATCTCTGTGGTATATTGCAGTCAGAACATTACGGCCTTCCCTTGTATTGTACCAATCATAATTGAGCAATGAGCCAGGAGACAACATTTTGAGATGAAGATTTAAAACTGCTTCTTCTTGAAATCAACTGATTGTCACATAGCTTCACTGATTTCATTTAATCAGAACATACATGTACCTACATGAAGAAAACATAATTGTTTCTAAGAGCTATAAGGAATGTCAACAATTTAACCTTTATGTCTCCATACCACAAACTGTCACTTTTATATTGTTTTTGAAAAAGTTGACCCAAGTGTATTCTTCCCTGAGAACTGTATTGGTAGGCTGCATTCATCTTGACAATGTTTTATATTATTCAATATTGTTGGTTGCCTGCACAGGGTTAAAGCTGGATAATAAAAAAAACAAGACTAACGGTGACCTCCCAGCCATGGATGCCCCCAAACTATGGCCAAATAGCCTACATGTATAATACTGGAATGAAAAGTTTTGTGTTGAATTTGGTGCTCACTATAGTCCATAAGATTTTGAATTTAATAAAATACACCTGAACATACCATAGCAGCCAAAAGCTGCATTGACCTTATTTCCATAAGGTCAATATTTATTTATTTATTTATTTATTGGGGTTTAACAACACTTTTGATAGACTCGTGTTGTACAGTTTTATGGGTGGAGGAAGCAGGTGTACCCAGAGAGAACCACTGAGCAACACCAAGCAACTGTCAGACTCCCCAACGTACAAACTAAATACAAACAGGGTTAGCAATGGATGAAGACAAGTGCACCATCAACGTGCAGTACGCCTTAGAAAACAGCGCCACCGGGCTCCCACATAGGCAATTGGGATTTAGTGTCTTGCCCAAGGACACAACGTTGTTGCTGCAGGTGGGATCCGAACCGAGGACCTCTTGGCTTGCAGCCTGCATCTCCACCTACTGAGCCACTGCACTCCCTACCATAAGGTCAATAGAGCCACTAAAATGTTGGAATTTTCTCAACAGAACCATTCGCATATGGATGTCACCTGAACTGGCATACAGTAAAAGTCAAAATAAAGTCATAGGAAAACTGATATAAACTATGTATCCTTCTCTTCCTACACTGATAAGACCAGAAACCAACATCATTTTCTGGTCTTATCAATGCACATGCAGCAGTATACTTAGCTTATTGCAGTTATGTTAGAACTTATTTCGACTTGTACTGTGTAACTGTAATGTGTGGGTTCTTTTGACATCAATATCTGAATGGTTTTATTGGAAAATGAAGATAAAATATTTCCCCCATGAGTGAAATTTAGTTTATTTTAAAAAAACTTTCTTGGATAAAGGGTTAACTGATATAGATTAACCTTCTAAACAATGAAAGTTTCATGGAAATTCATCAAAACATTATAGGGTTATGGGTCCAGATGGGCAAATAAAGTCAGACAGATGGATGGACAGACAACCCAGATTTAACTCCCTTCACTCTGATGTCAAAATATCCAAATTTCAAGTAACCATTTTTCTCATAACGCAACTGGGAATTTAACCAAGTCAGTCTTGTTTGACAGAGCTCAAATGAGTTCCGTCAAACAAGACTGAATTGGTTAAATTTCTAGTTGCATTATGGGAAAAATTTGCATCTTGAACTTTAGATATTTCATCATCAGTGTATAGGGGGTTAAGATGCGTTCCTATCAGGAGCATAAAAATAATTTAAAATATTGAGAAAAATCGGACTGAAAATACAGTCATGAATATTATCCACCATTACCAACAATGTTGAAATGTTGGGTCAAATGTCACTTCCATTTACGATCCTGGGGGAAGGATTTCAACAAAATTTTCAGTAAAATTAATTTGATCCTATCTCAGGAGTGTTTGCATAGAAAATAAAAACACTGTATCAATTAGTTTCTACAGTGAAGCCCACTTAATTGTATATCTCTTACTTTAATAACCCTGTTAATTGAATATAATTTCCAAAAACCAAACCATTTACCATACTTTCAGTGCAAATTTGCCCTGTTAAATGCATATGGGTTATGCAGTAAACTCCTGTCAATTGAATTACCTTGAAGATGACCAAATTCTCCTTCTTTATAGACATACTTGGCCTCAGTATATCCATTGCAGGCATTTAATCGATTATATCTTGCTTGACAGAGCTCCTTGAGCTCTGTCAAACATGATATAATAGAATAAATGCTCAGTTTATCTTTAGAATACAGCAAAGTGACAAATCCCTTTTAATGAAACACTCCTGTTAATTGAATAATTTTCATTGACAAAGTGCTTATTCAATCAACAGGGTTCTACTGTATTAACAAATATAATCTTTTAACTGATTGTGATAAGGCCAAAATACAACAGGGGCCCCAAAGGGACCTTAATCACACACAAGTTTTTTAAAGAAGGATTTAAGGTTAAATTCAACATCTATGACTAGTAAACACACTACAGAGGAATTAGGTCATGTCATTTTTTTCTATTATTCTGATGACATGAGGATTTAAATGCTCAGATTTCTGGTAAGACAATAAAAATGGACCATTTTATCCATGACCAGCATTTCTAACTGTCTATTTTACAGTTTCCAAGATTGCAAGTGATTGTGTCAACAACATATTTTTTTAACCAGGAGGTGGGGTTGGGGTGCAGGGTTATTTTAGAGAATTTACTTTCTTTACTTTTTTTTTCTTTTGCTGTAATAAGTTTTGAAGGATTTCAAGTGATTTTGAGCAAAAGAAATATTTACCCAAATGACCAAACTACCTGAAGGTAATGGCGAAAGGTGGGGGAGTGGGAGGGGGTGAATTTGGGGAATGGACAGAAGATGAAATTTTGTTTGTAAACAATCATTTTAAGGCCTTAAAACTTAACTTTCACCAAAAAAAAAATGGAAGCCGCACACCCAATACATGGCTCAATGGAGGAAAAAACAATACCAAGCTTCAACGAAACTTACGGATGTTTCTGACAGCAGGCTAGTGCCCCTCTTGTCAGCTCTTATGTTGTCAGTCAAATCCATGGTATTAAAAAGGAGTACCCCCAAACGGGTCCAGACCATGTAATAAAACCGATCACAATTTTTTTTTATCAATTTAAGCTCCTCCTAAGGATGTTTCAAACCAAAAATCTACTGCTTCTGCTCTGTAGCATTTGGGGAAATGCATCTGACATTCCCCAACCTGCGAGTTCCCAATCTCATTCAAAATCGGCTCTGGACTTTTAAAAACAGAAAATTTGTGCAAGGTAAGACAGGCCATGGTTAGTAAACTTCCTGGTTATCAGAACAATATATGGAATGGGGTTATTATTAATTATATCCTCATGGGGGAAATGGTATGGTATCTCCCTTTTCACAAGATGCATATTTTACCATTTTGCACTTACACACCACACTGCTTTCTTGCATGTGTAGGTTGTCTCAGATAGCAGTTGTCTCAGATAACAGAACAGCCTGTAACAAAATGTACCATTGGTCAACATTTTACTAAATAATTAAGAAAATGTATTATTATTTCAAACAAAAACCAAAATGAGGAGAATAACGCCAAACCAAAAATTATTTAACCTTGGCCCTCCCAGAATTTAACAAAATATATTGCCCTTCAAACTTTCCTGCAACTGTCTTAAAGAGCACATCTCAAATGGAAAATGTACATGTACATGTATGTCAAATAGAGCTGAAACGGTTAAGGGGTTTTCTTGATCGATTAATCACGTGGATTAACCTTGTTTAATCAATTAATCACTTGTCCAAATAGATATCTGAATAATTGCCATACCGTTGATGATTTACAGAATGAACCCTTTACCTAACGTAACAAACAAAACCGACTAGGCCTATATACAAAAATCTCCATTCAAATTTATTATGTTTTCAATTTTTGTCTCAAAAACATAGCTTATGACCCCTCATTGGAACGAGCTCATTCCAATGAGGGGTCATAAGCTATGTTTTTGAGACAAAAATTGAAAATTATTAGTAATTCATGAATTTATTTTGCAAGTATCGTCTGCTACCTGCAATGGTTAAAGGGTTAAGATTGACCATTTCCAGCCACTGAAGCTGTATGATGATCACGCAAGTAAACAAGTATGTCAGCAAGTAACATGCATGCTTTACTCTGTCTCATATAATTGATGTGAGTCAATGTGACAATGTTTGCCTGTTTCAGAGCAAGTTTGTTCCTTTGTTAACTCATATAATACAGTAGTTCAAAAGTAACGGTTAATCGATCAATTACTTTTTGGATCGATCAAGATGTTGATCATTGATTAATCGATTAATTGGTTAACCATTTCAGCTCTAATATCAAATATCAAGTGCATGTAACTGCATCCATTTGATTATGATATTGGGCTTCACTTGCAACAAAATCAAAATGCAAAATCATGACCAACAGTTCCCTAAACTTGCACTGAAATCAGTACAGAATTTTTGGTGATGTCGTGAATACTGTGTTCATGAATGGAATGCCGAATGAAATGCTGCAACTACAGCTCACCTGGAGTTTCAGTCAGGTGAGTTTAAACCCCCTGCACACTGATGTCAAAATATCCAGATTTGAAGTAGCTATTTTTCCCATAATGCAACTGGGAATTTAACCAATTCAATCTTGTTTGACAGATCTCATTGAGCTCTGTCAAACAAGATTGAATTGGTTAAATTTCTAGTTGCATTATGGGAAATATTTGCACCCAGACCTTTAGCTACTGCAACATCAGTGTGTAGGGGGTTAAGGTTCCTTATATTATAAAAGAAAGGAAAAATAATTTACCGGGAAATTTCCAAGTCGGAAATTGACATGTATGTCAAATAAAAAAAAAAAAAAAAAAGCTTCAGATATCCAAGAACAAAGACAGGAATTCAAAACACTCCAAGATGCAGTGACCGCTAGGGTTACGTGTAGGCCTTCACGGTATTCAATTTCGATACTGAGTTTCGATATTTTAAAAATACAGCGGTATAACTGAATACCGAATATCGCCAGGACATACAAATAAATGACCATTTTTCTTAAAAAACATTGGTAAAATTTTTGTACATTCCGAGGTATTAATAATATAATATACGCACATAATATATGATTATTACTAAATTCCAAATATCGCTGTAAATGTACAAGTATTTGACCACAGGTGTGTCGAAACTTAGGTTAAATATTTGTACTTTACAACGATAAACTTACATTAAAAACTGTTGAGAAAAAGTCATTATTCAGCATGGACGAATGAATGTGTCGTTTACGAAAAAAATATTAATAGTCGTTCACGACTTTGACAACTCGTTGGTGTAAAAATAACATAAAAATTCTTATTTTATTTTTCACCTGATTAATAGTTATTAATTAAAGAATTGTTGTCTTGATAACAGCTGTCAAAACAATCCCAACTCGCATCGCTTTTTTTGTCAGTGTTAAACACACCCACCACCCTGGTGACCATTCATTGAGGAGGTCCTCAGTTGATCCATTCAGTTTTTCTCCAAGTGTGCTGCATTAATACAAATTATACAGTCTGTGCCCTACTGACAATTAATTTAATTGTTTTTTTTACTGTAATCCACTCAGTTATCTGTATAGTTAATCCAATTATTTGTCATCGAGTGTACAGTGCACCTGTTGTGTTCTATAAGATACGACTCCCTACATAATTTGATAACTTTACATCTAGTAAAATTTCAGATTTCTGTTGTATACATGTACATACACAACCGATAAGGATTATGAGCATTACTCTTTATAAACATAAGTACTTTTTATTTATTTTTACTCAGATTACCATCGGTACTGTTTGAAATACTGTGAGAGTCAGTGAGACACGGTATATAGACTAAACTAAAATGAGCTCGGTATTTACGCAGTATTAAAAAAATTTACAACTTTCAGTTAAACACCAAAATACAGTGAAGCCCTAGTTAAGTGAAGGAAAAGCAAACACAGTGCAATGCCATCTAAAATGACATTATGAGACTGATCGCCTTCATACTACATACTGTGATTATATGGAAACTGCTCAGTTGGCATACATAACTTACATGTTATTGTTGACACCTGCTTAAATTTCCTAGAATTCTACAATAATTTGGTAATCAAATTTTGAGACATCACCTGACATACACAGATACTTTGGTCATGGCCTTCAAGAAAAAAAGAAGACAGTGTGGGCATTTTCTCCAAATGCAGACCAGTCATTGCATCTTGCAGTGTTTTAACTGCTAGCTTTGTTCTTGGACATTTGAAGCACATCTAGTCACAAGCTGTTCTCATGAGATATTTTTTTATTGTCTCTTCGGGTATGAATACGGTAGCAGACATCCAGGAACGGTTTGTGCCTGCCATCAACTGTGTGAGTTAAAAGCATATAATTTCTGTACCGGTATTCTATAATCAGAAAAAAACTAATCAACTCTTTCTAAAGGTCTTATTGGGACGAATTTCAATTATTATTATTTTTTTTTTCACTGTTAAGGATGACCAAATATGTAATGCTGACGTGTATGGTTACCTAATACTCGAGATTATACCTACATTGACTGAAGCTTGCACATGCGTAAACATCAGATCCTGGGTGAAATTGACTAGAACAAAAGCCCAAAACATGATTTATTTACAAAATAAAGTCTAAACATGTCAAAATGCATGTATTAAAAATCAAATCAAGTTTTGTTCAAACAGTGGAATTCAATTTTTTGTTGTTGACAAATGCTGAAGCAGTTATGAGGTCTTGATTTTGGCGAAGGTTCGATGTGATTTTTTGCGCAACAAAAGTTATTTGGGGAAAAAGGTAGTTTTGAACCAAAAAATATAGATCAAACAAACTATTACAGTTCAATCTAACTATAGTAGATCGATTTTAAGTTTTACCCAACCTGATAAGTATGGAGTTTCATTCATATTGCAGTACTGGTACTAGAACACGATTAGTAGACTTCGACTTGACTTTTGGTCCTTGATTAGTTGACTCAAAAATTCTGTACTTGTTTCAACACTACCAAAAGTGGCCATCAATAATGAGTTTTTTAATTTTTATAATCCAGTGCCAATGTTATTGCTACAGATACGTATGAGTTTTCTTCAACTTTTAATAACATTGTTTTGTGGTTTGTTCACTTTCCTTTTCAATAGAAATCTAAATTTTATAGTAAATTTCCTTTCTTATTATATCTACCACAATTGTTTACTTCAGGCTTGCACTACAGTGGAAGTCCCTAACTCGGATAAAATACTCTCTATTTTTGTCTTTCCCAAGCAATTTGGGAAAGAAAAGTGGTGCAAAAGCACCAATAAAAAATAAGCCAAAACTGGGTCGAGTGCAACTGGCGCAGACCCAGTACGGGACGCTCTCTCCCAAGTACAACTCCACGACTTCCGTTGCCAGTGCGCATATACCGTCTCTAAAGACTCATTCTTTTTGAATCCGTCAACGTTAGAGTTATGTGATCAGCGGGGAGGAAAGATTCTTTACCCGTAAAGAAGATGGGAGGGCCTCCATGTAAACAATTGTGGTAGGTATAATAAGAAAGGAAATTTACTATAAAATTTAGATTTCTTATCAACCTACTCACAATTGTTTACTTCAGGCTGAATAGACAAAAGGCTGGAGGGAATCGCATAACCAACTCACACATAACCCCAGTGCACTGGAACCGTGAAGCAGAAGGAAGAGGTACCGAGGCTTAACAACCATAATGTCGCAATCATTGATAAAGGACAATGAAAGGAGACATATGGGCATGAGTGACACACAGACAGAAAAAGGGCAGTAACAGCACAAGGCTGAAAACTGACCTTCAAGAAGCCTAATGGCTATGGCAGACAACAGCCTGAGCAGAAGAAAGAGGACCCAGGGCAAAAAGGTCCTCTGACTGCTCCTGCAACTGGCTCAGATAAAAGGTGGAGAAAGTAGAAGCATTTCTCCAGTAGGCTGCCTGCATAACATCCGACAACTTGATGGAGTTAGAATAAGCCCAAGAGGTGGATAGTGCCCGCACCTCATGGGCAGAAATACGATTGGTAATACAATCGCCAACTGCTAAACGACCACAAGCCGTACGAATAGCAAGACAAATCCATCGAGAAATGGATTGAGGAGAGATCTTCTGTCAACCCGGAATAAGAGACAGAAAAAAACGTTTCCTGCCTTTCCGTATGAAGCGTGTCCGATCGAGATAAATGCGAATAGCACGGACCGGACAGAGCAAAGGGCGATTACCCTCAACAGAAGGAAGAGCCCTGATACAGATAGGAGGAGGAGTAGTATCTGGTAACTGATTCTTGGCCAAAAAAGAGCAATCAGTGGTAAAAGTAACACTGTTGGGAGAGTTCCTAAAAAAGGCCGGGTCAACCGAGAGGGCGTGAAGCTCACTAACCCGTCTGGCAGAAGCAAATGCCATCAGAAAAGCCGTCTTATATGTGAGAAAATGCATATCCACCTGGGATAAAGGTTCGAACGGTGCCCCCTCTCCCCTCCAAGCAAAGCAGCACCCACGAAAGATTCCATCGTGGAGTAAGCTGCAAAGTCCGAGGCCTTTTCAAAGAAAAGTGCCGAACATGCTTGGAGAGGTAAGGATTAGTGCCAATACGACACTTCCCCACATAAGAAAAAGTCTCTGAAAGCATGGACCTGTAACCCTTGATGGTAACAGGCTGGAGACCCCGAGAATCAAACAGATATACCAGAAACTCCGCAATCTGTGAAATCGAAGGATTGGCATAATCAACAGAGTGATCAGCACACCATCGACAGAAGACCTTCCATTTAGCTGCATAAGCTAAACCAGTGAAGTGCCTCCTTGAAGAAGAAATGCACTCCACTGCTCGTCTCGAAAAACCTTTTCGGAGGAGACAGGACCTGACAAAAGATATGCGTGAAGGCGCAACGAAGTCGGGTCGACGTGAAACCTCCTCGGGCGACCTTGACAAAGAAGGTTGCGACGTAGCGGGAGATGTGCCGGAACCGCCACCATCAGCGAGCAGAGCTGATTGATCCACACCCGCTGAGGCGACAGGGGAGCGATCAGAATGATTCAACAACTGCAGGTTCGAATTTTGGCGAGAACCTGAGGAAGAATCGGAACCGGCGGGAAGGCGTAGCCGACTAGATCGTTCCAATCGAGTGACAGAGCATCCACGGCAAAAGCCAGAGGATCTGGACACGGGGACACGAAAGTGTCCACCTGATGGTTCCAACGAGTCGCAAAGAGGTCGATGTGGGGACGTCCCCAGAGATCGCAAAGCAACTGGAACACTGCCCTGTGAAGCATCCACTCGGTGGAAACAGGGACCAGCCTAGGGGGGAATTTTAGGGAGACTTCAAGTCTCCCTCCAGAAAAAATAGGGAGACTGCAGAGTCATGTAGGGAGACTTCATAGGCAAGTGGGGAAAATTAAGAATATTCATGTACCGCTCCCACCGCCCCTTCATATTTTCAATGTGTAATTATTGATTGAAAATCCCCCCACTGCTACCCTCTCCTTCATGACCCCTCCCCTCTTCCTCGTGTCAATCCCCCAGCACCCTCCTGTGGTTGCCTTTCACCAAAGTCTACTGAACTAATAATTTCCTAAGTCTGAAAATGTGAACAGGACCAGATGTAAGAAGGTTGCTTGGGAGGTACTTTGTTAGTTAATAAACAAAATACATTCTGGGGTCGAGTATTTTGTAAAAGAAATGTCATTTCACATCATTTTTAAGGCATTCCAGTGTCATACCGTGTCATTCCAGTGTTTAGGAGGACCCTTTTTCAAGATCGTCCACATGCACACTTGTGTCCTGTACAAAGCTTTTCTTGTCATCACCAAAGCTTTTTTTTCATGTGTTTCAATTCCATTCATGTTTTTCTGGGAATAGACAGTCCAACCGTTAACAGTCATCAGCAAAACGAAATGAAAATACTGTGTTATAAAATACGTCCATTGTGTATACATTTTCGGCATCCTAAGCGACGTACCCTACTTTCAAACTGGGTTATTTTGTTGAGTTGCGTAAGTCACCTATTTTCGTTTCGACAATTGAAGCTCCAACTGTAACACAACAAAACAGAAATAAAAAAAAATCTGCCAAAAGCGACAATAGATAACTGATTGTCGTGTGATTTCAAATAAATGGACGTTTATTTGACGAATTAAAATGCCCATTTATCACGCTCGAGCATATTCGATTTTTGAAAATAATCGTTTTCATGTAATTGTAAACCTCGCATCACTCAGTTCAGCCTTTCCTCATTTTTTGGCCAATTTTTAGAGGGCGACTTGTAATCGCCCCTACTATTTTTCTAGGCGACTTTGGGCTTAGAAGGGCGACATAATCGCCCTAGTCGCCCTCACGGCTGGTCCCTGGGTGGAAATAACCCTGCCCTGTCGGGACAGGGAGTCGGCTAGGACGTTCAGACGACCGGGAATGTGACGAACAACCACTCCGGCGTGAACCTTAAAAAATTTATAGTAATTTATATATTTTTTATACTTACCAATGACCCAGACATAGCTGGTGCTAACTCTTAAAAATATAGGGCCAAACACAAATTTTGCCCCCAATCCCCAAAATTTGCATCTAAAACCAAAGAAATCATGTCCTGAATGGCCCTCCATACTTCACCTCTACTGCGCATGCGCAGTGTCAAGGACGTCCCAAAATTGGCGCCATTAATCATTCTTACCATCAGTGCCTGGTAAGCGCTATGTCCTCAGCGGGAAGGTAAGAGTTCCCAACTCCTGGGAGGGCCATCCCCGTCTGGGTCATTGGTAAGTATAAAAAATATATAAATTACTATAAATTTTTTAAGATTTTTATACTGTACCAATGACCCAGACATAGCTGAATAGTAAAAAGGCTGGAGGGCCCAGGACATAGAGGAAAATCCAATAAGCTCAACTATATAAAATAGAGTCATCTCCTGGAGGAGAAAAGGAGAAACAGGCTTCACGTGTATCTTTCTTATTTATGATAAATTAGAAAGACACAATACCTTCTATAATTGAGCATCATAACATCCATATTCTCTATTAATATCCAGTATAATTCTTATACTAATTATTTTTAAAGTAAGCCAATAAATAAAGTTAGTCCAGAGAATTGAGACTCTTTATACTCTTTTAAAAGTGTCCGAGGATAGTATAATAACCCCCGTTTGACACGTGACATATTCAAATGCTATACTTTAAAACTATGACATGAATGAATTTTAAAACATAACTTTTCACTTAAGAAACCATCCCAGTAACAGCTCAGAATTACTGACTCCGGAGGAGGTATCCCCTTGTTTTCATAATAAAACAGGTGACCCAAGGGAACACCCTCCCCCCCTTTTTCTTGCCCTGGGTCAAATAGCCCAGCGCGAAGAGGGCAGCAGGACGGAGTCACTGCCGGAACATAAAGCCTACATAGCTATAGTTGCAATTGTTAAGTGATCGACATTCTGAGCAGCTGATAATGGACCTAAATAATGCAGGCCTCCAGAAATGGATTCGATATTTCTGAGATAAAAATTTGTGAATGTGGATGGCTCAGACCAATATGCAGCCTACTTAAATCTATAATAGCAATACTATTTACGTAAGCCCAAGATGTAGAAGAGCTCTTACTTCATGAGCCGAAATCTTAAGCACAGACTGCTGAGTTAAGGATAGATTATCCTTAGCAGTACCGATAGTTAATTGAATGCATTAAGAAATAGAATGGACCGTAATGACCTTTCTATTAGGCATCAGAGCCAGAAGAAGCTTTACGTCCTTACTGATAAACTGAGATCTGTTAATAATACATAAAGGTCTATCCGGACAGAGTAAAGGCCTATGCCCGCTCGAAGACGGAAGGACCTTAAAAACAATAGGTTCCGGATGTTATTAGGAGCCTGATTCCTAACCAAAAATACAACATTAGTAGTAAAGGTAATAGAGTTTCCGATACTACGAAAGTGAGAATCGTCCACCGATAGTGCATGAAGCTCACTGACTCTTCAGCAGAAGAGAAGACTAAGAGAATTGCTGCCTTAAAAGGCCAGAATTTGAAACTACTGTCTCAAGAGGTTCAAATGGTTGCTTTAGTTAATAAGAACCCAAGCTAAATTCCGAATAGGAATTAATCTAACGATTCTAGGTCTCTTATCGAAAAGTTTCAAACTAACTTAGATAAAGAGACATTAGGCTCAATTGTAAACTATCATGGTGTGCATAGGTATCAGATAACATAGACCTATAACCTTTAAAAGTAACTGGCTGCAGTTGATCTCGTCAAGCAAGTATACTAGAAAGTTTGCAATGTCTGGTATGGAGGGATCAAAAATATCAACATAAAGATCCCTATACCAACGACGGAAGACCCTCCACTTTAGCCGCATAGTATAGTGAAGAGGAGGTCCTCCTACAGTTAGGAATCGCGTCCACTGCTCGTCCTGTACAATGCTTGCCATGCAAGAAGGACCGCACAACGGAATACGTGAAGGTTGAGACCTTGCGGGTTGTGATAAAGTTGACACGATTTCCCCAGCGAAAAAAGATCCTCTCGTGGAGGAAGTTTCCGCGGAAAGTCCCACAGCAGACATCTAAGTAAATTTATCCACCGTCTCTGTGGAGACAGAGATGCTACCAACAGAATTGTATTGTGAATGTATAATCCTAGCAATACTTGCTGAATCAACAGCGCTGGAGGATACGCATATCCTATCATCCCGTCCTACTAGATCGATAGAGCGTTAACTACATATGCTCGGGGATCCGGACACGGTGACACATACGTCTGCAATTGATTGGTGAGTTGTGTCGCAAATAAATTTATCATTGGGCGCTCCATTGGTAGCAAATCTGATTGAATACCTGTTTGTTGAGAGTCCATTCCAACGGCAACAAATGACCCTTACGTGAAAGGGAGTCTGCTAATACGATCCGACGACCGAGAATATGACGAACCGAAACAGAACTTGGTGTTCTATAACAAACAGAAGGATTCTTTCCGTTAAAATCAATAACGGAACCGAATGAGTGCCTCCCTGGTTCCGGATATACGCAACTACTGTCGTATTATCGGACAGGATTTGGACATGCATTTCTGAATAAAATTCATCCAATGACGTAGTGCAAGCCAAAATAATATTCTTTCTTGGAAGTTAAGAGCTTGCCTAAAAACTGCGGAACCCAAAGACCCTGGCACTTCGAATCCGTTGGGATCAAAATTGTGTCCCAACCTGTTTGACTGGCATCCGTCATAATCGAAAAACTCGGATCCGGCAACTACAGTGGAACTCTCTGCGTCAACCACCGAATGTTTGCCCAAAAGGTTGCTGAAAGGTTGCCGTCGAAGAGAAGCTTCTCCGAGACCGAAGCGACTCTGAGAGAGTTCTTCACCTTACTATCCACGCGCGTGGATGTATCTAGGGCTGCGTCACGTCTAACCAACTCCAGGTTGCCACTGAAGGGCGGAGTTATACGTGGAAAAACTACTGCCCCTGAAAGAAATCTCATTGAGGATCATATCCTGGAATTCTTTCTCTTGAAGATGTAATGAAAACGCCTCAGTAAGGTGGTCTATGTATAATAAAGCGTCTAAGTTAAGTCTATTATACATCATTGTCGTTTCCAACGTCGTGGTTGGAATTGACATAGACGGCGAAAAAGATAATTCCCAGTCTTCAGCCTCGCCGTCTTAGACGCAAAGGAACTCTATGCACAGTTCTGCCAATAAAAATTTATTTTCCTAGAATTCATGAAAGGCAGAATAGAGCATTGCGGACAAGAAACTAGACTAGCATGTTTGGTAGCAAGCTTATATATAGCATCGTTCAATAATTCGAATGTTCTAAGGGTATTATTGGACTGCGTCGGCAACTCAGGGACAATGTCCCTGAACCGATCCAAAACTCCCGTGTCCAATGACGCTATTAGTCTCTTATCCAGCATCGCAGCAATGTAGTCTGACGGAACAACCTCTGGAAGATAATGCCAGAAGAAATGTATGGCAGCTTCTGTTGTTCCGAAAGGGAAAGCTCGAAATCGTGCGAATCCCTTTCGCCATCCTGTCGGACCCTATGAAGTGTTCGGTCGTCCTTACCTGATGCAACAGCGGAGCGCACCGACCCAGCGCCGTCGGATTATTCCTGATCCGACCGAGAATCTGTCGTTTGCTGGGATGCTGCGATAAGCTGTGCTATTTTGGATAGCACGTCTGTCACTGAGGCCTGTGGAGAAGCGGTCTTACGATGCATTGCCGCTGGAAGCTCCGTGTTCGTTACCCCGTGCATACTTCTATTATGCGAGCGATCGGAGTGTGCAGGCCTTGTGTCCCTTGGCTACCGGATGGCGTGACCTGTTCGCCGTGGATCACTGAATGACGAAGCTCGCCGGATACTCAAGGTCACGTAGCCAATGTGCGGTTGTGTGCGCTGCTGTGAGGATGAGGAAGCATTATCGACAGTCACTCAGACTGTCTATATAACGGAGCGTCCCGAGCGGCGGACATATGCTCCGAATGTGAAATGTCTGTACCACAACATCCGGTCCCATATGTTGTTACACGAGAGAGGGACCTCTCTCACACTCCGCCCAGACGGACCGGACGAGCTAGGAACCGGACTAACAGACTTCCTCCGATCTCTCCTCTAATCCGTCGTCACTGGGTGTGTACTAAAGTCTATTATAGTGCTCGCATCACCCAAATCTCCTTCCTAGACCGCAACGGACAAACCCGACTGCCGAACCATTCGATGAATGGACGCTACACCGGGTGAGCTAGCGAATGTCAACTCCGTCGATCCTACTAGGGACCTCTTAGGCGATTGACGTAATCCATGAGCACTAATAGCTCTTCATTAACTATGACGACAGAGGCACACTTTTGAAAGACATCTCAGTAATTTTGCGAACAAGAAACCAGACATGTTTGTAAATAGCAAGCATATAAAAAATATATATAGCGTCGTTCAATAAATCGAAAGTTTCTGAGACATTATTGGACTGTGTCGGAACTGAGGGACGATGTCCCTGAACCGAACCAAAAATTTCTGTGTCCACCGACGCTATCAGTTTCTTATCCGGCATCGCAGCATTCTGGTCCGACGAAGAACCTCTAGAAGATGAAGTCGGATGATATATACAGCAGCTTATGTTGTTCCGAAAGGGAAAGTTCGAAATCCTCCGAATCCCTTTCGGCATCCCGTCAGACCATATGAAAATTTACGGACATCCGCACCTGATGCTTCCGCGGAGCGTCAATACCCAGTGTCGTCGGATATTACATGATGCGACAGAGATTCTGTCGTTGCTGGGATGCTGCGATAAGTTGTGCTATTTGGGATAGCACGTCCGTCACCGAGGCCTGTGCAGTAGCGGTCTTACGATGCTTTGCCGCTGGAAGCTCCGTGTACGTTGACTCCCGCATACTTTATGCGAACGTCCAGAGTCTGCAGGCCTCGTGTCCCTGGCTATCGGATGGCGTGACCTGGTCGCCGAGGATTCTCTGATTGGCGAAGTTGACTGGATATCCGAGGTCACGTAGCCAAGAGCGGTCGTGTGCACTACCATGAGGATGAGGAAGCCTTATTGACAGTCTCTCGGGGCTGTCTATCTAACGGAGGGTCCCGAGCGGCGGACGTATGCTCCGAATGCAGAACATTTTGTACCACAACATCTGGGGCCAGATGTTGTTGTACGAGAGAGGGGCCTCTCTCGCTCGCAGTCCGGATGGACCTGGACGAGCTAGGAACCGGACTAAAAGGCATCCTCCGTTCTCTCCTCTAATCCGCCGTCACTGGGTGTGCATTTGGTTGATTTATAGTGCTTGCATCACCCAAAACTCCTTCTGGACCACAACGGACGAACCCGGCTGCCGAACCATTCGATGAATGGATGCTACACCGGGCGAGCTAGCGGACGTCAAAGGCCGTCGATCCTACTAGGGCCCTCTTAGGCAATTGACGTATTTTATGAGCACTTTTCCGCTAGCTCTTCATTAATTGTGACGACGGAGGCACACTTTTGGAAGACATCACGGATACATCACCCTGTTCTTGATCGTCTGAAATAGAGATTGATAAACTAGAGTGACCCTGCGGGGAAAGGACCGGAATTGCCATTTCCCCACTAACATACCGTGACACACGCTTCCCATGTTGTCATCAAAATTAACACATACGGAACAGGAGTTAGTGAGAGTACACTGACTACATTATACAATGATTATGAAAGTCAGAGAAGATTTCCTCTTATTACAATTGAACAATATCCTTTCAATGTGAAAAGAAAACAAAGTCCTAGTACTCGCACCAACTCCTGACAATCAAAATACATAATAACATGATCCATTAACATAGAAAAAATAACTGAAATCAAAAAATTTTGAAAAAATATTTTTTCAGAAAAGCCCAAGTTTCTGAAAAGTAACGTTGAGCCCCAATGGATCCCATGCCTAAGTGTGGGCAAAAATTTAAAAAATATTTTAAACAATTAATGCAACACTTACGAACAATAATAATGTATCTAGGAATGATTAAACTATCATCAAGATATTATTTTCAAGAAATCCCCCCTCACACAGAGGGCTGTTGTCAATGTAAACAAGAAGTGTAAAAACACCAGAAACAAGACTCCAGGCACTGATAGCCCTGGCCCGAAATCAGTTACCAATAATACACTATCTGATGCAAAACAGAGACTTCCAGGGAAGAAACTGCAGAACATCAGATGGTAGATGCAGAACACTATGCCTAACCACCCATAGGTGAAGACGTAAACATGGGGAAAAGAACAGAATTCATTCTGTTATCTAGCTAAAACTCCCAAGAAATGTTAGTAATAATATTACAGAAAATATGCCAAAAGCATGGGAGAATAGCTAGGGGGGACTTAAAGGAAAGGGAGAGAGGAAAACACTGAACAAGCAGTGTAACTTGATAACAAGAATGACAACAACAGGCTCTTGCCTCGAAAATAGGTAACTTAACATAATTTCATTAAAAAATTTTAAGTTACAGCCCTGATTATTTTCTGTCACTTATTTTTCCTCTCCTCCTTCTATATCCTCCTTAGAATCACCATTTCTCTACTATTTATGTGTCTGGCATCATTTAAACTGAAATTTACAAGCACAAAGATCAGTCAGATGTTAACTGATGAAGGGCCAAACAAAGAATGATTAATGGCGCCAATTTCGGGACGTCCTTGACACTGCGCATGCGCAGTAGAGGTGAAGTATGGAGGGCCATTCAGGAAATGATTTCTTTGGTTTTAGATGCAAATTTTGGGGATTGGGGGGGCAAAATTTGTGTTTGGCCCTATATTTTTAAGAGTTAGCACCAGCTATGTCTGGGTCATTGGTACAGTATAAAAATATGCTGAGCGAGCAGTAGAAGATCCCGAGCTAATTCGTACATCAGAACCGAGTGCGTGCCGCCCTGGTTCCGAATGTAAGCAACCACTGTCGAATTGTCAGATAGCAGAAGGACCTGGCGATTCGACAGGTGAGGGATCCACTGCCTGAAACTCAGAAGAAGAGCAAGAAGCTCCTTCTGGCTGATGTGTAGAGCTGCTTGATCCTGGTCCCACATCCCGTGTAGGGAAAGACCGAGAGGATCCAACGTCGCACCCCATCCGAGATCGCTGGCATCTGCCGTCAGAACGCGATCGGACGTGGGTAAGTCCAACGGAACACCCTGCGTAATCCACTGAACATCTGTCCAGGGAAGAAGGTGAGGATACAGAGATTCCGGAAACGGAAGCACCTGATCCAGAGAATCTACATTCGGCATCCAACGACTGAGCAGAAAGTGTTGGAGAGGTCTGACATGCAGCCGACCTAGAGGAATGAGATCTGTCACCGAACCGCAGAGGCCGATCAGCCGGAGAAAACTCCGAGCGGTCGCGGACGTGGACTGGGACAGAGTCAGAGCAAAAGCTGAGAGAATCACAGCCTTGGCCTGGGGAACCGCTACCAAATTGAATTGGGTTTGGAAAGACATCCCCAGATGACAAAACAACTGAGAAGGGACCAGGTCCGACTTCTCCTCGTTGACTCTGAATCCTAGCGATGTGAGCAAGCTCAACAGAGTGGCGACATCCGACTCCAGTAAGGCAGCATTGGAATGCCTCTGGAGGATATCGTCCAGATATGCCGAAGTAGTCACCCTGGACTGTGTGCGATGGAAAGCTATCACATGCGACATCAGTCTGGTGAATGCCCAAGGAGCCAGGTTGAGGCCGAAAGGCATGGCCTTGAACTGGTAAACTCGCCCCAGAAAAGCGAACCTGAGATACTTCCGTGACGCCCGATGCATCGGAACGTGGAAGTAAGCGTCTCGCAGGTCAATGCTGGCTGCAAAATCTCCCTGGTGAATTGATTGGCGGACCGACCTGAAAGTCTCCATGCTGAACTTGGGAGCAATGATAGACTGGTTCAGGATACTGATAACCAGTCGGAGTCGGCCGTCCTTCTTCGGCACCAAGAACAGGCGGGAATAGAAACCCACTGACTGAATGTTCTTGACGACCTCGATCGCCCCTTTTGCCAGGAGATAGCCAATCTCCGTGGACAAAAGTTCCCGACGTAAAACGTCTGAAGGAACTGTGGTTGGAAGAGACAGCCTTGACAGAGTGGGATGCTGTCGGAAAGATATTCGCAGCCCGGACCAGACAACATCTAACACCCACAGATCGGATGTGATGGTGGCCCAATGGTCTGCGAACTCTGCTACCCTTCCTCCAACCTGGGACGAGTCGAGGTGAGGACTTTCATTTCGAGCCCCGACGAGGCCCGCGAGAGGAGAAACCACCTTCTCTACTAAATGAAGAATCATGGGACTTCCCTCGATTCTGCCGACCCTTACCCCTTGAGTAAGAAGTAGAGGCGGCGGCAGAAGGACCAGCCTTTTGCTTCACAGAGGAAGCAGAAGGGTACTTGTTAGGCTTGGAACGGCCCTTGCCTCCCCTAGAAGGCTGATCAAGCTGACGAAACAGCAGCTGATCTTTGGAATGACGTAGTACGTCATCCCGGACCGTCGACACGAAACTATGGAAAAGTTGCGGACCTGCCAAAGAAGTAGATCGAAGAGCAGCACGCTGCTCCTCGGGAAGGGATCGTCCTGTGTCCAGCACAGCGTCCCTTCGAACTAATTCCAGATTAGCCGTGTTACAGGCATGCGTGTGAGTAAGATGCATAAGTGCCTTGGACAGCACACGCAAAGGAGCCTGTACCTCGTCAAACTTACCTGGAGGCAGATAAGCAGCCAAAGCTGAGACGACGTGATCTGAGAGAGAAAGCATGCCAAGCATCTCTCTAGATAAGCCCAACGTGGACTCCAGAGTCGTCATTGGAATGACGGCAGACTTGGGCTTGGAAAGCCCGAGGGAAGTGGAGTCCTGATCCAGAACCGTCAAAGTCTGGCAGACCGACGGATTGGCGGAATCGTAGGAACGATAATGCACAGGAGGCAAAAAGGTGTCAACCCTGGTGAAGAACGAAGTCTTCAGAGCCTTGGAATTCAGCTTGGAGTCCAATGCTGAAAAGGCTTCAACCACCTGTACCGACTGGCATGGTCGAAGGCGCCCAGAAGCAGGTTGCTCCAAAGGCTGTTGGCGCGCGACCGATGATCGCGGCCAGGCTGACACTGTCGGCTGGTTAGCAGGTTTGAGATCAGGCAGAAACCCAAACACAAAGTCAAGAGCTGCCCCCAAGTCCGAAGACTGCTGGCCCTCGACATCAAGCATGTCGGACTCCTCCCCAGAGTAGGAAGACACATAGCCCATCATGGGCAAACCAGCTGATGCCTCCCATGGTGTCGGGACACCAGGGGAATCAGAAACCGGCCTGTTTCCAATCCCTGGAAGTGGCGCCATAGGAGGTGCCTGGAGGCTGGAAACCACTCATTGCCTCGCTGGAAGCAACAGGAAGGCTCTTAGAAATAACCTGAGTGAGTAAGGAGAGGGCCTCCCTAAGCTCACTGCCCATACAGACCAGTTCGACAGGGGAGCGAACTGGCAAAGTAGCTTCACCTCTGACCCTCTTAACCAGCGAAGGGTCACGATCCTCCAAAACACCCGACGCGGGACGACGGGCAGCAGCCGAAACATCTGAAGGCAGACGTGTATAGGGGTACGAGGCACCCCGAGGATCAATATGGCGAGAACTCATGAGAGTCACCGCAGACCTCTGCAGGGCAGAAGGTCCAGGCTGCACAAAAGGCGTTGGTCCCCCAAAACTGGTCGTGAGGCCAGAATGAGTAGACGGAAATGCCACGGAGTTCATAGTGTCTCCACTAAGAACATCCGAATCCAAAGACACAACTGTGGTGCTCGACGGCGAAGAGACCACAGAGATGGGTTCGGCCAGAAGCCCCTTCCGACTTCGCCGAGTTGAAGTCAGGGAAGGCTGAGGCCGATATCCCACGTCTACAGTACCGGACATTCCTGCAGTCCCCTGCAGCGAAAAGCCGAGGCCGGCTGAAACTGACGACGAAGCAGACGGACCAGCAGTAGTAGTAGATACGTCGGGAGTCGTTGAGGCTGGTGAAATAGTGGAGAGAGCACACCTGCTCGGCTCCGAAGGAGGAGTCACAACCCTAGTGACAGCCTCAGATGTCGACTGGAGGGGGACCGTAGTCCCGAAACCAGGCACCTCTTCACCAGAACACTCAACGGCTCCCGCAGTATCCACTACAGGAAAAGACTGCACATCCCCCACGGAGGAGGAATAACTCTCACCAGACAAGGTCGGCTCGGGAGCCCCCGAACGACCACATTCTCCTTTCCCGCGGGAGCGGGAGGCACGCCCACGAGAACGAACGACACGGTTAACTGACGCCCAGAAAGTGGATGACCATGATCCACAGACACCACATGGCAGCTCGGCCGAACACCCATTACAGGAGGAACAAGACGAATGTAAATCGTCCACATGCTTTGACAGCAGACATTGCCCACAAGGAATTGTCCTGGGCATGATAGAGGTGAGAGGAGCAGAGAAGGTGAAATCAGAAAACAGAACACCCCCATAGAAGAGAGAAAGGTGACAGAAACAAAGGCCCCAGATGGTCGACCGGGAACCACACAACAGGATGACTACTCTCAAAAGAAAGAAGAAAAACTGTAGGAGTGGTACCCCGCTGACACCTAACTCTAACACAATTAGAAAATTTAGCAAATAAAGCATTAACAATAATTGTGAAATATTATAAGTCCGAACCGCATTGGCACACGAAATTCACGTGCGACTCGAGAGAGAACCATTAAATATACATTATGGATATATAATATAAAAGAGAATATAAAAAACACTGTTCCTGAGAATACAAAGGATACACTGATGCACAATGAATCAGGAATCATCAAACATCGTGCTGGAGAAACACTGATAAGCGTGCAAAAACATCTCGACACGAAGCGGATTATAAAAAGAAGGAGTCTTTAGAGACGGTATATGCGCACTGGCAACGGAAGTCATGGAGTTGTACTTGGGAGAGAGCGTCCCGTACTGGGTCTGCGCCGGTTGCACTCGACCCAGTTCAGGGCTTGCCTTGAGTCGGGGCTGATCAGCACAGGCCCCGAGATCAGCCCCGAGGAGCACTTGCTGGGGGCTTTTTTTCAAGCCCCGACATTTTCCACAAAAAAGCACTAACAATAATGGACAAAATGGAAAATCAGCCCCAAAAAGGCCCCGACCTCAATATGTGGGGGACTTTTTTAAGCCCCGACCATTTTACTCAAGGCGAGCCCTGCAGTTTTGGCTTATTTTTTATTGGTGCTTTTGCACCACTTTTCTTTCCCAAACTGCTTGGGAAAGACAAAAATAGAGAGTATTTTATCCGAGTTAGGGACTTCCACTGTAGTGCAAGCCTGAAGTAAACAATTGTGAGTAGGTTGATAAGAAATTTATGTAGTAATTGTGTGAAATACCTAATATAATAAGCCAACACAGTAGTGATAATACAATTATGATACCTCAGTGACCAGGTGACAGCGTCATTGTGGGGTTATGGTCAATTAGTAATCAAGTCAATTCGTAACCAAGTCAATTCATAATCAAGTGAATATGTAACCAGTTACGTGTAACTACCAACTGAGTTTTCAAGTGAAAATGTGAAATATTCAGTTATACAAACACAATCACATAGAGATTAACCTGTTATGTTCCATAATACACATGGATGATTAGTGATCAATCAACAAACATAGACTTCACTGTTCTGTGCATCTAAATTGATTTTTAATCAGATTTCTAAACAATAATCGTGTAGAAGATATAAGATGGATATCAGGAACTAGGAGTTTTATTATTTTTATTTAAAAGCGTACTGGTTTAACTGTAATATTAGCCCAATAAGATTTACCTGATAAGATTTGGTTAACTGTTTGAGGAATGTCGAGAGCAGAATACAGGTGAGCTGCAAGTGAGCATCGGGGCATGCCTTTCATCTGCATTCAACAAGTCTGCGTAGAAATTCTAGTGAATCAGCAGAACAACTCCAAGATTTGGTGACAAATTTCGATATCAGGCCTGGTGTTTTGAGGAGAGCTATAGCTCCCACCCTCCATGGCTCCTGCAAAATCAATTTAAGGAGAGTCATAGCTGCTCTCCTTAAGACCTGTAATAGTGTTACAAATTCAGGGTATTTAATAATTTATAAAACAAAATTTCAGTGGAATTGACAAGGACAGAATGTTTTATTTATAATTATTTGGCAGTGGGTGGTTGAAAATTAAATCAAATAATTAAGTGTTCAAAAATATGTGTGACAAGGACAGAATATTTGGCAGTAGGCTTGACAGTGTGACGATATTTTGATAGGTTCTGTTTTATACAATAATTGTTGTTTGTTATTTTACATTTCAGGGCTAGAAATCGTTTTGTCAAAGTCTGTGAACCTATTTTGTACCGCATGGTAATTTGTCATTTTAGACTTTGGGCTCTTCTGTTTTGTTTTGGCGTATGTTGGCGTTTAGTTGTTTATCCTCGTTACATCTATCTGTCATTCGTATGCATCTATAAGCGACAAATATGTGTCTCTGGTGACAAACACCGAATTTATTGTTAAAATGCATCTTTTGTTGCACGAATTTACAACTGAAGTTATTGTTTTTCGGCTTCCATTGTGTGGAACGTCATGTAAACCACTAACAGTGATGTCACATGTCATTCCACACTGGAACCGCCCACAAAACATTGTCAGTTTTATGTTTGGGTTCTGACCATATTTCCGACCATGTGGTGGGGTAGTATAAATAGCGTCGCGTCCCTTGGGGCGGGGTTCTCTGGTTTATTATTGGCCGTTCTGGTAAAACCTTGTCTCGATTGAACAATTCTCTTCAATTAAAGATCAATAGTCATCAAATCTACTAATTAGTCAAAGGTAATTGAACCGTAAATTGGAATATAGTCATCCACCTAGCCAATTGGAGTTACTGCTGTGTATATTTACTGAGAATGAGTTATTGGGTGTAATATTTATTCACCAAGTTCTAAATATTTACTATTTCTCAACAGTGCAGACAACACTGCTTACCTGTGTGGGCAGTGTATTTTCCACATTCAATTCGTTGTAGCCTCCTAAATTTATAGCTCAAAACAATCACTTATCAGGGTTAAAAAGTTATAAAGAGCACATAGTCATTTCTGTGTATAGGCAGTGGGGGACGGTGTTTTATTGTGGAAATAGGGAATATCTGTTTATTTATCATTTATTTTCGACGTACAGTGTATTGTCTCGTAAATAAAATGTGTTGTATTTGTGCCTCAGAATGACTTTGCATTCTTCGTAATCCTTGTAAAAAGCTATTAGTGGAAGAGCAGGTTTATTTACCTGGCGGGATACTTATATGGTAGGCCCGGGGTGGTAAACCAATTGTGCCCCCAGTGTGTTCCTTTATAACCTCACAACCCTGCCTCTCTCTCCAGACTCCACCCAGGAATAACGGAACTCCAGATACGCTTCTTGGTGCGAACAGATCTAACATTGATGATGATATAATTTATGGCCTGAACATTATCCAAGGCCTTGGTCACAATTCATATAGTGGTATATATGTGTATAAATGTATGTTAACGGGGCTTATACCGGTTATAATTTGAATTCCTACTTGAATTTGAAGCGGATATAGAAATTATATATTATTGTACAGTCGACTATAGACTGTCACTCTACCATTACCAATGACCGCTCAATTAAAGAATATATAAAGAAGATTCAGCTCAGCATTCAAGACAGTGACCTGTCCACATTCCTTTCCCACTATCCTACATGTACTTGTAATTAAGCCTTGGGGTGATTAGGGAGGCAACTGCTTGGGCACATTGAACCACTATTGACCCAAACTCCGTATTGACTAGTGAATGGAGTCTATTGACTGTCCTATTCATCGCTCAGGTATTTTTATCGTAACAAAAGTGGTGAGGTCAGATTTGCCCCCGTCACTTTATAGTTGTTGGTGGCTGCACCCCGCCACGTTAAAATAGCTCTCCTGAAACTTTCAGTTTCCTTATTAATAACAGACTTAAGTATAGAATAGCTCTCCTAGCACAGGTTTAGGGGAGCTGTAGTATCTCCCCTATATTTTTCAAAAGTCCAGGCCTGCGATATCCAACATTCACTAACTTATACGGTGTCTATTGAAAACAGTTAAAACCTTTTGGCAGAGAGTTTGGAGGCTGATGTTAGGGTGCAGTTGTGTAACGGGTTAATATTTTTTTGTTATTATTACAGGCTAGCATAGACACCTCAGGGTTTCCGCTGTACCTGCACATCAAACGGCTGTAGCATTCCCCCGCCAGGTCACCTTCGTGACATAACAGAATCTTTGTTCACATTGATCTGCCCGTCCCCCGAGAATACATTTAGTTCCTAGCTTGTAGAATTGCCATTTCTAAACTTCTTTTGCCGATTTCCGTACACATATTTCATTGAAAACAAAACGCATGTCTGTTTCACCGTTCTGTCACAGCACCTGGAGAGTAATTGATTTTAAAGTGTTTTTTCAACATCAAACAATAGTAATATCGAGTATTGTTGTAGAATTGCTACATAATCCCATTCGCATGACGTCACCAGAGAAGTCTGTGAACTAGGAAAGACTTCCAGAACTCTCTGGAACCTGTTCCAGATGTGAAGACGATATAGTCACGAATTCCACCACTCTGAGCCCTCATGTGACCGGGATTAACCAATTGGAATCAGAGAACACAGAAGTCAAGAAGACCAGCCTCTGTCCTTTTTCGACTTGACCGCGAGAATTAGGAGTTCAGAAATTCTGCACAGATTTAAATTTGGTGTGTTTGTCGGGAAAAATTGGTAAGATCCTAGCTATTTTACCCACAATGTTTTTCTAAAGTAGAGATTTACCGAACCCAAGTCTACTTTAGTATTCGTTTTCACAGTGGCCGCAAATGTCAAAATTTGTACCATGCATGTGCAATGAGATTTTTGCACAGTGCTTGTGTCTGCTAAAATATCTCACAAGCGTCGTTTCGTCCCTAATTTAAAATTGAATTTTTAAATTATGGGCGATTCTTCCCTTCCTACTCACACTTTCTATTTGCCTTGGACATTTAATCATTAATCCCAATGAAAATGCCAAGGCTTGACAGTTTTATTGGGACGAAACACCCTGAGCGAAGAGAAAGTCACATATACTACAAATTATTTTTCGGTTGAGCAACCATTTTCTCTTATTTATGTCTTATTTATCGGAAATTACTGGCTGTCAATGTGTAAAATCGTACAGATATATCTCTGTGAAAAGACACAAAATAGCCTCTCAGATTCAAGGAAATGGGGGTTTTGGGATTTCGGAATTCAAAACTTTTCTACCACGGGCTGACCATGGTCAGCCCGTGGTACCGACGATCATCAGTTGCCATGCGAATGACCTCATTCCCTTTCCCCTTGCGGAACCCTGCACCTAAATTATAGTGCCTTTAGAATACCACCTTTCTACTTCCTTATTGACAGACTCAATGACAAATCTCAGCTTCTGATGGTACAGTGCAAATTGGTAAGTGACAGGAAGTTAACGAAAACTCAGAGCAAATCTCGGAACAAGAAAGAGAGTGAGATTATAAGCTCTACAAAGAATATACAGATGGAGAGTTAAGCCTGATGCAGATGCTACGAGCTTGCTTTCTTATATATTCACCACCAACAGATGACCAACAAATTATTCATATATATGTGTATACTATCTCAGGCCTGGTCTTTTGAGGAGAGCTATAGCTCCCGCCCTCCATGGCTCCTGCAAAATCAATTTAACCCTTTACCTAACGTAACGGCCAAAACCGGCCAGCGCTATTCTCAAAAATCGCCAATTAATTTTCATTATTTTTTTCATTTTTGTCTCAAAAACATAGGTTATGACCCCTCGTTGGAACGAGCTCGTCGAGCTCATTCCAACGAGGGGTCATAACCTATGTTTTTGAGACAAAAAATGAAAAAAATTAGATATTCAAGAATTATTTTTGCAAGTGTCGTCTGCTTTTCAGGTTAGGTAAAGGGTTAAAGAGAGCCATAATTGCTCTTCTTAAGAGCTGTGATAGCTCTCCTTAAACATTTAATTCCCTTATTAATAACAGACTAAAGTACAGAATAGCTCTCCTGGCACAGGTTTAGGGAGTAGCTTCCCTAGATTTTTCAAAAGGCCAGGCCTGCTATCTGTTTTGTTGTTGTTGCTGTATAGTTACATATATTTATTTATTTAATTATTGGTGTTAAAGGTCACATACTTAAGCATAATGGCTGATCATGACCATGACAGTTTTACGGGTGGAGGGAGCCGGAGTACGCAGAGAGAACCACCGAGCAGCTGCCAGCTCCCCAACATCGTAACTCCACACTGCAGCACAGGCAGGGATAGATTGGTTGAAGACATGCACACCATCGACGTGCAGTATGCCTTAGTACACAGCGTCATGAAGCCCCATGTGGACAATCGGGGTTAAGTGCCTTTCCCAAGGACACAACGCGGGAGTCCGAATCGATTGCTCAGACGGTCACCCATCCAAGGACTAACCAGGCTCGATGTTGCTTAACTTCGGTGATCTGACAAGAACCGGTTACCGCAACGCCACCGCACCCCCAGTTATATATAAGTATATAATATGTTTTATGATATGCTTGTTATATTTGTTATTTGGAACAATCTGTCTTTGTTATTACTCACCCAAGTTAGCCCATATCCAGGCTTGGCAATTTCAGGAGAGCGATTTTTTAGCTCTCCTTACTGCCCTCCTGAAAAAATTAAGGAGAGCGAAAAATTGCCCTCCTAAATATTTTGGTCTGGGATGATTGAGATTACATGTATTATGCTCACATTAAATTTTTGTTGTAAAGCAAAAATGTAATTTAACTTCGAAGTCACATAACATCACGTAATTTCATTTTGAAAGTGGTTTAGTGGTAAAAGGTAATGGCTGCAACTGTGTTTGGGTATGTAATTTGTATACCCAAAACGCAGTTGCAATCATTTGAAGCAAAATGGGTCACAGCAATATTTTTTTTTCTGTCAGTTTCAAGTTCAACAACTGACATCACAGTTTGAGGGGTAATTATTCAAGGAATATTGACACTATAATATACTACCATTACTACTATCCTGTGACCTGAAGCACTTGCACCAGGATGTGACTGTAGATTCAAGCAGACCTGTTGTCCAAGAAAGTCATACGCCTGCTACTACCACCTTCAACCCCCCTTGGGGGGTTGAAGGTGGTAGTGGTAGGCGTATGACTTTCTTGGACAACAGGTCTGGGTACACACACAGGTCTTGTCAAGTGTGTGTTCGGTTGTTGAGTGAGACATCTAGATGTCTAAGAGATTTCGCTTTACCTTAGTAAAGTTAATAAAATCACTGATGTAATAGTCTGTTGGTTTCAGTTTCAATGAGTTCGTTCAACTGGATACTTAAAATGCTGTGTAAAGCTAATTGCTCTCCTATCGCTGTATTCGAAAGTGTTTTGAATGCATAGCTTTGTTCTTGGATATGTAAAGCACATTTGACCACAAGTTGTTTTCGTGAAATATTCATAAATTATCAGTTCTGGTGCGAATACGGCAGCAGACTTCCAGGAACCAGTGGTGCCTACAGTCGACTCTGTGAGTTGATTACACACGTGTTTCGTGTTCTATACATCCCAACCTTCATTGTGATGTACATTTTGTGTACATTTAATTTGAATTGAAGGAATATCAGAGGTGAGAATTTTCAAAATAAACAAAATTTCCTTACTTATATATTATAGGCCCTTAAAGTTAAATCCTTTCTCTGGTCAATTCGTAATCAGTTTTCACTGGGTACGAATTGACTTGATTACGAATTGACCATGTACTCACATGATCAAATTCGTACTCAATGAAAAGTGATTACGAATTGACCAGAAAACCACTGAGTACGAAAAACCGCCATTGCGGTGTTTCTATGGAAAGATAGCAACCTGATCTTTGGCTGGCATTATGCAGAATAGCTGGCTATCTGCATTTAATATACAATTTCCTGAGATTTCTAATTCTTGAAAAATAAATTTCCATGAAATGACACTGGACAGAACTGAATTTAGCTGTGATTCGTCAAGTAAACAAACTTTCAATCTCCAGTCACCGTGTACGATGCAATCCTCATGGAACTGAATATGGACAAGGAATAAAAAAAACATTTAGAGCCGGAGAGAACCACCGAGCAGCTTCCCGGTGGTTCTCTCCGGCTCTAGATGTTTTTTACTGGCTTGTACTAAGATAATGGTATAAAGGCTTTGAAGTTCAGGTCAAGTGGGAAGGCCAGCTCGGTAAACCTTTTAAAATACATCAGGGAACATTATAAGGCAGCTGTCTCTCACCTCATCTTTTCAAATTAGTAAACTCAGATATCATGAAATATATGGAAGACTTCAACCTTGGCACAAAAATTGGAACAACTTGCTGCAGCCTACCAACATGTGCAGATGACATGGCTGTCAGTTGTGATAGCAATTCAACAGACAAGATCCCAATGGCAAATGATATAGAACACATAGTAAATAGAGACCGCATACCTATTAACAACCAGAAATCAGTGGAATTGAAATATCAGAAATATCAGAAAGCAAGATACCACCATGCACAAAAAACAGATATGACAGTAGAAGAAACTGGGTGCAGGATTCAGACGGTACTAGAGAAATATGAACTACCTAACATACATGATCTGATTAACAATCTGCCTCCCAAAATGTGGTGGAAGAAACTGGTGAAGAGTACTATAATGCATTACTGGAATGAAGCACATGAAGAACAATTTGAATTTGAACGTCAGAAGTTTTCATCACTTCGATTTATGTCATCAGATTCCCTAAGTTTCTATCAGCCTGCACTCCTATGGACATCATCAAAACTGCATGAAAAACTTTTTAATAAAGGTAGAACCTCTGAGACCTGTCGTCTCTGTATGAATGGTGCAGAAAACCGAGAACATTTTCTCCTACAATGTCCTTTGCTACAGTCCACTAGACAACAGTATATCACAGAATTAAAAAAACATTATCAACAATCACATCTCTTTACAAGATCTACCTTCACTGGAATCTTCTACCTTAACCCTTTACCCAACGCAGACGATATCAAAATTTATTATTTTAATTACTATTTTTTAAAATTAAAAAAAAAAAATTCAACAAAACCATATCATGTGACCCCTCATTGGAACGAGCTCAACGAGCTCGTTCCAATGAGGGGCCACATGATATGGTTTTGATGAGATATTTTGAAAAATTTATTTCTTTTAACTGCTGAATTTGCAAATTACGTGGGCGGATGTGGGCGATTCGTTAGGTAAAGGGTTAACTGAACTACCTCTTCATCTGATTCTTGACCCATTACATGTTTCTTTATCCTGTCTAAATCTTGACTACAGTGAAATCCTCCATATAGAATACTTGTCTAGAAATTTAATTTTTGACTTACATCTAAGAAGAACACAAGTGTTAAATGACACTGCAGCCAGGGGAGAAAAATTATAAAATTAAACAGAGCTATAATTAACTTTAATTGAAATTTTACATCAAATGAATCAATCATACAAAATCATCCAATAATTGTCATAAAGATCATATCCAGAAATATTAAACACTACCAAATTTATATATTGGTGCTCCTGACAGAGGAGGAATTTCCAGATACAGATACAGATTAGAGCCATCGCAGTGAGCAACTCGGATGGCGTTGTGCTTTGTTTTTTTACCACATTAAACGACAGTGGCCATTTCCTGGGCGCCGTTCCCCTACCTTGTATGGGTGGGGCGTTGTTTACAATTTAAAGACCTGAAATGGCTTGATCTTCACGAATATCCAACACAACGAGCACTCACTCGTCTTGCTAACCGCATTAAACCCATTTTAGCTGGGGAACGGGTCCAGTCGCCACCAGAAGTTAATAGTATGACATGCAGTGATCAAGGTGATAATTACTTCACTAATTGATTTAGTCGGGATTGGGGACGGGATTTATTATTGACAAAGAAAGCCGCACCAAAACGGAGAATATTTCTACTCTCTGATTTGATGTGAGTTTCTTTGTTTCAACTGAATTGAAATGGAAGGGATATATTATTGACAAAGAAAGCCGCACCAAAACGGGGAATATTTCTACTCTCTGATTTGGTGTGAGTTTCTTTGTTTCGACTGAATTGAAATGGAAGCATGTGGGCGAGATATAAATCGGTAATGGGACGCGGGGCGATGGCAAATTGGGGTAAAAAGCATGTGGGCGAGATATAAGTCGGTGATGGGACACGGGGCGATGGCAAATTGGTGTAAAAAATAAAGAGAATACTGGTACAAATCTATCAATGTTTATTGGTATATAATAACATAGCATAGCACATAATACACAATATGCACCGATTAACAATATAAATGAAATTGGAAATATTTATGGAAATAATGTCATGGTTACAAATGAATAAGTTTTAACAATGAACATGTTTAATAAAATATTTAATAAAATATATCTAGCACATGTTAATTCTGCGGTTGGACTTCACTTGGTGCTTTCGGCTTCTTCTCAGCGTAAACAGCTGAACACTTTCTAAGAAACGCAGCGGTTGAGAGACGTGGGGTCATCCATATACATGTCCCAATATTCTTGAATCCTGGCTGCCATCTTCGTGTATGTTAATCTGACATCACTTTCAAGGTCGACGGATCTAACCCTCAATTCAACATTCCTGGCTTCCTTTTGCAAAACTTGTACCAATTTGTAGAAGCTTATGCCTGTCCCAATCGTATTCATTCGTCTGTGCCATGCTGAAAAAAACCCATAAAATTTCATTAGGCAAAAATGTAAATCCGTTAATGTGATCTAATTAAATTTAAATACAAAAAAAAATATTTAATTAAAAATGTAGATTCGCATTGCTCATTTATTGGGGTTTGTAGTCGTCATAGGATATCATGGCCAAACACAAGTAGAAAGTCATGCTGGGTCAATCGTTCATAACTATTTAGAGAACTGACATCAGGGGTGCTGGTTACTGCATTCTATTTTGATGGTTAAAAAGAAATAATAATAGAAAATATCTATATTGTCCGAAACGTCCGTGTCCGAAACGTCCTAGGCCGAAACGTCAGTGTCCGAAATGTCCGGTCACCCTGATTTATATATGAATATGCTGAGCGTTTTCTGAGTTTGTTTGAAACCACTCTCGTTTCATATTAATCCTTAAAGCCCCAGTTCACAATTGGAAATCTTTTAGCCTTAGAATAAAGACAGTTGTACGCTTCGCTTCAATCATGCAAGTTGCTTGGTTATCCCCATCAGTCTTCTGATTTAGGGAGAAGGTCGTGAGTTCGGTTCTGATTTACGTCATTTGCGCTGTGTCTTTGAGTAGGACACTTAAACTGGTCTGCCCTGGATCACCGAGATGTAGAAATGAATACACACAGAAGGTCGAAACTTGACCTGCTATAGACTAACGTCATCTACAGAGAGTCAATCACTCGAAACCGAGGATAAGCTCTGACCTGATGGTCCTCGTGGACGTAGGAACTTGAAGGATTTGAATTAACCCTTTACACAACATAACAGTTATAAACTGTTTGATAAAGGGCTAATACTAGGGGGACACTAGTGCATCCTCCAGACAATTATCAACTTTCCTAACGTCGTTTCTAGTCTTCTTGGCTTGGCTGCTTTTTGTGGGGTCCCACCATACACCCTTGAGATCATGTGCCTCTCGATACAAACAGGTGGTCTATCAACCAAAAGGTTGCTTGTGCTTCCAGAGCTTTAAAAAAAGCACAAACAAAAAACAATGACTAAACTAAATAAATAACTAAAATTAAAATAAACACTGAATTTTTAAAAAAAATGTCCAATGGAAAAACACTGAATAAAAAATATAAAAAAAAAGAAATAAATAAAAAAGTCTTCAAAAGACTGAAGGTATCAGAGCGTCGCTTGATACTTGTAAATTCGCCTCCGATTTTTCTCAGACTAGCGACACGTCACACTTCCGCTCAAAGGTGGTCGTACAGCCTGCACATTTCAAACCTTTAGCACTCGAAGATATCCAAAAGCCAGTATCCAAGGAACCATCTAAACAGTGTTCGTTAGATGTCACCCTGACATGGTTCTTAAAAGCATGTCTTTTGAAATTGATACACCAATTGTAAAATAGGTTAATGCGTCACCACAGTCTGACGCCTTTCCTACGAACATGATGCATGCTTTAGTCAAGTTCCTTCTAAAAAAGCATCGCTAGACCTAGAAGTTTTGAAAAAACTGCCAACCATCTTTCCCATCTAAGATTATTGAACACGCCGTCGTCTCTCAAGTAACTTCCAATATGACCGCCAATGGCTTATCTGAAGTCTTACAGGTCGCATACAGGTCGAATTGCAGCTCCGAAACGGTGCTTATAAGAGTGCAAAATGGCATTCTGTTATCCATGGATCAACATAAAATTTCCCTGCCTTGTTTTATTAGATTTAAGCGCCACTTTCGACGCCATGGACCATAAAATTCTAATTGAAAGTTTGAAACAAAGAATAAGTCTCACATTCCGATACAAAGTGGTTTTTGAACCCCTAGACAAAAATAGGTCTCACTAACCTCGCACCTGGCTGGTTTGCACAGTATCTATTAAGAGGCATTTTTACGCTGATGACTCGCAGCTGTATATTAGTTTCACTCATTACGTAGAATACGATGCACGCGATATAAAATGGAACGCCGTATTTAAGACATCAAGAGATAGATGACGGAAAACTCCCTCAAATTGAACCATGATAAGACGGAAGTGATTTTCATAAGTCAACCACATCAACTAACGAAAATAGCCAAAGCTGTCCCTCAATATTCAGATTCACCGATTGCCTCTAGCAGCTGTGCCCGTAATCTTGGTTATTTCATGGATGAAAATCTGACAGCTGACGAACATGTTATGCACATTTGTCCGAGTTCATTGTAAATCTCTTTTAATACGCTCTAGAAACACCACACTTGGAAAGCTACAACACATCAAAAATTGTGCGGCACATGTCCGGTCGTACCAAATACCGAGCATAACCGAGCAGTAGACAAATAAGGCATATTAGGCAAAATAAAGGCATAATATGGTATATAGGGGCCATTTAAATGTAAAATATCAATTTGGGACAAGTTGGGGTAAAATTGGATGATTTATAAACATTACAGCATAATGCGCCAGACGAAAACTTCAGCTCGGTATTTAGTAGGTTGAGCACAGAAATCCAATTAGGCTAACACACAATCGCTGCTCGGTATTTAGTAGATTAGTGCGTGGGTTTTTTGGAGTTTTTTTTCACAAATAACTCATGCGGTGCAGATTTTTGCTACCGTTGCCGTACAGATTTTGGCTTCTTTGTCTTTTTTGACATAGCAGTGCCTTTTGGCTACTGTCAGCAGTGTGTTTCGAACATCTCCTGCTATGCGGTGCATATTTTTTGCTACCGCTGCGGTGCAACTTTTCGCTACCGCGGGCAGTGCAATTTGGCTGTTACCCTCTGTAACATCATTTGGACGTTACGTTTTTTTTAGGTTGTTCTGCATTTTTATATATGATATGACCTATGATATGTCTGGAAACTTCCACCCCAGTGCAAAAAGACCGGCCCTAATAAAGGATAGCTCACTACATCCGTTAAAATTGTGATATTTTGCGAGTCTAATGTATCATTTGTCTCCGAGTCAGCATCAGAGGGTATGTCACCAGATAGTTCACTTATTTCATCGACCTGAACACCATGTTCACTCACCACCGCTGTAGAGTCAGAAGTACCACCCACCTCTATCCCTGGATCGGATGTGTTCTTAACCTGCTCTTTTAACTCATTTCAATCATCGTGCGTACTGCCCTCCAGTATAGGGTAAGAAACACCAATTACCCCATCGCCTCGCCCGGTATCCAAATCAGAAATCAGGAATCAGTGGCAGGAAATGGTTTGGACTCCATTTTTATATTTATATTGTCTGCAGCGCAGATACTGAATACCGAGCTGCGATAGCGTGTTAAGTGAATTTCTGTGTTCAACCTACTAAATACCGAGCTGAAGTTTTCGACGGGCGCGTTATGCTTGTGATTGCCAGAACAACCAACCTGTACATCAAACAGGCTCATATGCTTTGTTCAATAGACCAGAGTTACTGTTATAAAAACAATCAACCTGTATTTAAAAAAACGCATGTAAAAATCAAACGTGCATCATTTATTACAGAACAACTCCGTTAAAGAGCAGAAGAATTGGCGGACAACAATGCAAAATGAATACAGAAAGATGGGCACCCCCCCACCCCCCCCCCCCAAAAAAAAAAACAAAAAAAAAAAACAGATTTAATTAAAGCAGCCACGTCATGCAAGCGAGTGACAAAAATCACATTTTATATTTATATTGTCTGCAGCGCAGACACTAAATGCCGAGCTGCGATAGCGTGTTAATTGGATTTGTGTGTTCAACTTTCTGAATACCGAGCTGAAGTTTTCGACGGGGGCATTATGCTCTAACGTTTATAAATCATCCAATTTTACCCCCAACTTGCCCCAAATTGATATTTTACATTTAAGTAACCTGTATATACCATATTATGCCTTTTATTTTGCCTAATATGCCTTATTTTTCTACTGCTCGGTATTTAGTATGACCCCACATGTCATCACCCGGTCGAGAGAGTACTGCCACATAACACAATTCCTTTCAGATCTCCGCTGGCTTCCGATTCAGCGGAGATTTCAATTCAATTTTCAATCATCGAACGAAGTTGGAATGACTTATAGCGATCGTTAGTCTATTATTATCGTTTTTCGTCGGACATGTTTTTTGGGCATTTCAAGTTGACCTGCGCTCATGAAATTTAGCACACTTCTTCACCCTAAAAAATCATGGAAAAATTCCATTTTTCACTTTCACAGTCCAACCTTTATCCCAATAACGCTGCTTTTAACGTTTTTTCCATCTTTTAATATCAACGCTTCTATCAATCCTCCTACTTTCAAACTTTGCACATCTCACCTTCAACAAAAACCATATCTAAAATTTTTGTACCGATCTGGAAATTCCCATTGGTTATGGCCAAATAAAGAAGGGTGACGTTATTGATCCAAATGTCCAAAAAAGTAAATGAAGTCAGATTCTAGTGAAATATTAGTATATTGTAGAGCACAAACATAGGAGACAGCGGTTTATTAGTTTTTCGATTCATCCCCATTTTGACGTTTTTTGCGCTTTTCAGCATAAAGCACAGGTACTCGGCACAAGCTGTGAAATCGAAAGGAAAATGATATTTGATACCATTTTTGAATCGATGCTGACGTGCCCCTATAATGGTATATAAATATTAACAAGGTACACAACTCGCTTTTCGAAAACGATAGCACACATCTTCGTTATACCCCCCTCAAATTTGATTCACACAACGTATCCAACAGTATCCGGTATCAGTGGAAAGGGGAGTAAGCTTTATAGTGGTGTATTACACGACTGTTGGGTGTTCTTGGGTTGTTCGTGATAACTGGGAGAAGTCGCTGAAAAGGCCGAAAAGCATTTAGTCGGACAAGATAGTGCACAGTGAAAAGTGGATTACGAGCGATAATTATCCGATTCATTCTAATAATTCGAGGGGGCACGTCAGCATAGATTTAAAAAATGGTATCAAATATCATTTTCTTTCGATTTCCCAGCTTGTGCCGAGTACCTGTGCATAAAGGGCCAAAACAGCGACATGCATAACCCCCTCGTCACAATTTCTAGAGCCATGAAACTTTGTGACCTTGTTCACGCATTTGAGATCTATGCCATTTTAATGTTTTCAAATTTTCACCTTCATCCAAAACGTCAGTTTTAAAGTTTTTTTTTTACTCTTTGAATATAATCGCCTGTCTCAAGCCTCCACTTTCAAGCTTTGTATATCTCACCTCCAACAAAAACCATATCTAAATAAAAATGTTGTACCGATCTGGAAATTCCCAATGGTTATGCCGAATTAAGGATGATGTTATTGACGTCAACGTCATAATAAGTTAAATGACGTTGGATAGTTGCATCTAAGCGCTTAATTCTACGAACTGCACCTCAGAAGAAATCAGCGACAGTACTTGTCTTTTTCAAATTTTTCGGATGCCATCTCGGTTGGGTCTGTCGGTGGCCGACAGTGGCGTGGCCACGGGGGGGATTGGGGGGACAGGTCCCCCCCCCCCCCCCCCCCCACTTTTGCCCAAAGTTGGTCCTCGAAATATGCCCCAAAATGGCATAAAAATCATGGGGGGTTAGGTCCGGGGGGGGGGGGGGGTAGGTTGTAGATTTGCTAAATTCCAAATTGTAGATTGCTTGTTCTAATATCAGTGTGTTGGTGAAAATAAGAAGTACAGGTTCATCTTAATCAAAACATCATCATCATCAAAGTGGTTCATCTCAGCAATATTGATATATGATATATAGTATATGATTGGGTTAAGACCTTAAAGATAGATAGTGCAAATGCTCCAATTCTTTCAGCACTAATAACATTAAGTCTGTAGTTCACGTTTCCACTATCCTCCACATGATATAATATGACATATACTAGTAGTATTCATAGAACTACAAACTCCACAGTGAGTCACAAGTTGTAAGCACGTTTATTCACTCTCTAACTTCTCTATAATGATGGATATGACAACAAACTAGCAGTCCGGTCTGGTCCACATCCCTGAGACACATCAGTTTGTATGGCGTCCTTATAAATTATTGAGCTCAGTAATGCTAGCGTTTGTGTATAATCGGATACCTGTTAGGGCCCATCACAAATGTTTAATAATTTATAATAAGGCCACACAAATATGGATGTCTAGACACATCAGTTTGTATGGTGTTCTTATAAATTATTGAGCTCAGTAACGCTAGCGTTTGTGTATAATCGGATACCTGTTAGGGCCCATGACAAATGTTTAATAATTTATAATAAGGCCACACAAATATGGATGTCTAGACACATCAGTTTGTATGGTGTTCTTATAAATTATTGAGCTCAGTAACGCTAGCGTTTGTGTATAATCGGATACCTGTTAGGGCCCATGAAAAATGTTTAATAATTTATGATAAGGATCGTTTAGAGGAAACCAGGACTGCATGTACAGGAATTTTGCTAAGAATAGAAACCTTTGAATTTATGTTGAAAGTTTATATTCTCAACGAACTCTTTGAACACTCCAGATATGCTTCAGAATATTTGCAACGGAAAGACATGGACATGGTGACTGCAGTGCATGCAATTACAAACTTAAAAACCCTACTGTCGTCACTGAATGAAAAGAGTTTTGATTTGTTTGCGGAGAAGGCAAAGGACAGGGCTAGCTCCATTGGCATCACTTCTACATTTACTAGAAGAAGCATCAAACGTCGACGTGTTCTGCCTGCTAGATTTTCAGATGGCCAAACATTCTTAGATGATGCAGCAATAAGTCACCGAGTGGCAAGTAACAGGGTAGACGAATCACAAGAAACAATATTCAGACAAGACTTTTACTATACTGTTATTGATGTGCTACTCAGTGAACTTAATAAACGATTTTCTGGAGATGCATGCGAGGTAATGATGCAGCTTTCAGCTCTTGAGCCTGATAAATGGGACGAGGACAATTATGCAGAAAATATATGCAAGCTTGCTTCACGGTATAGTTTGAACGCAGAGTCTACCTGCCGGGAATACAGACTTTTTTCCTGTTCGCCACAGTTTCTTGCACTGCGTGCAGATACACAGGAAAAGAAAAACAAAGGTCAGGATTGTCCATTCCTGCCAACTATTTTGAACGTTTTTAAGAAATCGTGTGTGTCTTATTTGGTTAGTGTACATGTATATTTTATTATCATTCAGTAACTGACATTGAGATTTCAATAAATTCTGTCTGAATCTGCTGTAATTTTTTTGTTTTAAATGTGTTTTATAACCTCGCCCCACACCCACCCAGTAGGAAAATTGAATCTAAGCCATATTTTCTCTGTGGGAGTTTGTCCCCCCCCCCCCCCCCCCCCCCCACTTTGTTTTTTTATTTTTTTTTATTTACAGTTTTCACAGTAAATTAATTCAAACACACACACTATATATATATATATACAAAACAAAAATACAATGTGTAAAGAATACTTCCAATCGAAATTCAACATGGGCTTATGTGGTTATAGAAGACACTTAAATTTAGCTAAATATTTTAGATATTGTCTCCCATCTCAGTTTGATTTTGTTTGCCTTGCCGAACGAGTATAAATAGAGTGAGTATATATCGATAGTTCTGTAATTCTTTAAAACTTCTGTATACGCGGTGTAGTTGGGTAGCCGGTTTTCAAGACTACATGAAAATATATATTTTTTAAAAATTTGTAAACATGTACACAGTATGTCGGATAACTGAGCTTCTGTTTGCATTCCTAATATTACTTCCTTAGGGCTAACCTGAACATTTGAATTACAAACAGTATTAATCTTTTCTATGAGTTGAAGTAAAATTGTTTTTGAATGTAAACAATCGTAAAAGAGATGTGTTATTGATTCTTTTGAATTAAAACAAAAGCGGCAGAGCCGAGTTTCTGAAAGACCACTACGAAATAGTTTAGAATTGGTGTATAATATACGGTGATTTATTTTGAACTGTAGTGTCTGTAAATATGTGTCGCTGGTAGAAGTAAATGTTGTCTTGTATACGTATTGCCATTCGTCTGTGCTTATATCATATCTAAGCTCGTCGCACCATTTTGCTTCGGATTTTCTTGCAGGTACAGCTATCCTGTTCAGGAAAAGGCCGTAAAAATCTTTATTAACTTCGGCAGTTGACTTTAAGCGGGATACTAATGCATTCTCTACAACATCAATTTTTTGTGTACATTCTTGGATTATTTTTTTCCAGTTTTGGGGTATTGCATTTATCAATCCCAAATATGTAGTGAATGGGATATCTAAGTTGTATTTGGTTTTAAATGCTCCATGTGTTAAGAAATTTCTGTTAGAATCTACAATATCGTTTATAAAAAACACACCAGCTGCAAACCATTTTTCTAAATGATAGCATGCATTATTTAATTTGATACTTTTATTATAAAATATTGGTTGTGATAAAATATCCTTATATGTTGATATAGAATAGTCTTGAAGGAGTGACCACGAAATTACAACATTTCGCCAGAATGGGGGCATTGATTCCGCTAATTTTTGTAGACCGTCTTTTGTAAAATTCCAAACATTGTTGAATCCAAATTTTTCAAAGTTATCAAGTGCCAGTGTTTTCCACTGTGATGAATTTTCCGGGTCTAAGAGCTTCTTAACCCAAATAATTTTTAATGAATTACATAGGGTTTTAATGTGCGGGATTTTGAGACCACCTTTCTCCACTGTGTTTATCATGGTAGAGCGTTTGATTTTGTCTTTCTTATGTGACCAAAGGAATGTGAAAACCATTTTCTGGAGTTTAGCGATAATCCAATCGGGTGGGTTGGGAAGGACTGTGAGAGAATGTATGATAATTGGAAGAGCAAGACTTTTTAACACCGTAGCTTTTCCAACAAGGGTAAGATTTCTTAACGACCAATCATTTAATAGTTTCTGCATTTTTTCTAATTTTTCTATAAAATTTTTATCCAGGTAATTTGTATTACTTAAATTATATTTTATTCCCAAAATGGTAAAATCTTCACCATGATTCCATTTTATCGGTTTGTCCGTTTTTAATTCCACACCGCAACCCTTACGAGAACCGATCCATACTATATAAGTTTTGTCAAAATTTACTTTTAGACCTGATAAATGAGAAAACTCGTCAACAATATTTAAGGCTGCGTTGAGTGATTTTTGATCATCGTCAAGAAATAAGGTGCTGTCGTCTGCATACTGGTTAATTATATATTCAGAATTGTTTATTTTTATACCATTTATTTCCGGACTAAATTTTAACCTAGCACTCAGTATTTCTACACACAGGATAAATAGGTAAGGGGAGAGTGGGTCCCCTTGTCTTACACCTCTTTCCACATTGAAAAACTCTGAAAGATGACCGTTGTTTAAGACACAGCTGGAAACGTCACTATAGAAAGCCTTAAACCAATGAATGATTGATGGACTGAAATTGTAAAAGTTTAGGGTTTTCTCAATGTAGTTCCATTCAAGAGAGTCAAAGGCTTTTTCGAAATCCAATAATACTAACATTCCCGGGATATTACTCGATTTGCACTTGTCGATCAGGTAAGTAATTAGACGTGTAGATTCCCCAATAAACCTCCCTTTTACAAAACCCAACTGACTTTCAGAAATAAGTTTGGGTAGGACCGTTTTTATACGAGATGCTATTGCCGAAGAGCCAATTTTAAAATCAACGTTTAGAAGAGAAATAGGTCGCCAATTTTTAATGTACAGTTTAGATTTTTTTTCCTTTGGAATGCATGTTATTATACCTTGTCTTTGTGTAATTGAGAATGTACCGTTTTCGTAACCAGCATTTAGCGATTTAACCAAAAAAGGGCCGATATCTTTCCAGAAATATTTGTAAAATTCGGAAGTAAATCCATCTGAGCCGGGCGATTTATTGCATTTCATGTTTTTCAAAGCAGCTAAGCATTCAGAGGCTGTCAATGGACCATCTAGTAAAATATTGTCTTCGTCGTCAAGTTTCTTTAGAAACGGGTTATTATTATCGAAAAACATGTCATCTATATATGCTGACGGAGTATTTATCTTGGAACTATATAAATTTTTGTAAAAACGTTTTTGTTCTGAAATAATATCTTTAATATCTGTACATTCTGTGTTGTCATCTTTAATTAATTTTGCTATTAATTTTTCTGTATATTGCCTTTTCTCCAAATTACAAAAGTATTTTGTCGGTTTTTCCCCTTCTACTTTCCACTTTGCTTTAGTTCTTCTTATGATGCCTTGCACTTTTTTGAATCGCAATTGTTTCAGTTCAGAGTCCAAAGATAGAATCTCATCTCTAACTGTTTCATCCCTACTATCTAATTTTATATGTAGTTCTTTTAATTTATTTTCTATGTATGTTTCAGAGTTTTGATATTTTCGTTTCAAGTAAGATGCATATGAAATTGTTTTACCGCGTATCATTAATTTTAGTGTTTCCCAAAAAAGCTGATCATTTATAGTGAGCTTAACGTTATGTGGGTTGTTAGATATATCACTTTTACTATCTATACAGTATTGTTTTATTGTTTCAAAAATGGTATTTCTAACAGCTGTTGCATATTCTGGGTCAGATAATAAGCTATTATTAAATTTCCAAAGCCCTCTACCCTTTTCTTGTTTTATAAATTTGAGAGCGACGGATACAGGAGAGTGATCTGAGCGGTAACTAGACTCAATGTCAGTTGACTGAACTAGGTCCTGCAGGTCAGAAGTTATTAAGAAATAATCCAATCGAGCAGATTTGTTATTTGGACCCCTCCATGTGAAACGTTTGCAGGATGGATTTTGTTGTCTCCATACGTCATTCAGGTCTAAACGTTCCATGTAATTAGATACACATTGTTGGGCTTTTACATTGTTCTTATTTTTGTAGTTTTTGGTGTCGAGGCGATAGTCCATTGGGATGTTCCAATCACCACCAATTATTATGGAAGTGTTCCCTACGCTTTCTATTTTATCGAAAAAATCGTTATAAAAATCGGGTGAGTCATTGTTTGGGCCATATACTACTGCAATTGTCATACAATTATCCTGAACCACGATGTCTAATATAATGAAGTTTCCAGAAGTGTCATAAATCTCATTTTTTATTTCGTATTTAAATGTGTTCCTGAACAGTATAGCTGTACCTCGCTTGTGACTTGTATTCGAGCAGAAAAAGGCATCTAAACCCCATTCGTGCTTCCACGGTAATTCGGTCTTCTTACTGGAATGGGTGTCTACTAAAAGAGCAATGTCACACATGTTCCTACAGCGGGAGAAGAAATCCCTTCGCTTTACAGTATCTGAAGTGAGACCCCGGCAGTTCATACTACAGAAGTTGATCTGACTCATATTTGGTTGGTTTTGTAAATAATCACAACTCTTTCGGCAAGGCAAACACTTATAACATAAATGAACGAAGGATTTAATTTACATTTCACATCGAGGTATACTGTGTTTGGTTTTTTTTTTGTAAAATAATAACAAGAGGGAAGAAACCCATAGCGGGACATGTTTTACCACTTTTACGTCAGGTATAACTTTGCCATTTGGGATAGTATAAAAACTCAACAGCACCATCACCTATGTGATACGTGGTCCGGTTGAGAAGGCAAGAGATGGAGGGCGAGAGAGATGTAGAGAAAGAGAGAGTAGAGAGAGAAGGGGGAGCGTGTGAGAGCGAGGGGAGATAGGGACGGACAGAGAGAGAGAGAGAGAGAGAGAGAGAGAGGATGAGGGAGAATGGTAGGAATATTTTAAGTCGAGAAAGTGAGAAAGAGAGGGTAAGGACCATACAGAGTGATAGGCATATAGACAGAGAGACAAGGGTATTTTTGGAGTGGTGTGATTAAGAGAAGGGCATATATACATATATGATTGCATACTTATACCCAACATAGATATATACATGGACTTCTCACATGACATCGACTATATACATATACATATACGCTACACATCATATAAACATATAAATGCTATACATTATGTATGGATTATAAAACTTTAACTTGTACATATGAAATTAACTGTATCCACTCAGGCGCGTTAGCATCACCGACTGTATGTTTACGATCGTTGCAAGCGACTAAAATTAGCTATGGTAAACTCGCGTCGGACAACCTCAGCCATTCTGGACCAAGAATAGAGAGTATGGCAAGTTATGGCCTGTAGTCCTTCAGTCTATAACCCGAGGGATTGGCCAGTAACTCATCGTGGAAATGGACTGGCGCAGGGTAAGAGATAGGTAGAAAGATAGAGACCGAGACAGAGACATAGAGGGAGAGAGACAGAGGGACGGGGGGGGGGGGGGGGGGGGGGGGGCAGTGGAAGAGTGTAAACTGTAACTTGTACCTATGAAATTAACTGTATCCACTAAGGCGCGTTAGCATCACCGACTATATGTTTAAGATCATTGCCAGCGACTAAAATAAGCTATGTTAATCTCGCGTGGGACAACCTTAGCCATTCTGGACTGAGAATCGAGAGTATGGCGAATTATGGCCTTCAGTCCTCCAGTCTATAACCCGAGGGATTGTCATGTAACCCCCCCCCCCCCCCCCCACTTGCTTTGAGCTGGCTACGCCACTGGACTGGCCGAGTGGTTTGCGTGGTTCAGTATAGTTTCGCTAGGCGGTTGGTGCCAAAGGAAACTCTCTCTCGGCGTGGGTTCGAACCCCCGCCATGCCAATGTAAATGACGTTGGTTTCTGGTGAAATTTTAGTATGTTGTAGATCCCAAAAAGTGAGGAGATAGCCGTTTTTCAGTTTTTCGATTTATTGCTATTTTTGGACGTTTTTACAACATTTCAAAGTTGGATCTTTCTCTACATATTTATTAAACACGCTAAGCTTTTTAAGGCTTAAAAAACATTTTAAAGAACTCAGAATGTTATGATCACGTTCAGCAGATTTCCTACAAATAACACTGCAAATTTTGAGAAGCAACTCCAGTAAGTTTCGTCACAGTTTACTGTCAATGGGCGGGTCTGTTATTCCGGAGTGAGATGCGCTTGGTGTTCAGACAACAGGAAGCGATGTGTGGGCGCCTTAATTAGCGGCAGACAGTACGTTCAAGGGCTGCGCAGGTTTCTCATTGTTGGGCCCATTTGGGGATGGACGTGTTTCGTTGGATGACTTCTGGAAATTTGCTTGCCCTTTAAAAATAATCTAGTTTACTTACCTTTAAATGCACCAATGGATCTGCATCAACCTTCTTGTCTAACTTGGTTATCAGTGAAAGGGGCATCTTCAGACATGATATGCTTTAATCTGGTTCAGCATTCATCAAAATTACGTTCTGCCGGCGATAGGGCATTTGCCATTCAGACAATCACCTCTACAGCTTTCACTCTAGAATTCCGAAATTTGGCCCAAATATTAATAAACGACAGGGCTTGCAAGTATTGTTAATGTCCAAATATATTACAAGATATTTTACTCAATTATGCTCTCAAATCTATAAGCCATTAACAGGTCAAATTGTATTGAAGGTATCGTAAATGGTTTTGTGTTTGAAAGTTATCCTCAGTTAATAGGGCTATTAAAGTAAGATATATCCAATTAAATGGGCTCAGTGTATTTGAAAATTATTATTTTTGATTGTGACCACCATCCAATGCCCACCTTAAAACAAGCTCATCGAAATATTAGAAATGTATAAGAATATGCATTTACTAAGATATGTATTGCCAAAATTGCCTGCAAATCACAAGAGATATTAAATTTATCAGTTTAGTACCGGTTAGAGGTCAGTTTCGGCAGTTATGGCTATATCGTGACCGCAACACAGTTATGCAGTCAAATTTAATCAATCAATCATACCTATGCTGCGCAGTTTAGAAGATTTCCACTTCAGGCACTGAATACCAGGTCCTGTTTTACCAGGAAAGGTAATTCATTTACCGCAGTAAACAAGCATTGCTCCATTTCATGATTTATTTATTGGTGTTTAAGGTCACATACTTCTGCACAATGGCTAATCGTGACCACATGGAGATAAAGTCAAGGACAGTCAATCGTTTATGCCCCATGTTGCCTGTTTTAGAGGACTTGCACCCCACGCATTAGTGACTGGGTCCTATTTTACAAGTTAAACGGTGCTTATTGACCACAGTGAACAAGCACTGCCTAACTTCCCGGGGTTCCCACAGGGGCTCCACTTCATGAGCTTTCCACAGAGAATGATAATAGGTTAACAGTATTATATGCAGTTATGTGAGCAATAACAGTACGTGTCATTTCCAACAATATGCCATTTAAGAACATGTCTCCAGAAGAGATAAAGAACACTAAATTCTCAATACAGAGTAGCCCACTCAGTTGGATACAGTACAGTCCCTGTGGACTGGTCGTACTCCACGCATGGGCAGCGATATCCATGCAAGAGTTTACCAGGAAATAAAAATCATCATCAGCAAAATTTCAATTAATGAAGCACCTGGTTTTACTTGGTGCTTCATTAACTGGTTGAAGGCTAGATTATTTTTTGTGGTCTGAATTTGGTATTCAAAATTTGTTTTATTACAAATTATTGGATAGTGTACACAGGCACCCTCCAATAATTTGTATTAAAACGAACTTATATAAACAAAATATTATTTGCGTTTGACTGTTTTTGAAGCATGAGCAAGGTTCATGTTGGCTTTTGCTCTGGTACCCTCATTTTTCTGAAAGCTCTGACAGAGGTTTTTAGCACTCAACCAGTTAACTGTTTGGAATCTGATGTTACTGCATCTGTGGAAATGTTGCCCACCCATGGAAAGTAACCAGTCAGCTGTACTGTACTATTCACTAAAATAATACTGATAACTGCAATGTAATTTTCAAACAACAAACCCTTTAATCATATCTGCAGTATAAAGTTGACCTGTTAATTGCATATAGGCTATAGAGTACATTCCTGTAAACTGAATAGGATATACTGTACAGCCCACTTAATTGGATATCTTAATTGGATATCTCTGAATAACCCTATTAATTGAATATAATTCCCCAACACAAAACCATTTACCATACCTCCAGTACAAATTTAACCTGTTAACTGAATATAGGCTATAGAGTAAACTCCTGTGAATTGAATAAAAATCTTATAACCTGTCGAGAAATTACCCTGACTCTGCCCAGTTTTCCTTTGTTTATAGACCTATTTGACCTGAGTACATCCAATACAGTCATTTAATCTCTTATATCTTGTTTGACAGAGCTCATGGAGCTCTATCAAACAAGATATAATACAATAAATGCTAAGTTTATCTCTAGACTACAGGAAAGTGACACAATCCCTGTTAATTGAATACTCTTGTAAACTGAATAATTTTCATTGGTAAGGTGGCTATTCAATTAACAGGGTTCCACTGTATTATAATTCATCAAAAATTATTTTGACATTCACTAAATTCCCTGTTTCCAGATATATTTGCCTTCAGTATGGTACTTCCACATTCAGCAATTTATCTGTAATATCGTGTTTGACAGAGATCTATGATCTCTGTCAAACAAGAAAAAAGAAAGAACGCTTAATTTTTTTCACAGAAATCTAGGAAAAAGGACAAGATTCTAGTAGAAAGAGCATTCAAATCAGATAATATATTTCACTAGTAAAGTGGATATTCAGTTAAAAGACTGTCAATGGATCAAAATGTTGAATATATTTGGTGTTGAAGATGACTTTGAGCACATATGGCTATATCATGACTGCAACACAAGTATGAAGTTTAGTTTAACAGAGTGTTTATACCTATCTACAATCCACTTTCACCCCAGGCAAAGGTTACCTGTCTCCTATTTTACCAGCAAAACAGAACATTTACCACAGTAAAAGGCACTGCTTCAGTTCTTTTCCTGTTGGGGGAACATTCTGAGAAGATTACAGCCCCAAATCAGTTACTATATACCAGTTTGGGGTAAGGTATAACCAAATGAAACAAGAGGCTCCAAGGAGCCTTAATTGCTCACCTGATAATATTGTTTAAAGAAGGATTTTTGGTAACATTCAGCATCAACATGTTAGTATAGTTAACCTAATTTAGCAAGGGAAGGAGGAGTGGTGGGAGAAGGGTCTGTTGGGTGATTTGTTTTTTTCTTCTTTTTTTTTGCGTAAAATCACTCAAACCCCATGAAAACTCATTATGAAGCAGAGAAAGAAAAATCACCCAACATCTAGCCCCCCTCCCTCACCAAGGGTGAAAGTTTTTTTAATCAATCAAAATCTTCCTAATCGTGTTCTCAAACAAAGAAAATTGTTCAATCGACCTGCCTCCCCCGGGCCTCAAGTGGAACCACATTTGAACAAATATTAATCTTATGTACTCACATTTACAACTAACTCAAGTTCACCAGTTCAGTCATTCATTGGCAGGGTTCATTTAAACAAATAGTAAATTCTCCATCAGGTTCTGTTTTAAATATTAAACCCCTCTGGTGCCCAACAAAATCAGTCAAGAGTAAGAGCAACACTTTGAACAAACTTTAATCTAGGAGTCATAGTAATGTTACATACTGAATATTAAAAGATTCTGTCTGGTGGATCTGAAGAAGATCTTTATTTAATATTCCTCATATTGCACTTTGTTAAAGTTAGAGTTCCCATGGGGAGTGAAAATATGACCCCAAGGACTTGATTTGAACAAACGTAAATCTGCCCCCTCTAAGGACATGGTGTACCAAGCATCACAAGATTCTGATTGGTTGTTCTGGAGAAAAAGGTTTTTTAATTTAAAAAAAAAAAATTTGTGGGGTGTTAACAGAATTATGCACCTCTTGGTGCCCCCTGTGGGCATGGCAACTCTATATCAGTCAGGTGAGCTAATAAACAAGAGGTCCCAAGGGGCTTTAATCGCTCACCTGAGAAAGTGGTTCAAAGAAGTAATTGAGGTCACATTCAGTTAGTCATGGTTCATCAACACTACAGAGGAATGAAGTCATGAAATTATTCATAACTCTAGTGTCCATATCAAATGATTATTATCATACGTCTTCCTGACTGCTTCCAATTCTATCAGCTGTAGATATGAACAGCCAAACTTCCAAGGGTTGTTATGTCACTGAAGTTTGAAAGGCAATTTCTGATGGAAAAAACACTGAGGAATGGATTAGAACTAACTTGAACCTGACCTACTCCCCCCACTGCCCCCCCCCCCCCCCCCCCCCTCCATAGAGAGCCCATTTTTTAAGCCATGGTCACAAATTGACCAAACTTGAATCTGACACAACTAGGGATATTGTACACCAAATATGAAAGAATTCTAACTAGTGGATCTGAAGAAGAAGGGTTTTTTTTAAAGAAATGGCCTCACATTGCACTAAGTTAAACTTTAGGCTCCAACAGAGAGCACAAATATTAACCCACGGACCCAATTTTAACAAATTTGAATCTGACTCCCAATAGATGTTGTATACCAAATATGAAAGGACTCTGATGGGTGGGTCTGAAGAAGATTTTTAAAGAAATTTCCTCATATTGCACTAATATTAACCCAGGGACTCAACTTGAACAAATTTGAATCTGATCCCCCCCCCCCCCCCTCCCCTCTAGCCCTAGAGATGTTAAATATCAAATATCCGAATATTCTAATTGATGGTTCTGGAGAAGATGATTTTTTCAAGTTTTGAAAACAATTTATGGGTGCTATCAGAGTAATGCCCCTTGTGGTGCCCCCTTGGTGTGGCAACTTTATTTGAACAAACTTGAATTAACATATGAACGAGAACATGCATATCAAATTTGGTTCAATTCAGTCCAGCGGTTTATGAGGAGAAGTCGATAATGTAAAGTTCACACTGGACTGATGGATGACAGACAGAAAGTGATCTCACAAGCTCCCCCCAACTTTCAGTCAGGTAAGCAAAAAATATTGGGAAATCAGAAGGTTAAACTATTTACTATTGCACAGACTTTGGAGTCTAGTGTAGCTATTTGGAGGTCCAGAGGATTGGGTGTGATACAGAGAGTAAATTATTGATAAAACACTATTGGGGGAGGGGGTAGAATAGAACAGATAATTGAAATTTCTGAGGGAAATTACAAGAAGCACAACCATTCCAGTCATGGATCCTCCAGTTGTCTGAGTAGTCAAAGAGCCGAAATATTGTCAGAGCTTCTCATGCTTTCTCTCGAAAACTGTAAATAACAGCAGAGTAGAATCAACCCCTGAGGAATTCAGTACTGATGTTTGAAGCAGTTATTAAATGGATAAAATTAATCTAAAATTATATGGTCAAAGAAAAAAAAAACACAAACACTTAAAAATTACATAAATTGAAAACTTTATTTTGAAAAATTAGAATATTTGTAAAAAATCACAATACTTACAACATACATTATAATCAGTATATATGAAAATGCCAAGAATTATACACTATCTATAACATGTAAAAAAATAACTCTTTAGGCCCAATATAATAGATCTTCTGTTTTTCATGCCATTTTTTTGTAAAATAGAATGTGGGCGGGCATTTTTTTATTTTTGTAATTATTTCTTTCCCATCAAAAGTTCATGTTATTGGTTTGTTTTATGCCTCATAATCTACAGAATAGCATGGGTGATGGTATATTTCGTCTCTTGAGTGCTAAAGCAATGCAACGCCTTGTTGCACTCAAGGGACAAATATATCAATTTTATTAACTTGGGTAAAATATCAGACATAAACCATTTAATTTTTATTTTTTGTAAGTTTGCAATGGCTATAAAAGAGGGCATGCGGCAGCCAAAAGGACCCTACAGGAGGGCCTGATAAAGATTTTAAACTTTTTTAGGCCTTACCTATACAAACTAACCCAAAAGCCATACTCAGCGAGCACTATTCACAGTGCTTCATCAGGCCAGGAAATAAAGAGCTTACATCATAATCCATTAGAGGCTTCCACTATATAACATGGTGGTAATCTATTGAAAAAAATATCAAGCTTTTCCACTGTCTCTATTTAAACTGTGCCAACAATTCTGTTTACGTCTGAAGTGAATTTCCACTAAAATAAATAGCAACAACTAATGCACGATCTCGCCATAGTGAAGTCAAGCATTAGTTGTTGCTGTACATTTTGACTGAAATTTTAACTGGTAGAGTGCTAAATTATTTTTCCAAGTGTGATTTGTTACACAAGTATTTTTCGCAACAATGCTATCAGTTAGGGGAGCCTTAGTTTCGCAAGATTTTGTTCATAAATAATTGTTCTGTTACTATTTATTGGAGAGTGCCTGTTGGCACTCTCCAATAAATTGTAACAAAACAATTTTATATGAAATTTTTTCTTCTACTACAGCTCAAATAACAAGGTAATGCATACAGTGTTTTCAGTAGAGCCAGGATAGTGGCTTCTAGCACCCAACAAATTTATTTATTTATTTATTGGTGTTCAAGGTCACATATTTTTGCATAATGGCTAATCATGACCACAACACGAGAATCAACTCAAGAGCAGGGGTGAGTATTAATAAGCCATGTTGCCCATTTTAGAGAGGGGTTACACCTCCCAAGCATTGGTGACTGGGTCCTATTTTACCAGTAAAACACAGCCTGTTCACTGCAGTGAACAGGCACTGCTTCACTTCCCGGGGAACCCAACCAGTTAAGATATGAATGGGATGCCCTTCTATCCTTATGTAGATGCACTGTGCAGCCTTTGGTTTGACTTAGTTCCAAAAGAATGTCATATCTCACTTGCAAAACATGCACAATTAGGAGAGTTTAATTTGTTGTATTGTTTTGTTGTAACCAAAACCAGTAGTTAGTGTGTATATTTTACAATTGAAGTATGGTAACCTCCACAGTACGTAAATGAATGTTCAGTGGTTATTTCCAGGCCAGCTCCATGTGTGTTATCATGCTGGTACACCTATGACACATTTTAATTCCAGATTAGGCCACACAAAGTAGATCTTCTGTTTCTCATGTGGGCAGGTGTTTTTTTTATTTTATTTCTTATTTTTGTAATTCTTTGCCATCAAAAGTTCATGTTCTTGATTTGTTCTATATTTTAGGCCTCATAGCAAGGGTAGTGGTGCATTTCGTCCCTTGGGTGTAAGAAGGCTTTGCAATGCCAAACATATCAATTTTATTAACTTGGGTAAAATATCAGACATAAACCATTTAATTTTTATTTTTTTAAGTTAGCAATTGTTATAAAAAGAGAGCATGTGGCAGGCAAAAGGACCATGCAGGAGGGCCTGCGAAACAGATGTTTAACTTTTTTAGGCCTTAGGTACATCGTGTCCCCATGTAGGCAATCGGGATAAAGTGCCTTGCCCAAGGACACAACGTAGGTCATCCTGGATGGGAATAGAACTCGGGACCTCTAGCATAGAAGTACAATAGTCTACCACTGAGCCACCACACTCCCAAACTAAAGACTTCTCTGAAATTTAGCAGTGAATAAATGAAATATACATGTATAGTCACAACGTAATTTTATATTCAATTAACATGAACCTCAGCCCCTGCAAAGCTTTGAGATTCGATTTGATTTTGAATCTTAAGCAGATATTCGGTTTGCTTCGAAATTGGCTGCCTAATTCGTTTCCTCTCAAATATTTTTCATAGGAATGTAGCTTGGTATACGTCAGCTTCATCATCTCACAAAACATATAGTTCAGATGGAAATTGTCCAAAAATTATGTTAAAATAAAAGACTATACTTCTGCTAGATTAACATAAATAACATCTGTACTCATGCCACCATCAATGCTAGCCCCTACCACTGTTAAATGCAAATTTAAGGTTTCCAAGCAATGTCCATGAAGAACTCTAATCCTTACAAGGTAATATTCCAACTACATCAGCAAGGCATGCCTTCAAGGAAGGCATGCCTTGATGGTGCATTTGGATTATTTTATCAGACAGGAATGAGGCATCACAGTCAGACCAAATCAGGTTTATAGTACCCCAACCCCCATTGGTCATCTTCAAGATGCCACTGATTCGAGTAATAGATGTGATTCAATTCAAGATTAGATTCAAATCAAAAATATTTGATTTGCAGGGCCCTACATGAACCACACAGGTACTCCAAATTGGTCATGCATAGCTCACACAACAGCCCAAATCAGCTACTACAGAACTTCTTTTGTATGACCATCTATGTGTGTGACTGAAGTACGCCTTAGTATACAATGCCACCATGCCCAACGTGGGCAATTGGGATTAAGTGTCTTGCCCAAGGACATAACGCAGTTAATGCGGGTGGAATTCGACCAGTGATTTCAATATTGAAGTGTACACAATGATTTGTCATCAGCTTTAAATTTGAATGTATGATTAGAAGCTGTTTGTTAATTTCAAGAGTAACAGCTATTCACTGATTAACCATAAATTAATAGCAGTGATTCGTCGATTACAAAAATTGCTAAGTCTTTACCAAACATGGCAAAATAAATCAATAGTTTTTCCTGAGTTAGTCACATTTTTATTATTTTTTTTTCGCCTTCAAATCATACCTTTAATAAGACCACTCGTTGGACAAACTTGAAGAGTTCTAAAGTGTGCTTTGAAAACAAAAGGAAAGTTACAAAATTTGAATACTGGTGTTTGTGTAAAGTGCTGATCAAATTTGGCCAATTTGTTATGCAAATGTTAATCAGTCTTCATGCCTTTATATGGCCATAATCTGACTAGTGATGACATTCCCCAAATCAGTGTACTTATTGCCCATTTTGCTGTACATGATGCACTGAGCCCTTTACTCCTGAAATAGAAAAAAATATTATTTAACATTATACTACCAAATGAAACATTCTTAAGTGCTTATATCACATGAAAATAATTCAATTAACAGGATCATTCAATTAACAGGCATTGGTCATTTTTCTGTATTACAGTAGCATCCTCTTAATTGAATATCCATTTTGCCAGTGAAAATTATTCAATTAACAGGAGTATACAATTATTATTATTTATTGATGTTTAAGGTCACATATTTATGCACAATGGCTAATCGTGACCGTGACAGTTTTACGGGTGGAGGAAGCCGGAGTACCCGGAGAGAACCACCGAGCAACGACGAGCAGCTGTCAGCTCTCCAACATCGTAACTCTGAACTCTGCACCGCAGCACAGGCAGGGTTAGATTGGTTGAAGACATGCGCACCGTCGACGTGCAGTACGCCTCAGTACACAGCGTCATCGTGCCCCCATGTGGGCAATCGGGGTGAAGTGTCTTGCCCAAGGACACAACGCGGTTGCCGCAGGTGGGATTCGAACCGAGGACCTCTCGGCTTGCAGCCTGCACCTCTACCAACTGAGCCACCACGCCCCGGAGTATACAATTAACAGGGATTTGGTCAGTTTCCTGTGTTCTTGATGTAAACTGAGCATTTATTCTATTATATCTTGTTTGACAGAGCTCACAGAGCTCTGTCAAACAAGATATAATAAAATAAATGCCTGTATTGGATGTAGTGAGGCCAAAAAGGTTGATAAATAAGGGGAATTGGGTGCGTGTCACAGTAATTTTTTCGACATATTATAAAAATTAAAATTTTTTAGTAAATTTTGTTTCTTAACATACCTACCACAATTGTTTACAATTGGCTGTAACATAAGTGCAAGCCCTACTTCGGAACTAACTCAAGCTTTTAGAATCTTTTCCAAACGAGTTGGAAAAGTACTAGAGTGCAAAAGCACGAAAAAGATCGAAAAAAAAGGGTCGAGCGAGACCAGCGCTCGAAATTACAGGTACTCTCTCTGCACACCTCTTGCATTTACCGAGCGCATGCGCAACAACCGTGACATCAATTCCGTATTTTCGCCAACGAGAAGTTTGTGATTTAGCGGGGAGACATCAATATCAAAGATATCCCCAAGGAGGGTGGGCCTCCGGTAAACAATTGTGGTGGGTATGTTAAGAAACAAAATTTACTAAAAAATTTTAATTTCTTTTCAACCTACTCACAATTGTTTACAATTGGCTGAATAAACAATAGAAGGAGGTGAATCACATAACCAATACCAACAAGAGTAGCAGAACGAAAGCAAGGATGGCAGAGAACAATAACGAAAACCTGTAAAGAAGATAGAGAGAAGGCACCTGAAAAGAACAAGGCTGAGCGAAGCGCAACCTCGACAAAAACAATTTTAACGAGGGTGCACAACAGCCTGAGCAGCAACGAGAGGGCCTAAAGAATAAAGGTCCTCAGATTGCTGCTGAAGGTGGCGGCGATAAAAGGAGGAGAAGGTAGAAGCATTCCTCCAGTAAGCCGCATTCATAACATCCCAGAGCGAAACAGAATTGGAGAACGCCCAGGATGTAGAAATGGCACGAACCTCATGAGCATTAAGCCGGTTCGAAACAAGATCCGACGCAGACAAGCGAGAATAAGCCAGCTTGATTGCAAGACAGATCCACCTGGAAATAGAATGGGAAGAGATAGACTGCCTCTTAGGAATGAGAGACAGAAAGAATCTCTTCCGACCCCTCCTAATGAACTGAGTGCGACTAATGTAAGTCTTGATCGCACGAACAGGACAAAGAAGAGGCCTCCGGCCATCTACAGCAGGGAGAGTCCGAATGCAGATGGGAGGAGGTACCAAATCAGGAAGTTGATTCTTAGCCAGAAAAGAGCAATCAGTAGTGAAGGTGACACTGTTAGCCTCATTTCGGAAGAAGGCAGGATCAACAGATAGCGCATGAAGCTCACTGACTCGACGAGCAGAAGTAAATGCTAGAAGAAAAGCCGTCTTATAGGTGAGAAAACGCATGTCGGTCTCAGATAAAGGCTCGAATGACGCCCCCTCCAAACAGTGCAACACCCATGCCAAGTTCCACTTGGGTGTAAGACGCAAAACTTGAGGCCTCTTCAAAGAAAAGTGCCGAATAAGTTTGGAGAGAAAAAGATTACGACCGATGCACTGCTTTCCCACATAAGAGAAAGTATCAGACAGCATAGGCCGATAGCCCTTAATCGTAATAGGCTGGGGGCCCTTGGAGTCAAAAAGAAAAACCAGAAAATCCGCAATTTGAGCGATTGATGGATTACGGTAATTCACATTGTGATCTGCACACCAGCGGCAGAAAACCTTCCACTTGGCGGCATAAGTCATGCCAGTGGAATGTCGCCGTGATGCAGAAATGCACTCCACTGATCATCTCGAAAAACCTCTACGTCGGAGACTGGACCTGATAAAAGACAGGCGTGAAGGGACAGGCTCGCCAGGTTGTTGTGATACTTCCTGGGACGACCCTGTGAAAGAAGATCGCGACGTAGAGGTAGACGAATCGGTCAATCGGCCAATAGAGGCCGCAGCAGATTGATCCACACCCTCTGTGGAGACAGGGGTGTGATCAGAATGATCCTGCAACTGCAAGCACGAATCTTCGCTAATACTTGAGGAAGAATCGGTGCAGGAGGAAAGGCATAGCCGATCCAACCTGTCCAGTCCAGAGGCAGAGAGTCTACTGCAAATGCCAGAGGATCTGGACAAGGGGAGACAAAGGTCTCTACCTGATGATTCCAGCGAGTAGCGAAAAGGTTGACCTGAGGACGGCCCCACTGCTCGTAAATCGCCTGAAACACCAACCGATGTAGCATCCATTCGGTTGGAAGGACACTGTCGCCTTGGAACAGGGAGTCTGCTAGGACGTTGAGATGCCCGGGAATGTGTCAAATGGACACCCGAGCGTTCACATCCCGCGCCAACAGAAGAAGATCCCGAGACAGCCGATACATGGGAATCGAATGTGTGCCTCCTTGATTCCGTATGTAGGCCACTACTGTCGAATTGTCCGAAAGAAGTAGGACAATATGGTCCGACAGATGAGGGATCCAAAGCCGAAAACTCAACAGAAGAGCAAGGAGCTCCTTCTGGTTGATATGAAGGCCCACCTGCTCGCTGTCCCACTCTCCGTGAGTAGACAGACCGAGAGGATCCAACGTCGCACCCCAGACCCGATCGCTGGCATCCGCTGTAAGGATGCGATCGGCCAAAGGAAGATCCAATGGAACACCCTGTGTCAGCCAGGGAATATCTGCCCAAGGGCGGAGGTGACAAAGCAGAGACCGAGGAATAGTGAGTTCCAGGTCCAGCGGATCTACATTCGGACGCCAATGATCCAACAGGAAGTGTTGGAGAGGTCGGACAAACAAGCGACCGAGCGGAATGAGATCTGTCACCGAACTCCAAAGGCCCAGCATCCGAAGGAAATTCCTGGCCGAGACCGAGGAAGATTGAAGCAGGTCCCGAGTCAAGGCCGAAAGAATCGTCGCCCGAGCCTGGGGGACCGACACTACATTGTGAAGAGTGTCGAAATCCATCCCCAAATGACGGAATCGCTGAGAGGGAAGAAGATCCGACTTCTAGCGATTGACTCTGAAACCCAGCGACGCTAGCAGGCAAAGAAACTGCCAGACATCGAACTCCAGAACAGCAGCATCGTGGTGCCGTTGGAGGATGTCGTGTAGGTAGGCTGACGAAATCTCTGCCGACTGAGTGCGGTGGAAAGCAAGCACATGTGACATCAGTCGGGTGAAGGCCCAAGGAGCCAGGTTCAAACCGAACGGGAGAGCTCTGAATTGAAAAACTCGATCCTGAAACGAGAACCGAAGGTATTTCCGTGACGCCAGATGAATGGGTACATGGAAGTAGGCATCCTTCAGGTCGATACTGGCCACAAAATCGCCCTGATGAACTGAACGTCGAACCGACTGGAAAGTCTCCATACTGAAACGAGGAGCTATTATGTACTCGTTAAGGTTCTCAGATCGATGACAGGACAATATTGGCCGTTTTTCTTCGGCACCAAGAAAAGTCTCGAGTAAAACCCCGGTGAAAGGGTGTTCCTGACCACCTTGAACGCCCCTTTGGAGAGGAGATTGTCGATCTCCTGCACCAGAAGGTCCCGACGCAGAGAATCGGAAGGGACCTGAGTCGGAAGGGGCACCCGAGATAGCCTGGGGTGCCGATGGAAGGACAGTCGCAGACCGGATTGAATGACGTCGAGGACCCAAGAGTTCGACATTATCTCTGTCCAACAGTCGTAAAACAGCGACAGCCTTCCCCCGACTGGAGGCAAATCGAGGTGAGAACCTTCACTTGCGGCCTCGACAAGGCCCCCGAGAGGAGAAACCACCTCGGGAAGTGACAGAGTCCTGAGACTTTCCAGCCTGAGGCTGGCAGCGAGCCTGGCCACATCGGCGCTTCTTATGAGCAGAAGGAGCAGACGGAGCTGAAGGCGTAGCCGACGAGGCAGACGCAGCAGCACGCTTGGCAGGCCTGGAACGACCCCCACCCGCAGCAGCAGGTTGGTCAAGCTGTCGCAGCAAAAGCTGGTCCTTCAAATGACGAAGAACTTCGCCACGAACAGCTTCCACGGAACCATGGAACAACTGAGGTCCCACCAAAGAGGCAGACCTCAGAACAGCACGTTGCTCAGAAGGAAGGGATGGTAAAGAATCCAACACCACATCCCGGCATGCCAGCTCCAAATTAGCCGTGTTACAGGCGTGAGCGTGTGTCAAGTTCATAAGAGCCTGTGACAAAACGCGAAAAGGCGCCTGAGCGTCATCAAACTCCCCTGGTGGAAAATATTCAACCAGAGCAGCGACGACATGGTCCGCGAGAGATAACATACCCAGCATCTCTCGGGACAGGCCCACCATAGACTCAACTACCGACATCGGGAGAACTGCCGACTTAGGCTTAGTCAACCGGAGGGAAGAAGAATCCTTATCCACAGTAGTCATCCCTTGGAAGACTGGTGGAGAGACGGAATCGTAAACACGAAACCGCGATGGAGGCAGAAAGGCATCAGCTCTAGAAAAGAAGGAACCCTTGAGGGCCTTAGAATGCATTTTGGCGTCTAAGCCCTGGAAGGACTCAACAACCTGAGCCGATTGCAGAGGACGCAAAGCCCCGGAGCTAGAAGGCTCAACAGGGTTACGGCGCTCCACAGTGGACCGCGGCCGGACGGTCACAGAAGGCTGGTCGGAAGGTTGAACGTCCGGCAATAAGCCAAAGACGAAATCCAAAGCCTGCCCCAAGACTGACGAGGGGGGCCCATCACCTTCAAGATACTCGTCATCCTCCGTAGCAGAGGAGACGTAGCCCAACTCGGGCTGACCAGCAGAAACCTCCTGTGAATACTGTGCAGTATCCAAGGGGCCAGGCGAGACATCTCGGCAACCGACCAAAGGAGGTTGTGCCTCAGGAGGCACAGGGAGGCCAACTTGAGGGTTGCCAGAAAGCAACCGGGTGAGTGCCAAAACGGCCTGGTGCAGGTCACCCTGAGAATCCGTCACAGCAGTATCGCCCGACAGAGTGTCCTCCCAATGGACCCTTCTGGTAGAAGAACCCAAATTCTCAGAAGAGACCGATGTCGAACGTTGATCGGCAGACAGAATAGGGACACTGTGACAAGACACCGGAGGATAGTCCCGATTGTGACGCCCAGGGGCCATCACTGACCTCTGCGAAACAGAAGGTCCTGCCTGCAAATCCTTTAAAGAGACTGACGGCGCACGTCGATCGGTAACTGGACCTAGGACACGGTGAGAAGACACCGGAGGATTGTCCCAAGAATGACAGGAACCTGTCATTGGCCTCTGCGCAGCAGACGGCCCCAACTGCCTATCCTCTGAGACCGACGGCAAGCATCGATCGACACCCAGACTCGGAACACAGTGAGGAATCACCGGAGGAAGGTTCCGAGAGTGACAGCTAACAGGGGCTGTCACTGACCGCTGCCGAACAGCAGGCCCTGGATGCCAACGTCCCAACACCATCCCGCTAGGCGGCACATTAGCAGGGGAAGGTGGAACAATAAACGATTCACTCGAGGAATGAGGAATTACTGCCGAAGCGACCGGCTGGCTCAACCGACTAGGAGCAAACCTAGCCAGATGAGACGGAGCAGGCAAACCCGCACAGCCCCGCCGCGAGGCTGGGGGAGGCTGAGAACACACAGACACACCAGCAGATACAGCCTCGGTCCCCCGAGACTGTAGACCATCCCCAGAGGAGATGGAAGAGCCATCAGACAGAATAGGATCTGGAGTAGCAACTTCCTCAACAACAGTCGACGGTGTAGGAGGCAGATCGGAGAGGGTCGCCGAGCTGACCTCGGAAAAGCTCTCAACGAAAACAGACGCCTCAATAGTGACATCAGAAGACAAAGAGACCACGGTCTCCTCATCAGGTATCATTGAACTAACACCGTCAACGGTTGCAGAGGAACTCGCCACAGAAGGCAGATCAGAATCCTGTGTGACAGAGTCACCACGTGCACCAGCAGAAATGTCTGCTACGGCACGTCTACCCTTACCCCGAGAACGAGGGGTTCTAGCTCTGGACAGAACCACCTTGTTAACAGAAGCCCAGAATTTAGAGGACCAAACCCCACAAATACCACATGATTGGGCCTGAGTGCAATTGTTGCAAGTGACACATGTGGAATGAGAGTCGTCCACATGCTTCACTTGCAAGCAAGAGGTACAAGGAATAGTCTTTGGCATTATATCAAAGTAATCAAGCTTCCCGCCGACGGAAAACAGCACGAAGGTCGCATTCACACGTGGGAGAAAAACAAGATAAAGTGTGAAGAAACAAGCAATAAAAATACAAATTAACATTAATTAACAATAATTTGGTAGCTTGACAAAAGGATACAATCCACTTGCACACTAAGAATGTAGAATAAGTTGTTCACGAAGAATAAACAGCATAATTAGCACGAGTCACAAAAATCTCCGACCATGTACAATGGCGGAAATAAAAGGAATTGACATCACGGTTGTTGCGCATGCGCTCGGTAAACGCAAGAGGTGTGCAGAGTACCTGTAATTTCGAGCGCTGGTCTCGCTCGACCCTTTTTTCGATCTTATTCGTGCTTTTGCACTCTAGTACTTTTCCAACTCGTTTGGAAAAGATTCTAAAAGCTTGAGTTAGTTCCGAAGTAGGGCTTGCACTTATGTTACAGCCAATTGTAAACAATTGTGAGTAGGTTGAAAAGAAATTTATATACAATTAACAAGAGGTTACTCTACAACCCATATGCAATTAACAGATCAAATTTGTACTGAAGGTATGGTAAATGGTTTTGTGTTTGGAAATTATATTCAATTAACAGGGATATAAAATTAAGAGATATACAATTAAGAGATATCCAATTAAGTGGGCTCCACTGTATAGAGATAAAATAAGCATTTATTCTATCATATCTTGTTTGAGAGCTCATGGATCTCTGTCAATTAAGATATAATAGATTAAATGCCTGTATTGTTAGTACACTCACTAAACAAGGAGAAAGTGAAGATAGGGTACATGTTAATGATTCTTGATATATTACAAGATTTTTTTTATTCAATTAACATGAGTTTACTCTATAAACCATATGTAATTAACAGATCAAATTTGTACAGAAGATATGGTAAATAGTTTGGTGTTTGTAAGTTATATTAATAAACAGAGTTATTCCATTAAGAGATATCCAATCAAATGGGTTCAACTGTTTTGCATCCTATTATAGACTACTGGTTACGTGATTAAACAGAGTATCTCTGAGACATAATTTTACATATAATTTCTGAGCCTCGTTAACTGAAATCGATCAAATTGATTTTAGTGAACAAGGATCAGAAATTTCAGATCAAATTGTGAAGAATTTAAGATTCATGTTCTCACATAATGTGTAATATAACACTTGACCTAATGCAACAGACAAACTCAAGCATCGCTATTTATAAAATTTGCCAACCAAATTGTATTTTTCAATTGGGTAGAAAACAGAAAACAGCACACCTGCAAAAAGGTGGTTGAGTGCTTTTCAATTGGTGTGTGTGTGTGTGTGTGTGTGTGTGGGGGGGGGGGGGGGGGGGGGGGGGGGGTCATAAGCTATGTTTTAGAGGCCAAAACAAAAACAGATAAATTCTTTTTCTGCTTCAGAAACCAATTCACCCCCAATCTTATCTTGTCCCGTTGACTTCTGACATCACATCTTTCATAGATACACAATATTTCCATAATGTGCTATTTGATTGTGATTATGTGATAAATGATAATGTCAGTGATACTGTAGCTTAACTTGACTGTGGGTTATGTTTGATGAAAAGGATAATATTCAATGTTTATGAAAGAATTATGAAATAACACAAGAATTGTGATAATCAAGAATATGTTAAGTTCTGTACCCTACATGCTATATTTTCAACAAGAATAATTTGAGGTGTAGACTTTACTAAAGAACTGAGGCCTGGGTTGGTGTGGCCCTCAGTTAATGTAGGTCAACCAAAATTACCAAGCTACAGTAAAATCATTCCAAAACGAGTCATCCTACCAAGTCGCAATGAAATCCTTTCATAAATATGACTCATAGACTTTGTTTAAGGAATCTAGGTCACATGATGGTCTGGTGGTCACGGTTGAGTGATCATTACCAAAATACGACAGTCTCTTCTAGATATCATATCATGTTATCCTACCAAGTTACAATAAAATCCCTTCACAAAAACAACCTGTAGACATGACCAGGCAGCTGTAATGGCTGACCGATTGTGACCAAAATACGACAGTCTCATCTAAATATCATAACGAGTCATACTACCAAGTTACAATGAAATCCTTTCATAAACACTACCTGTAGACACAGCTAAAGGAATCTAGGTCACATGCCTAAGCGGCAGTAACAGCTGACAGATTGTGACCCGATAGAACTGTCTCATCTAGACATCATATCGAATCATCCTACCAAGTTAAAATGAAATTGCTTATGAATTGTTGACTGTGCTAAACAAATCTAGGTCACGTGTCCATGCAGCAGTCATGGTTGACCAATCACGATCAAAATGGGACAATCTCATCTAGACTTTATACTGAGTCATCCTACCAATTTACAATGAAATCCCTTCATAAATGCAACCTGTAGACTATGCTAATGGAATCAGGTGACATAGCCCTGTGACTGTCACGGTTGACTGAACCCGACCAAAAGAGAATTGTTCCATCTAAACAATATACGGAGTCATCCTACCAAGTTACAATGAAATCCCTTCACGACTTGTAAACTGTGCTAAAGGCGTTTGGGTTTCGAACCTGCACAGCAATCACAGTTGACAGATCTCAACCAAAATGGGACATTTTCATCTAGATATGACCTTGAACCTGCACATGAAATTTAGTGATGATCGGACAAGAACTACATGGTGTAGCATGTGTTAAAGAAAATGTGAACAGACTCACAGACTTCCACATGCGTGATGACAATAGCTTACCTTGACTTTGTCAAGTTAAGCTAAAAATTATATTTTGAAGACAGGCTTTTCATCATTTAAGGGACAAATTAAACTACTAGTTAGATGTATGCTGATTTTCTATGTTTGAGTGTCTTCTTTATGGTGAAGGCTGGGAGCCTAAAAGAGTGGGAGGCATCTGTTGCATTCAAAAAAAAATTGGAAAGTTTTGATAGAAGACATGTTATAATGGGAGACAATGAAAATCCAAGAAGGTTTCACAAGCTGCAGACTCATGTGGAATGATGTGGTGCCAGGTCCTCACAACCCTCAGTGATTGCACTTTCTTATGATTTTCCATGTTGATACCACCAGGCCACCAATGCATGGAGGAAAAAAGGAAAAGCCACAAGGCAACCCCCATCTGGCACTATAGCTGTCATGAGGAAATCTGCAAGGACCATAGCCTAAAATGCTCACCTGGCTCAAATTGTAAAAAGAGATGAGTGTATCAGTAAGTGATCAGCAGCAAGAGCATTTTTTTGATTTGCTATGACACAACCTAAGGCAACTCTTTTGGCCATTCATTTCTGCTGGTCCTTGTATAGCTTCCTAGCAAGCTCTGTTCTGTGAAGTATTAAGAAATAACAACCGAACAAAATTTTTGTTTTGTTTTCAACTACTGTGGCATTCTCTAACACCCCCCCCCCCCCCACAACAACAAAAAATAAATAAAAAAATAAAAGAATGGACATGAAACAAGAGGCCCCAGGGGACCCGAGGGCGCCCCCCTGACATGGTAGCCTAAATATCAACCCAGAGAATTGATTTCAACAAGTTGCATCTGCTCCTCCTAAGAAAAGCTTGTACCAAATATCCAAAGATTCTGACCAGTGGATCTAAAAAAAAAGGATTTTTAAAGAATATTCCTCATATTGAGCTAAGTTATAATTCGGGCTCCCATAGGGAGCCCATATATGAACCCAGGGACTTGGCTTTAGCAAACTTGAATCTCATCCCCATAAGGATGCTGCACACCAAATATCAAAACATTCCGACGACTGGATCTGAAGAAGAAGATTTCTCATTTTGAACTAAGTTACAATTCAAGCTCCCACAGAGAGCCCAAATATGGACATAGGGACATGGCTTGAACAAACTTGAATCTCACCCCTATAAGGATGCTGCATACCAAATATCAAAACATTCCGACTGCTGGATCTGAAGAAGAAGATTTTTAAAGAAAATTCCTCATTTTGAACTAAGTTATAATTCGGGCTATCACAGTGAGCCCAAATATGAACCCAGGGATTTGGCTTGAACAAACTTGAATCTCACCCCTCCTAAGCATGGTGCATACCCAATATCAAAAGATTCTGCCTGCTGGATCTTGAGAAGAAAAATTTCAAAGAAATTTGCCTGAAATGCACCAAGTTCAAATTTTGGCTCCTATACTGAGCCCAAATATAAACCCAAGGGGCCGATTTGAACAAACTTGAATCAGATCCACCCCACAATGTTGCATACCAAATATCAAAAGATTCTGCCTGCTGGATCTGGAGAAGAGGATTTTTTAAGAAATTTGCCTGAAATGCACTAAGTTCGAATTCGAGCTTCAAAAGTGAGCCCAAAAATGAATCCAAGAGACCGATTTGAACAAACTTGAATCAGATCCACCCCACAATGTTGCATACCAAATATCAAAAGATTCTGCCTGCTGGATCTGGAGAAGAGGATTTTTTAAAAGAAATTTGCCTGAAATGCACTAAGTTCGATATCGGGCTCCTATTCTGAGTCCAAATATAAATCCAGGGGGCCGATTTCAACAAACTTGAATCAGATCCACCCCACAATGTTGCACACCAAATATCAAAAGATTCTGCCTGCTGGATCTGGAGAAGAAGATTTTTTAAAGAAATTTGCCTGAAATGCACTAAGTTCGATATCGGGCTCCTATTCTGAGTCCAAATATAAATCCAGGGGGCCGATTTGAACACACTTGAATCAGATCTACCCTACAATGTTGCATACCAAATATCAAAAGATTCTGCCTGCTGGATCTGGAGAAGATTTTTTAATGTTTTTCCCATTGCCTACAAGTGTTAAAAAGTGCTGACTCAGCACTTTTTCAAAAGTCCCGAAACTGTACCCTATGATAAAACCGATGGCAATTTTTTTTTACCAATCCTTTCTGTTGGTCCCAAGGAAGCTTCACACCAAATAAAAATTCTCAGTGCCGTGCAGTTTTGGCCTCTGGGTTCAGAAAATAGAAATTTTGGGCGGGGCAAAAATTCTTGCCCCTCTCAGAACAAGGGTAAATATTGCCCGTCAAACTGTCTTGAACAAACTTGAGTCTACACCTCAAATGGAAGCTGCATGCCAAATATCAAGTCTCTGCTATGACTGGTTCATGAGAAGAAGATTTTTTAAAATTTTGTGCATTTTGGCCCCACCCCACTCCACAATATGAGCAGAAATCCAATTTGAAGAAAAACCCAAAAGCCCCTATATAACCACTACTCATGTGAATTTTCATTGAACTGCAGCCAGTGGCTTGGGAGAAAATGACTCAAACACCACCTTCACGCAGGACGACGGATGGACGGACGGACAACGGACGAAGAGTGATCAGAAAAGCTCACCCTGACTTTCAGTCAGGTGAGCTAAAAACAAGTGACTCGATTTGAACAAAACTTGAATTTGACACCCCTAGAGATGTTACATACCAAATATGAAAGGATTCTCACTGGTGGACCTGAAGAAGAAGAATTTTCAAGAAATTTTCTCATATTGCAATAAGTTAAACTTTAGACTTCAATAAAAAGCCCAAATATTAACCCAGAGACCTCATTTGAACAACCTTCAATCTAACCCTCCCAGAGGTGTTGTACACCAGATATCAAAAGAATCTGACTACTGGACCTGAAGATGATTTTAAATGATAATTCCCCATATTGCGCTAAGTAAATATTTGGGCTCGCTTGGGGAACCCAAATATTAACTCAGGAATTCGATTTGAACAAATTTGAACCATACACCTCTAGAGATGTCACATACCAAATATGAAAGGATCCTCACTAGTGAGTCTGAAAAAGAAGATTTTTTAAGAAATTTTCTCATATTGCACTAAGTTGAAATTTGGGCTCCAATAAAGAGCCCAAATATCCATCCAGGGATCCCATTTGAACAAACTTAAATCTAACCCCCCTAGAGATGCTGCATACCAAATATCAAAAGGATCTGACTGGTGGATCTGAAGAAGAAGATTTTTAAAGATTATTGCCCATATTGCACGAAGTTAATATTCAGGTTCCCATAGGAAGCCCAAATATTAACCCAGACACTCGATTTGAACAAATTTGAATCTTACACCTCTTGCGATGTCACATACCAAATATGAAAGGATTCTCAAGAGCAGGTCTGAAAAAGAAGATTTTTTAAGAAATTTTCTCATATTGCACTAAGTTAAAATTTGGGCTCCAATAAAGAGCCCAAATATTCATCCAGGGATCCCATTTGAACAAACTTGAATCTAACCCCCTAGAGATGTGGCATACCAAATATCAAAAGAATCTGCCTGATGGATCTGAAGAAGAAGATTTTTAAAGAATATCCCCAATATTGCACCAAGTTAATAATCAGGCTCCCACAGGAAGCCCAAATATTAATCCAGGGACTCGATTTGAACAAATTCAAATCTTACACCTCTAGAGATGTCACATACCAAATATGAAAGGATTCTCACTAGTGAGTCAGAAAAAGAATATTTTTTAAGAAATTTTCTCATATTGCACTAAGTTAAAAATTGGGCTCCGATAAAGAGCCCAAATATTCATCCAGGGATCCCATTTGAACAAACTTGAATCTAACCCCCCTAGAGATGCTGCATACCAAATATCAAAAGAATCTGACTGGTGAATCTGAAGAAGGAGATTTTTAAAGATTGTTCTCCATATTGCACCAAGTTAATATTCAGGCTCCCATAGGAAGCCCAAATATTAACACAGGGTCTCAAATTGAATAAACTTCAATCTGACCCCCGTAGAGATGTAAGATGTTGTTTACTAAGTATCAAAAGAATCTGACTGTTTGATCTGAAGACGAAGATTTTTGAAGCTTATTCCCCATAGCGTCCTAAGTTAATTATTTGGGCTCCTGTGTTGAGCCCAAATATGAACCAAGGGGCTCGATTTGAACACACTTGTATTTGACCATCCTATGGATGCTGTATACCAAATATCAAAAGATTCTGATAAGCGGTTTTGAAGAAATATTTTTTTTCAATTTTGCAAATATGCTGACTCAGCATTTTTTCAAACGCCCCTACAGAACACCCTAACACCACCGATGACCATTTTTTTTTAATCCATTCTACTGGTCAAAAGGATGCATCATACCAAATAACAGTTCTCTGTTTTGTGTAGTTTGGGAAATATGGGCATTTGAATTTTTTTCTATTTTTAGCACCTGGGGTACCCACGGGGCTACGAAAAAAAAAAATTCGGGTATCAATCAAGTACTTTGGATCCACTCATACTACATGCCAAATTTGGTTCAAATCGGCCCATCGATTCTTGAAATAGAAATTTTGGGCAGAGCCCAAAATGGGTATGTGCCCACAGAGAGTCCAAATATTGATCTTCCAACTTCCATTGAACAAACTTTAATCTTCAACACCAAAGAGTGTTCCATACCATATATCAAGGCAATCTCTCTGGTGGTTCATGAGAAGAAGATTTTTAAAGATTTTTAGGCTTTGGCATCATTGACCAGAGCCCAAAGAAGGCAGCCACTTCATTTGAACAAAATAGAAAGGGTATACTCCAGGGATGGTTTGTGCAATATATGTTTGAATTTGGCTGAATGGCTGTGAAGGAAAAACTTAGTTTGCAAAAGTTAATGGACGACGGACGCCAAGTGATGGCAATGGCTCACACTGACTTACAGTCAGGTGAGCTAAAATGCACATTGAGGAAGCAGACAGTCCCTGAAAGGCAGGAAGTAATATGGTAATTTAGTCCGTTCCAATGCAGCTTGAGTTTCAGAAATACTCCACCAAAGTACCCTATGGAACTCATCAAATTGTGATATATTTCTTAATGGTGTTTAAAAGACACAAGGCCAGTGTTATTCTTGTTGTGATGGACAGCAGAGCTGTGTTGGTGGAGTAAAACTTAGTGGCCGAGAAACCACTAAGCAGTAGTAAGTTACTAGCAGGTTTTTCAATCTCCAGACTTAATCTGTAAATCTGCAAGAACCTGATATGGTGTTCATTGGACTTTCCTCCCACATATCCTCACTGAAAGGGAAATAGGGTTCCTGCTCTTTTCAGGTTGGGCAAATTCAAGACTTTACCATACCCTTTTCAATGCAAATTCAAGACTTTTCAATGATGGAAAAAACAAAATTCAAGACTTTTCAATGATTGAAAAAACAGAATTCAAGACTTTTCAAGACTATTCGCACTACAAGCATGTAACATACTTTGCACAATTAGTGCAAAGTATGTTACTTACTTGTAGTGCATGTAATAATCTAATGCATGCAGCTGTACCAGGTAAAATCACCCTGAGTGCATTACAAATCAAATTCTCAAATACACAAAACACTCACCAACATATGGCTACTCAAATGCCTCAATGAAAGTGTGTGCAAGCGAAGAGCAGCCTCTCCCATGTTCATTATGCTAAAATTTTTAAAACACAACAGCCATCTTGCCGAATTTGCGTCACCGGCAACTGGAGACAACCATGAAGAAAATTTGGAATTATGAAGCCACTGTTCTTGAAATTTACAGTTCCCCATTTCCGAATTCAGTAATTAATAATTTTCCAAGAAACAATTATGCCGAACTTAATTCTGATGTATGAGCGACTTCATTGTGGGGTTTGAGAACGCGTCCAGTAAGGCATGCAAGTTCAACATGGATTTACCGATGCCGTGTTAGCATTCAAGTTACTTGATAGTTCTCAACTTGACTTATCAGATCGACAAATGGCATTAACTGCTAGCACTGACTTGACATTTGCTTCTATGAAGTCGGCATTGAAACGTATTTTTGATGGTGGTTCTAGTTTTACGTCTGCTACTCATTCAACGGGAATCATGATGAAAGAGGAAGCCATGTATGTGAATAAATCCGATTCAAGTTCAAAGTTTAAATTCCAGAATAATTCACGCTCAGATGTACCCACCAGGGGCACAAAACAAATAGATAAGCGAGGAAAATGAACCCGCTGTGCCATTTGCCAATCAACTTTTCACTGGGCAAAATTATGCCCTTACCGTGATCAATCAGTTAATATCTCTCAACCGGATTGTTCAGAACATTCTAAATGTGAATCAGAAATTTGCAACATAACTTTACTGAACTCGGACCTACATGTAGATTCAGATCTTGATATTTTTTTTGTTGAAGCAATGGGATCGGCTGACTTGGATACAGCATGCACATGCACTGTTTGCTGTCAGAGATGGTTTTATAATTATTTACAGTCTTTATCATCACAAGACTTGGATTTAGTTCAAACATATTCAGGCCGGAGACCTATTAAATTCGGGGATGGAAATAGAGTGTTCTCCCAGAAAAGAGTTGTTTTTCCTGCAACTACTGGACAAACTAAGTGCAATATTGATAATGAAATTGTAAATGCAAACATCCCGTTACTTTTGAGCAAAGCTTCACTCAAACGTGCAAACACACAACTTGATCTGAGAAATGACAAAGCTGTAATGTTTGGTAAACCGGTTCAGATAGATTTTACTTCCAGTGGTCACTACTGCACTGATTTGATGAATCGGGGCAATGACAATGCATTTCAGGAGGAAATAGTTCTGACGTATGAATTTGACGAAACTTCATAAACAGTTTGCCCATGCTTCATTGGATAAACTATCATCACTTCTCCGAAAGTCTGGGGTGAATGATAAAGATCTTTTTCAGACACTACGTCATGTGATAAGTAAGTGTGCAACTTGTCAAAAATTTCGTCAACCACTGCCACGCCCTGTGGTAAGTTTACCTTTGGCTACAAAGTTTAATGAAACAGTTGCTGTTGATCTTCATCAGCGAGAACCGAGTCTGTGGTACTTGCATATAATTGATTTATTCACTAAGTTTAGTGCTGCCTGTATTGTTCCATCAAAGTCTGCTACTGCGTTTGTTGATAAATTTCTCAAGTATTGGATTTCTATTCATGGCACACCGTCTAAATTGTTTAGTGACAATGGTGGAGAATTTAACAATAGTGAAGTCGGGGATATTGCTGAGAATTTCAATATAGAAATTAAGACAACTGCTGGTTACAGTCCTTTCAGTAACTGGATATGTGAACGCCACAATAAATATCTCACAGAAATTTTGCATAAAGTTAAAAGAAATGTGAATTGTAATTGGCAAACAGCTTTGTCGTGGGCAGTAATGGCAAAAAATACGTTATCCAATGTTGGGGGATACAGTCCTTACCAGTTAGTGTATGGGTCTAATCCTAACCTGCCGTCAGTACTGACAGACAAGTTACCTGCGCTTGAAGGTACCACAAATAGTAAATGTGTTGGTGAACATATTATGTCACTGCAAGCCGCTCGTCAGGCATCTATGAAAGCTAACTGCTCTAGTCAGATAAGACAAGCTCTACAAAAACAGACTCGAAACTATTCTGAGAACTACTTGACTGGTGATAAGGTGTATTATAGGAGCCCATTAAAAAATGAATGGAAAGGTCCAGGGATAGTGATTGGCAGGGATGGGGCTGTTGTTTTTGTAAGGCATGGAGGAACTTATGTACGAGTTCATGTTTCATGCTTACAGAAAGAAATACAAGAAAACCAACCTGTAGTGTTTCACCCTGATGTGGGTGTTGATGCCCAAATCCACAGTTGTCCCAGTATTAATAGTAGTTTATGTTTATTGATGTTTAAGGTCACATATTTATGCACAATGGCTAACCATGACCGTGACAGTTTTACGGGTGGAGGAAGCCGGAGTACCCGGAGAGAACCACCGAGCAACGACGAGCAGCTGCCAGCTCCCCAACATCGTAACTCCGCACTGCAGCACAGGCAGGGTTAGATTGGTTGAAGACATGCGTACCATCGACGTGCAGTACGCCTTAGTACACGGCGTCATCGTGCCCCCACGCGGGCAATGGAGATGAAGTGTCTTGCCCAAGGACACAACGCGGTTGCCGCAGGTGGGATTCAAACCGAGGTCCTCTCGGCTTGCAGCCTGCACCTCTACCTACTGAGCCACCGCGCTCCCATTAATAGTAGTAACAGTAATAATTGTTTGCCTAGGTCACAAACAGTAGCTGATTTCAATGGAATGGAAGTCGATTCCTTTCAGTCTGATAATGAATGATATTGAGCTTCATTGTCCAGATTTATTACCTCCTGAGGATACTTTATCAGAAGATTTGGGTGATTCTGATATTGTTTCTTTTGAAGGCGATGCTTCTGAGTATTGTGACACATTTTCTGAACAAAGCTGTGAACACGTAACAACTATCTCTCTGACTGAATTCAAACCAGGGCAGACAATTACGTATGTTAGTTCTGACAATCAGGAACCCATAGAAGCTGAGATTTTAGGTCGGGCAGGAAAAACCACTGGCAAGAATAGAAATTGGTTTAATTTAATTTTTCATAAGCCTGATAATTTAGAAGGTTCCAAAATATCTGTAGACTTGAGTCAAGTGCAGAATTTGCAGATATTTCCTGATAATAGTTTAAATGAAAAATCTGTTGATATTACTGATGAACATGAATTGGCAACTGCAGATGAAACATGTCTCATCATGAAAAATTATATTTTTGAGCATGCTAAAAACTTCAAAACTGGAAGAATAATAATCTTTATGAAGAGGTCCTCTATGAACGTCAAAATGTATTTTGACTCGTTGGGTGTGTACTTTAAAAGAAACTTCTGATGATTATCTGCCTAAAGCACGGTTAGTTGCCAGGGGTTTTGAAGAAATTGATAAGCAGTCTCATTTTAAAGATTCTCCCACTTGTTCCAGTGATTTGCTTCACATAAGTTTGGCTATTTTTGCACAAAAGCATTGGGTCCCAGCCTCAATGGATGTGAAGGCAGCATTTTTGCAAGGATCTGACATTGGTAGAAATATAGAGGATATTCACGAAAATTTGATGAATACCGAAAATATCTCGTGAGTGGCTACAAAGAAATATGAGGATCTTCACGAGCGACGCAGTCGCGAGTGAAGATCCTCATATTTCTTGTAGCCACTCACGAGATATTTTCGGTATTCATCAAATTTTCGTGAATTTTCTTTTTATTTAATGCTCTACGACTACAAACTCTCCAATTTGTGGCCTTTATTTGCCATTAAGGTGCAAAATTTATGTGCCGAACCGGCGTCCATACAAAAATTACAACAACCAAACTCCAACCATTGGAATGTGTGAATATCCGCACAAAAAGTAGTCCCGTCTTATTTCTCCCCTAACTTTACGATTTACCAAGGCTGGCGAATTGAAATAATCGCAATGTGTTTCGAAGAAATAGAACAATAACAAAAAACACCACTTTCTTATTTTCAATAACAAGACACGTCATTTTATTTTTTTTGAACTCAATGCACTGAAGACGTGTGAAGTTGAACTGAAGAAATTTGAAAGTGATTTCGGCTTTTCGCTGGAAGGTGAATGAGAAAGTCAAACTTTGAAACCGCTGATTTAATGAATTGATTTAGTCACTGTCACTATCAATTATTCGAATTCGTTTGTATTTGGGACTCTGGAATTCATTACTGATGTGCTGACTCGTTTAAAGTACATGTGATTCGTCATCCGAACCTACGATGAAATATCGATTTCTAAATATCATTTTGATATTTCGTTTTGCCGACCGACAGGGGAATATGACTTAATTTTTCAGCGTGAATTGATGCCTGAGCATTAAATAAATATATATATTAAACCCCCACCTGAAGCTAATGCTAAAGGAACTGTTTGGCATTTAAAAAAATGCATCTATGGACTCACAGATGCCTCTCTAAAATGGTATAAAAATGTTTATGAGGTATGATTGATAGTGGTGCTGTGTGCTCAAAGCTGGATCCAGCAGTGTTCTATTATAGAAATGACAGTAGTCTCCAAGGGATCCTAGCATGTCATGTTGATGACTTTATATGGGGTGGTTCAGCAGTATCTGAATCACAGGTCATAAACAAGGTTCGCTTAGCTTTTAATATTGGGCGTGAAGCATGCACATCTTTCCGTTACATAGGACTTAATCTTTTTACTAAAAACAATCAAATAAAGTTATCACAAAAAGATTATATCAGGAATTTGACTCCTATTGAAATAAAAAAAACAGACAGGCAGAAAAACATTCAAAATTAACTCAGGCAGAGCAGGATTTGTTGAGATCCAAACTGGGTCAGGTTCTTTGGGTTGCAGGACAAAGTAGTCCAGATGTAATGTTTGATGTGAGTAATCTGGAAAGTTCTCTCAAGTCTGCTACAGTTGAGTCTATAATAACTGTTAATAAGATTATCAAGAGAATCAAGTCTGAAGATATAAACTTAAAATGTTAAAAAATTTATAGTAATTTATATATTTTTTATACTTACCAATGACCCAGACTTAGCTGGTGCTAACTCCACAAAAACCAGGGCCAAACACAAATTTTGCCCCCCAATCCCCAAAATTTGCATCCAAAACAAAAAGAAATCATGTCCTAAAGGACCTCCATAGTACGACTCTACTGCGCATGCGCAGTGACGCGGTCGTCCCGAAATTGGCGCCAAATATCATTCTTACTGGCAGTGCCTGGTCAGCGCTATGTACTCAGCGGGGAGGCAAGAGTTCCCAACTCAGGGAGGGCCATCCCCGTCTGGGTCATTGGTAAGTATAAAAAATATATAAATTACTATAAATTTTTTAACATTTTTATACTGTACCAATGACCCAGACTTAGCTGAATAGTAAACAGGCTGGAGGGCCTAGGACATAGAGGAAAATCCAATAAGCTCAACTATATAGTAAAGAGGTAACCCCTTAAGGAGAAAAGGAGTATTAGGCTTTACATGTATCTTTCTTATTTAATATTAAATTAGAAAGATACACTACCCTTAATAATTGAGCACAATAACATTCATGTTCTCTATTAACATCCAGTATAACCCTTATACTAATTATTTTTAAAGCAAGCCAATAAATAAAGTAGTCCAGAGAATTGAGACTCTTTATAATCATTTAAAAGTGTCCGAGTATTGTATATTAAAGCCCGTTTGACACTTGACATATACAAATGCTTCACACCGAGCTACACTTTAAAAATAAGACATGAATGAAATTAAACATTAATATTACACTTTAAAACCATCCCGGAAGCGACTCAGAAATACTGTCTTGGAGGAGGCATTCCCTTGCTTTTCACTATAAAGCAGGTGACCTAAGGGAACACCCGCCCCCCCCCCCCCCCTTCCCCTTGCCCTGGGTCAAATAGCCCAGAGCGAAGAGGGCAGTCGGACGGAGTCACTGCCGGAACAGAAAGCCTGTATAACTATAGTTGCAACTGTTTAGTGGACGACATTCTGAGCAACAGATAACGGACCTAAACAATGCAGGTCTCCAGAAATGGACTCAATATTTCTGAGATAAAAATTAGTAAATGTGGAAGGCTGAGACCAATAAGCAGCCTTCATTAAATCTGTAATAGCAACACTATTAGCATAAGCCCAGGAAGTAGAAAGAGCTCTAACTTCATGAGCAGAAATCTTAAGCACAGACTGCTGAGAAGAAGATAAATCTTCATACGCAGTACGGATAGTTAACTGAATCCATCTAGCAATAGAATGGACTGAAATGTCCTTTCTATTAGGCATCAAAGACAGAAAGAAACGTTTCCGTCCCTTTCTGATGAACTGAGATCTCTGTTATAGATACGTAGTGCTCTAACAGGACAGAGTAAAGGCCTACGCCCGTCTGAAGACGGAAGAGCCTTAATAACAATAGGTTCCGGATATTTATTAGGAGCCTGATTCTTAGCTAAAAAACCGACATTAGTAGTGAAGGTGATAGTGTTCCCAACACTACGATAATGAGAATCATCCACCGATAGTGCATGAAGCTCACTGACTCTTCTGGCAGAAGAGAAAGCTAAGAGAAAAGCTGTCTTATAAGATAAGAATTTGAAATCTACTGTCCCAAGAGGTTCAAATGGCTTTTCCTTCAATTTAAGGAGAACCCAAGCTAAATTCCACTTAGGAATTAATCTAAGAGTTCTGGGTCTATTTATCGAAAAGTTTCTAACCAATTTCGATAAAGAGACATTAGATCCAATTTGTAAACTATCATGATGTGCATAGGTATCAGATAACATAGATCTATAACCCTTTATAGTAACAGGCTGCAGTTTGATTTCGTCAAACAAGTATACTAGAAAGTTAGCAATGTCTGGTATAGAGGGATCAAATATATCTACAGAATGATCCCTACACCAACGACGGAAAACCTTCCACTTAGCCGCATAGTTTAGCGAAGAGGAGGTCCTCCTACAGTTAGAAATCGCGTCCACTGCTCGTCCTGTAAAGTGCTTGCCATGCAAGAAGGACCGCACAACGGAAAAACGTGAAGGTTGAGACCTTGCGGGTTGTGATGGAGTTGGCGCGATTTCCCCTGCCAAAGAAGATCCTCTCGTGGAGGAAGCTTCCGCGGTAGGTCCCACAACAGACACCTGAGTAGATTTATCCACGGTCTCTGTGGCGACAGAGATGCTACCAACAGAATCTTGCATTGAGATTGTTTTATCTTTAGCAATACTTGTTGAATTAACGGCGCTGGAGGATACGCATATCCTATCATTCCGTCCCAAGGGATCGACAGAGCGTCTACTGCAAATGCTCTTGGATCCGGACACGGCGACACATACGTCTGCAACTGATTGTTGAGATGTGTCGCAAATAAGTCTATCATTGGCCGTTCCCATTGGTAGCAAATCTGATTGAATACTTGTTTGTTGAGAGTCCACTCCGACGGCAACAAGCGACCCTTCCGTGAAAGGGAGTCTGCTAGCACATTCAGACGACCCGGTATGTGACGGACCGAAAGAAGAACGTGATGTTCTAGAGCAAACAGAAGGATTCTTTCCGTTAGATTGAACAACGGAACTGAATGAGTGCCTCCCTGATTCCGTATATACGCCACTACTGTCGTATTGTCGGATAGGATTTGGACATGAGCATCGTGAATAATGTCCATCCAGTGACGTAATGCAAGCCAAATTGACATCATTTCCTTGATGTTTATGTGCTTGCACAGGAATTGCGGATCCCAAAGACCCTGGCATCTCGAATCGTTGGGATTAATGATGCACCCCAACCTGTTTGACTGGCATCCGTCATAATGGTAAAACTCGGATCCGGCAACTGCAGCGGAACTCCTTGAGTTAACCACTGAATGTTTGCCCAAGTCTGAAACTCTTGTTTCACTTGATCTGACAAGAGAACGTCTACATCGAGCGAATGAATTTTCACACTCCAATTCTGAGTCAGGAAAATTTGAAGAGGCCGCGTGCGTAGCCGTCCCATCGGAATGAGATCCGCGGCGGCTCCGCACAGACCTATCAGTCTCATAAATTCTCTCGCCGTGACTTTGTCTGTATTCAGACAATAGCGAGCGTAACAACTGACTAATTTCGCTCTGGTTAACGGCAGACGAACGAGATTGTTGTGCGTCTCGAAGCTCATTCCCAGATGAGTGAATGACTTGGACGGCACCAGATCCGACTTCTCCTCGTTTACTATGAAACCGAGACGTCGGAGCAATAGAAGAAGATTCTGAACATCGTTCTGAAGCGTTAACTCGTTGCCGTACCTCTGAAGAATGTCGTCCAGGTAGGCCGACGTTACCGCAGACGAATGAGCTCGGAAGTAGATCATTACCGAGTTCATTACCCGAGTGAAAGCCCAGGGTGCTAGATTCAATCCGAAGCACATGGCCCGGAACTGATACACCACTCCTAGGACTGCGAAGCGTAGATACTTTCGGAATGTCGGATGTACCATCACGTGAAAGTACGCATCTTTGAGATCTATGCTCGTTGCATAATCGTTCACCCGAATACTCGCTCTGACCGATCGAATCGTCTCCATATAAAACTTCGGAGCGACGATCAGCTTGTTTATCCAGCTCAAATCTATGACTGGACGGAACGAGCCGTCTGGTTTCGGAACCAGAAACAGATGGCTGTAGAATCCCAGCGATTCCTGGTTTTCTACGACCTCTACCGCGTTCTTCATTAAAAGAGACTGCACCTCTGATAGCAGAGCGTCTCTTTTCTGAGGATTTGACGGAAGATGAGTCCACTTTGGACTTCGAGTTAATGGAGGCTTTCATTTGAAGGATATCTTTAGACCTTCCGAAGTCACTCCTCTCACCCACGGGTCGTCCGTAATCGACGCCCACTCTTGAGAAAAACTCGACAACCTTCCGCCAACCGGAACGCGATAGAGGTTTAAGCCATCACCTCCTGGATCTGCGAGGCCTGCGGTAGGAGAAACCACGTGTTCCACGACCCGCACCTCGCCTCGTCGACCTCGGGGCGTCCGACCGATTGTCCCGGCCTGAAGGACGTCCCGAACGAGAGTCACTATCCTGACGGTCTCTCGAATAAGAGCTAGAGGATGCACCGGAACCTCTATAGGAACCTCTCTTGGGCGCATAAGACCCAGAAGTGCCCGCCTTATTCGTGTCTGCTGTATCCGACCTTTTAGGAGCGGATCTAAACAACAGAGAATCACTAGCTTTCTTTTTAATATTATCATAAATAGCGGAAAGCTTGCCGTCAAAGAGAAGATCTCCTGAGACCGAAGCGACTCTAAGAGAGTTCTTCACCTTAGAATCCACTAGTGTGGATGTAGCCAGGGCTGCGTCACGTCTAACCAACTCCAGATTTGCCACTGAAAGGGCGGAGTTACACGTGGAATAAGCTACTGCCCTTGAAAGAAGTCTTAAGGAGGATTGTATATCCTGAAACTCTTCCCCTTGAAGACGCAGTGATAACGCCTTAGTAAGGTGATCTGCGTAAGATAAGGCATCTAAATTGGCTCTGTTAGACGCAATAGCTGTTTCCAACACCGAGGTTGGAATAGAAGCTGACGACGGTAATGATAGCTCTAAGTCTTCCGCCTCGTCGTCCATACGCAGAGGAACTCTCGGTATACCCTGACCTGCCGTGTCGAATTTATTCCTTGCATTAATGAAAGGCAGGTTGAGAGTATTTGCGGACAAGAAACTTGCTTTCCCCGTCCTGGAAGCAAGTTTAAAAATAGCGTCGTTCAATAATTCAAATGTTCTTGCAACATTATTGGACTGCGACGGAAACTCGGGAGCGATGTCCCTGAACCGCTCAAAAAATTCAGAGTCCAATGACGCTATAATTCTCCTGTCCGGAAGCGCAGCAGTCTGGCCCGACGGAACAACTTGAGGAAGAAAGTGCCGGATGAAGTCAGCTTTATGTTGTTCCGAAAGGGATAGCTCCAATTCATCCGTATCCCTTTCACCATCCGGTCGGACCTCCCGATGTTCCCGGTCGTCCGCCCCCGATGCTTCGGCGGAGCGTACCGACCCAGCGCCGTCGGATAATTCTCGATCCGACACCGTTTCTGTCGGCTGCTGGGATGCTGCGATAAGCTGTGCTATCTGCACTAGAATGTCCGACGTCGAGACCTGCGGAGGAGCGGTCTTTCGCTGCTTCGCCGAGGGCAGCTCCGCATCAGATGGCTCCCGCATACTTTTCCTATGCGAACGTCCGGAGTCCATCGGTCTCGAATCCCTGGCTGCCGGATGGTGTGACCTGGTCGCCGAAGAATCCTTCATCGGCGAAGCTGGCAAAATATCGGAGGTCACGCAGCCAAGGTGCGGTCGTGTGCGCCGACGAGAAGAGGAAGCCTTAACAGTCTCTGCGGACTGCTTATACAACGGAGCGTCCCGAGCGACGGACGTATGCTCCGCTAAAGACACATTTTGTACCACAACATCTGGTCCCAGATGTTGTTGTACGAGAGAGGGGCCTCTCTCGCTCGCGGCCCGGCTGGACCTGGATGAGCTAGGAACCGGACTAAAAGGCTTCCTCCGTTCTCGTTCCCTCTCCGCCGTCACTGGGTGTGCATCTATTATTTTTATAGTGCTCGCATCACCCAAAATTTCCTCTTGGACCGCATCGGACGAACCCGGCTGCCGAACCATTCGGTGAATGGACGCTACACCGGGCGAGCTAGCGGACGACATTTGTCTAATCTCCATAAGCACTTTTGCCGCTAGCTCTGTATTTATTTGTGACGACGGACGCACACTTGAAGAAGATAACATGGAAACATCACCCTGTTCTGGTTCCTCTGAAATAGAAACTGAGAGAGTAGAGTGACCTTGTGGAGAAAGAGCCGGCATCGCTCTTTCTCCAGAAACAACATATCGTGACACACGTTTCCAATGTTTCTCATCCCAATGTTCACATATAGGACAGGGATTAATGCGAGAACACTGACTACAATTAATACAATGATCATGAAAGTCAGAGGAAGATTTCTTCCTACTACAATTTGAACAAAGTCCCTTCATTGTGAAAGAACAACAATAAGTCCTAGTTACTCGCAAAAACCCCTGACACAAAGATACATAATAACATGATCCATTAATAAAATGAAAAAACAATTGCAAAACAAAATAATTTTGAAAAAATATTTTTTCAGAGAAGCCCAAGTTGCTGAAAAGTAACGTTGAGCCCCGATGGATCCGATGGCAAAGTGTGGTCAAAAATTTTAAAATTATATAAAATAATTAATGAGACACTTTCGGATAATATAAATGTATCTTATAATGAGATAAACTACCACAAAGGCAAACAGCCCCCCTCAAAAAAGGCTGTTGCCAATGAAAACAAACAGTGTAAACACAGTAGAAAACATGACTCCAGGCACTGAAAAAACTGGCCCGGAATCAGTCATCAATTACACTCTATCTGATGCAAAACAGAGACTCCCAGGGGAGAATCTGCAGAACATCAGATGGAAGATGCAGAACACAAACGTTATACACCCATGGGTGAAAACGTAACTATGGGGAAAATAACAGAAAACATTCTGTAACCAAGCAACTCTCCCAGGGAATTTTTAGAAATGAAACTTCTCAAAAATATGCCAAAAGCATGGGAGAATTGCAAGGGGGGACTTTTGAAGGCTAGGGGAGAGGAAACACTGAATAAGCAGTGCAACAATTAGCAAGAATGACAACAAGAGGCCCATGCCTCGAAAATAGGCAACTTAACATAATTTCAACAAAAAATTTTAAGTACAGCCCTGATTATTTTTTGCCACTTCTTTTTTCCTCTCCTCCTTCTATCCTCCTTAGAATCACATTTTCTCCAAGAATTACGTGTCTGGCATCCTTTAAACTGAGATTTACAAGCACAAAGATCAGTGAGATGTTGACTGATGAAGGGCCAAACAGAGAATGATATTTGGCGCCAATTTCGGGACGACTGCGTCACTGCGCATGCGCAGTAGAGTCGTACTATGGAGGTCCTTTAGGACATGATTTCTTTTTGTTTTGGATGCAAATTTTGGGGATTGGGGGGCAAAATTTGTGTTTGGCCCTGGTTTTTGTGGAGTTAGCACCAGCTAAGTCTGGGTCATTGGTACAGTATAAAAATATCAGTTTTTGGGAAGTAATGATTCTTTACACCTAATAATACTCAGTGATGCTTCATTTGGAAATCTTTCAGATGGATGGTCTCAGGGTGGACATATAATATTCATATGTGGTGATAATGGTTGTTTCTCACCCATCACATGGCAGTCAAAATGTATACGCCGGGTTGTAAGAAGTACATTGTCAGGAGAGATGTTAGCATTATCTGATGCTGTTGACACTGGAATGTTTTTGAGTAGTCTATTTAATGAACTTTGTACTGGTGATCCTGACAGTGGCCTTCTGCCAATTCATTGTATAACTGATAATCATTCCCTTGTTGATGCCATCAATTCAACCAAATCTGTGTCAGAGAAAAGACTTCGCATTGAAATTGCAAACATTAAGGATCTATTCCAGAAAGGTAAAATTAAGGATATCGAATGGGTTGGAACTGATAGCTTGACCAAGAATGGTGCTTCACCTCTATCCTTGCTCAGAATGCTTGAGCTGGGGCAAATGGAAGGATTTTAACCATCATCTACAGCAACATGCAGATATACATGTATATATGTTCAGGTGTTCTTGTTGATTACATGTTCGTGTTGATTACATCAATTCAAATCACTTCTGGAAGGAGTTTCCTATTATTTTCATTTGTATTCAGTGATGTTCGTTGAAGTTTCAATTTATAAAATAGAGGGAAATTGTTGACATGCACAATACACTTGTTCAACAGCAGCTGAGTTTAGGACTCATCAATCTGTGGAATGGAACCAGTGGGAAAAAAGGTGAAGGTCGCACTGGCACTTCCTGTTATTGTTTTTTCCATGTGCTCAGTAGGAGACAAGGAATACAGGAGTTTGTCACGAGCTTTCCAGGTAAGCTACAGAAGCAAACCAACTGACGAGTGGAAGCGCCCCTGAAGTTGCCGTTAGACCACAACCCACCCGCCAATCGAAGAGCAATGAAAGACTTGAATATAATTGAATGAATACGAGGCTTGTGGGAAGAGAACTACGCCCTGCCCTGTAATCACCTCTTAACATATTGGCAGGGGGTGGGGGGGAGGGTGGGGGTTGATATTGTTTTTTACATCGACCCCCTCCCTCCAACCAATATGTTAAGATTACTTGAAGCTGTCTTTGAATTGCTAGATAAGTATGACCGGTGCAGTAATACTAAAGCTTGGAACTGTGAAAAATTCCTTTTTTCCACTACAGAAAAAAGGAAACCTCGCACAACATTCCCAAAGCTATGCTGCTGCTACTATTCTCAATAAAAGAGTAATACAGAAAGTTAAAAAATTTATAGTAATTTATATATATTTTATACTTAACAATGACCCAGACTCAGCTGGTGCTAACTCTTTAAATTTCAGGCCCAAACACAAATTTTGCCCCCCCAATCCCCAAAATTGGCATCAAAATCCAAAGAATCCATGTCCTATGTGGCCCTCCATACTTTTGTCCACTGCGCATGAGCAGTGTCAAGGAAGTACCAAAATTGGTGCCAAATCTTCATTCTTACAACCAGTGCCTGGTAAGTGTTATGTAATCAGCGGGGAGGTAAGAGTTCCCAACTCATGGGAGGGCCATCCCCGTCTGGGTCATTGGTAAGTAGAAAAAATATATAAATTACTATAAATTTTTTAACATTTTTATACTGTACCGATGACCCAGACTTAGCTGAATAGAAAAAAAGCTGGAGGGCCTAGGACATAAAGGAAAATCCAATAGACTCAATTTACATGTATCTTTCTTGTTTATACAAAATAAGAAAGACACAATACCATTCCGTAATTGAGCACAATAACATCAATGATCTCTATTAACATCAAGTATAACCCATTATACTAATTTTTTAAAGGAAAGCCAATAAATAAAGATAGTCCAGAGAATGAGATTCTTTATACTCATTTAAAAGTGTCCGAGGATTGTATGTTAACGCTCGTATAACATGTGACATATACAAATGCTTCACACCGAGCTGCACTTTAAAAATAATACATAAATGAGATAAACATTAGCTTTACACTTTAAAACCATCCCAGCACCGACTCAGAATTACTGACTCCAGAGGAGGTATTCCCTTGCTTTTCACTATAAAGCAGGTGATATAAGGGAAAATCATCCCCCCCCCTTCCCCTTGCTCCCAGAACAAACAGGGCAGCAGGACAGAGTCACTGCTGGAACAGAGAGACTGCATAACTATAGTTGCAACTGTTTAGTGGACAACATTCTGAGCAACAGATAATGGTCCTAAACAATGCAGGTTGCCAGAAATAGACTCAATATTTCTGAGGGAAAAATTCGTGAACGTAGAAGGGCGAGACCAGTATGCAGCCTTCATCAAATCGGAAATAGCAATACTATTAGCATAAGCCCAAGATGTAGACAGTGCCCTCACTTCATGCGCCGAAATCTTAAGCACAGACTGCTGGTTAGAAGATAATTTTTCATAAGCAGTACAAATAGTCAATTGAATCCACCTTGAAATAGAAGGGACCATAATGTCCCTTCTATTAGGGAGCAGAGACAGAAAGAAACGTTTTCGTCCCTTTCTGATAAACTCAGATCTACATTTGTAAATACGCATAGCTCTGACTGGACATAGCAAAGGCCTATGGCCATCTGAGGATGGAAGAGCCTTAATAACAATAGGTTCAGGGTTCTTATTAGGAGCCTGATTCTTAGTCAAAAATCCAAAATTAGTAGTCAAAGTAATAGTATTACCAACACTACGATAGTAAGAATCATCAACAGATAGATGCATGAAGCTCACTAACTCTTCTAGCAGAAGAGAAGGCCAAGAGAAAAGCTGTCTTATAAGATAAGTATTTGAAGTCTACTGTGTCAAGGGGTTCAAATGGCGCTTCTTTTAGCTTCAGAAGAACCCAAGCTAAATTCCACTAGGGAATTAACCTAAGGGTTCTAGGTCTATTTATCGAAAAGTTTTTAACTAACTTTGATAAAGAGACATTAGATCCAATTTGTAAGCTATCATGATGAGCATAAGTATCTGATAGCATAGACCTATAACCCTTAATAGTTATTGGCTGCAGTTTGATCTCGTCAAACAAGTAGACAAAAAAATTAGCAATGTCTGGAATGGAGGGATCATAAATATCAACAGAATGATCCCTACACCAACGACAGAAAACCTTCCACCTAGCAGCATAATTTAGTGAAGAGGAGGTCCTCCTACAGTTATAAATTGCATCCACTGCTCGTCCTGTAAAATGCTTGCCGTGCAAGAAGGACCACATAACGGAAATACGTGAAGGTTGAGACCTTGCAGGTTGTGATGCAGTGTGCGCGATTTCCCCTGCGAAAGAAGGTCCTCCCATGGAGGAAGCTTCCGAGGAATGTCCCACAACAGACACCTGAGTAGATTTATCCATGGTCTCTGGGGTGACAGAGATGCTACCAACAGAATCTTGCAATGAGATTGCTTTATTTTTAGCAATATCTGTTGAATCAACGCAGCTGGAGGATACGCGTATCCTATCATTCCGTCCCAAGAGATCAAGAGAGCGTCTACTGCGAACGCTCGAGGATCTGGGCATGGCGACACATACGTCTGCAACTGATTGCTGAGATGCGTCGCAAACAAGTCTATCATAGGACGATCCCACTGGTAGCAGATCTGATTGAATACTCGTTTGTTGAAAGTCCATTCTGACGGCAACATACAACCTTTCCGAGAAAAGGGAGTCCGCTAGAATGTTCAGATGACCCGGAATATGACGGACCGACAAAAGAACCTGATGCTCAAGGACAAACAGAAGGATTCTCTCCGTTAAGTTACAACGGAATGGAATGAGTGCCTTCCTGGTTCCAAATATACGCTACTACTGTCGAATAGAATTTGAACATGTGAATTCTGAATCATGTTCATCCAATGACGTAGCGCAAGCCAAATTGACATCATCTTTTTGATGTTTATGTGCTTGTTTAGGAAATGTGGATCCCAAAGACCCTGGCACCTCGAATATGTTGGGCTCAAAGTTGCGCCCCAACCTGTTTGACTCGTATCCGTCACAATCGTAAAATTCGGATCCGGCAGTTGCAGTGGCACTCCCTGAGTTAACCCCTGAATATCTGCCCAAGTCTGAATCTCTTGTTTTACTCGTTTCGACAAAACGATGTTTCGTTTCGAGCGAATGAATCTTCACACTCTAATTCTGAGTAAAAAATATCTGGAGTGGATGAGTGCGTAGGCACCCCATCGGAATAAGATCCGCGGCGGCTCCGCACAAACCTATCAGTCGCATGAATTCTCTCACTGTTACTACATCTGAGTGAAGACAAAAGCAATCGTAACAACTGACTAATTTCGCTATGGGTAACGGCAGACAAACCAGATTGTTGTGCATCTCGAAGCTCATTCCCAAGTGGATGAATGACTCGGATGGAACTAGATCCGACTTCTTTTCGTTTACTATGAAACCGAGACGTAGGAGCAGTTGAAGCAGACTCTGAACATCGTTCTGAAGCATTAATCTGTTGCCGTACCATCTCGAAGCTCATTCCCAAGTGGATGAATGACTTGGACGGAACTAGATCCGACTTCTTTTCATTTACTATGAAACCGAGATGTCAGAGCAGTTGAAGCAGACTCTGAACATCGTTCTGAAGCGTTAATCTGTTGCCGTACCTCTGAAGAATGTCGTCCAAGTAGGCCAACGTTACCGCAGACGATTGAGCTCGGAAATGAGTCATTACCGAGTTCATTATTCGAGTGAAGGCCCAGGGCGCTAGATTCAGACCGAAGCACATTGCTCGGAACTGATAAACGACTCCTAGGACAGCAAAGCGAAGGTACTTTCTGAACGCCGGATGTACCATGACGTGAAAGTATGCATCCTTGAGATCTATACTCACAGTGTAAACGTTCACCCGAATGCTCGCTCTTACCGATCGAATGGTCTCCATATAAAATTTTGGAGCCACGATCAGCTTGTTTATCCAGCTTAAATCTATAACTGGATGGAAGGAGCCGTCTGGTTTTGGAACCAGGAACAGGTGACTATGGAAACCGGGAGATTCCTGGTTTTCTACGACCTCTATTGCATTCTTCTCCAGAAGAGATTGGACTTCTGATAGAAGCGAATCTCTCTTCTGAAGGTTTGACGGAAGCTGAGTCCAACGTGGACTTCGTGTTAACGGAGGTTTTTCCTTGAAGGACAGTTTTAGACCTTCCGAAATAACCCCCTGAACCCATGGGTCGTCCGTAATTGACAACCAATTGGTTAAGAATCTCGACAGCCTTCCGCCCACTGGAACGCAATAGAGGTTTTGACCATCACCTCCTGGACCTGCGAGGCTTGCGGGAGGAGAAACTACGTCCTCCCTGATCCGCACCTCGACCAGTTGACCTAGGGACATCTGACCAGTTGTCTCGGCCAGCATTACGACCCCTACCTGAGTCGCTACTCTGACGGTCTCTGGAGTAAGACGTAGAGACTTTCTTAGATCCTCTATAGGAACCCTCCCTTGGACGTACTCGCCCCAGAAGTCCCTGACTTACTCCTCTCTGCTGAGTCCAGTTTTTTCTAAACGAACTTAAAGAGCAGAGAGTCCAAAGCTTTCTTAGTAATCTGATCATAGATTAGCGAAAGCTTACCATCAAAGAGAAGCTCTCCTGAAACCGGAGCGACTCGAAGAGTTTTTCACCTTAAAATCCACTCGCAGCATCACATCTAACTCCAAATTTGCCACTGAAAGGGCGGAATCTGCTATGGCCCACGAAAGAACTCTCAAGGAAGTTTGAACATCCTGGAATTCTTTTCCATCGAGACGTTGTGATAACGCTCTGGTAAGGTGATCTGCGTATGACAAGGCATCTTAACTGGCTCTGTTAGACGAGATTGTCGTCTCCAAAGTACTGGAGAGAATCAACATAGACACCGGCAATGACAACTTCAAGTCTTCTGCCTGGTCGTCTAAACGCAGAAGAACTCTTGGCACGCCCTGTCCTGCTGTTTCAAATCTATTTCTACTGTTGATGAACGGCAGATGTAGAGCATGAGACGATAAGAAACTGGATTTGCCAGTCTTAGAGGCTAGCCTGAATACAGCGTCATTCAGCAGTTCAAATGTCCAAGAGACATTTCTGGACTGGGTCGGAAACTCAGGCGCGACATCCTTATTCCGGCCGAAAAAGTCTGTGTCCAGTGACGCTACCAGTCTCCTATCTGGTATCGCGGCACTCTGATGCGGAGGAACAACGTCTGGAAGGTGTTGCCGGATGAAATCTATGGCCACCTTATGTTGTTCGAAAAGGGAAAATTCCAGCTCTACTGATTCCCTTTCACCATCCGACTGGACCAAATGTGAATCTCAGTCGTCCCTTTCTTACACTGCAGGGGAGCGTACCGACCCAGCTTCCTCAGACAGTTCCTGATCTGAAAGAGTTTCTGAAGGTTGCTGGGATGCTGCGATGAGTTGTGCTATCTGTGATAGCAAGTCCGTCACGGAGGCCTGTGGAGCCGCGGTCTTACGTAGTTTAGCCGCTGGAAGCTCCTGGGACGGTAACTCTTGCATGCTTCTTTTACGCGAACGTCCCGACTGGTAAGGCCTCGTGTCCTTGGCTGTCGGGTGGAGTGACCTGGTGGACGTGGCATCCCTGGTCGGCAAAGCAGGCTGGATATCGGCGGTCATGTAGCAAAGGTGCGGTCGTGTGTGCTGACGTGTGGATGAGGAAGCCAGTAGACTAGCACGCCGGACTGTCTATGCAACGGAGTGTCCCGAGCAGGAGGAGTGGATGTATGCTCCGACTGATGAACGTTACATACAACAACATCTGGGCCCTGATGTTGCTGCAAGGGAGACCTGGACAGGGACCAGCCTACAAGGCGAAGTAGGCGATATCTTCGCCCTTAACACCATGTTTTTGCCCAATTTCTTTCTCTGGGCGAAGTTGAAGTCGCCTTACCATTTTGAAAAGTCGCTGAGAAAAGTTATTTCCGGTGATTCCGTTGCTAACTTCGCTTGGAAAAAATAGAAAAAAATAAGTGTAGTGAAAGCAAATAATTGGGCAGGTAAAATAATTACTAAATATACTGATTTTACTTCCAATAAAACCCCAAAATAATACCAACCACGGCACGATTTCGTCATGACAATTCAAGTTTCACTTCAGTGAAGTTAGATGACAAGACGAAAAATGCTCAAGTCCTTTTTTAATATTTCATTTCAAAAGTGATTTCCACCATCAAACTTCGCTATTTATTTAAAAACAACATTTTTGATAATGATAAAAATGTTTAATTTTTAGTTTGCACTTGTGAGTTTAAAGCATGTGATTTTTAAAAATTATTGTTGGGTGTGTTCCATTTGTGGCGGTCACAATAAGGGTCCCACTAAATTACCAAAAAGTAGCAATTTACAGAAATAAATGGTGTAAAAAAGCAAACTGACAAATTTAATTATCTTCCTTGATAACAGAACATTTGCCAGGAAGAAATGATTCTCTAAACTGAATTGAAGTGATATTTGGTTGGCAAAAATAATTTAACCCCTCCCCCCCCCCCCCCCCCCACCACACTAATAGATTTTAAACTGAATTGAACCCTTACCTAAACAGCTTTTTGTGAAATAATATTTGGTTAGCAAAAACAATCTGCTAAACTGAATGTAACCCTTTACCTAACACAGCTTTTTGAGAAAAATTTGGTTGGTAAATATAATTTGCTAAATTGAATTTAACCCTTTACCTAACACAGTTTTTTGAGTATAATACTTGGTTGACAAATAAATAATTTCCTAACCGAACTTTAACTCTTTACCTAAAGCAGCTTTTTGTAGAAATAACATTTGGTTGGCAAAAGTAAATTTGATAAACTGAATTTAACCCTTTACCTAACACAGGTTCTTGAGAATATTTTTTGTCAAAAGTAATTTGATAAACTGAATTTAACCCTTTACTTGACATAGCTTTTTGAGAAATAATATTTTTTGTTCACTTCTCCCTATTTTCACCTCACTTCTCCTTAAAACCTTGGGAGGGAGAAGTGACTTCTCCCTGAATTTAGCCTCTAGGCTGGTCTCTGGACCTGGACGAGCTAACTACCGGACTGTCTGGCTTCCTCCGTTCCATCCCCCGATCCATCATTGCCGGGTGTGCACGATCCGAGTTTATAGTGCTCGCAACACCCCTTCTCCTCTCCTGGACCACAACGGACGAACCCGGCATCACATCACCCATTTCTCGAGTGATAGCTTCACCAGGCGAGCTAGCTGGCGACAAGGTCGTCAATCCTACTAAGGATCTAGGCACTTGTCGAATTTCGTTGAGCACTTTTGCCGCTAGCTCTTCATTTGATTGCGACGACGGAAGCACACTTCCTGAAGACATCACAGAAACATCACCCTGTTCTTGTTCCTCTGAAAAAAATAGACTGAAAAACTAGAGTGACCCTGTGGCAAGAGGACTGGAATGGACCTCTCACCACTAACAATATACCGTGACACACGTCTCCAATGTTTGTCATCCCAATTGGCACACACTGAGCAAGAATTAGTGTGAGTACATTGACTACAGCAAATACAATGAACATGAGAATCAGAGGAAGACTTCCTCGATTTACAATTTGAACAATATTTTGAAAAAATACTAAACAGCGGTCGTACTAGCACTAACCCTTGAAATACAAAGATACATAATAATAATATAATCCATTACAAAAATTTCGAAAAATAATTCAAAAGAAAAATTTTTTCGAAAAAATTTCAAAATGAGCCCAAGTTCCCAAAGGGAACGATGAGCCCAAATGCATCCCAAAAAGCCTAAGTGTGAACAAAAAAATTTAAAACATATCTAAAAATTAATGTTACACTTACAGAGAATATTAATGTATCTGGCTATGAACAGAACCTTACAGAAGACAAGTAATCACTGTCAGAAGTAACCATTGTCAACGGAAACAAAAGTGAATAAAAACTGGAAACAAGACTCCAGGCACTGAAAATATGGCCTGAAATCAGTAACTCATTTTAAACACTATCCGATGTAAAACAGAAGCTTCCACAGAAGAAACTGCAGTACATCGGAGGGTAGATGCATGACCAAAACGCCTAAACACCCCTAGGGTGAGGACGTAACCATGGGGAAAACAGAATAAACATTCTGTTACTATGCTAAAAACTCCCAAGAAATTTCAGTAAAAATTGTTTCAAAATTATGCCAAAAGCATGAGAGATTAGCTAGGGGGGTATCAAGGAAAGGGAGAGAGGAAACACTGAACAAACAGTGGATATTTCATAGCAAGAATGAAAACATCAGGCCCATGCCCCGAAATTAGGGAACATGAAATAATTTTGCATAAAAGTTAAAAAATTTATAGTAATTTATATATTTTTTATACTTACCAATGACCCAGACTTAGCTGTGCTAACTCTAACAAAACCAGGGCCAAACACAAATTTTGCCCCCCAATCCCCAAAATTTGCATCCAAAACAAAAAGAAATCATGTCCTAAAGGACCTCCATACTACGCCTCCACTGCGCATGCGCAGTGACGCAGTCGTCCCGAAATTGGCGCCAATTATCATTCTTACTGGCAGTGCCTGGTCAGCGCTATGTACTCAGCGGGGAGGCAAGAGTTCCCAACTCCAGGGAGGGCCATCCCCGTCTGGGTCATTGGTAAGTATAAAAAATATATAAATTACTATAAATTTTTTAACATTTTTATACTGTACTAATGACCCAGACTTAGCTGAATAGTAAACAGGCTGGAGGGCCTAGGACATAGAGGAAAATCCAATAAGCTCAACTATATAGTAAAGAGGTAACCCCTTAAGGAGAAAAGGAGTATTAGGCTTTACATGTATCTTTCTTATTTAATATTAAATTAGAAAGATACACTACCCTTAATAATTGAGCACAATAACATTCATGTTCTCTATTAACATCCAGTATAACCCTTATACTAATTATTTTTAAAGCAAGCCAATAAATAAAGTAGTCCAGAGAATTGAGACTCTTTATAATCATTTAAAAGTGTCCGAGTATTGTATATTAAAGCCCGTTTGACACTTGACATATACAAATGCTTCACACCGAGCTACACTTTAAAAATAAGACATGAATGAATTTAAACATTAATATTACACTTTAAAACCATCCCGGAAGCGACTCAGAAATACTGACTTGGAGGAGGCATTCCCTTGCTTTTCACTATAAAGCAGGCGACCTAAGGGAACACCCGCCCCCCCCCCCCCCCCTTCCCCTTGCCCTGGGTCAAATAGCCCAGAGCAAAGAGGGCAGCCGGACGGAGTCACTGCCGGAACAGAAAGCCTGCATAACTATAGTTGCAACTGTTTAGTGGACGACATTCTGAGCAACAGATAACGGACCTAAACAATGCAGGTCTCCAGAAATGGACTCAATATTTCTGAGATAAAAATTCGTAAATGTGGATGGCTGAGACCAATAAGCAGCCTTCATTAAATCTGTAATAGCAACACTATTAGCATAAGCCCAGGAAGTAGAAAGAGCTCTTACTTCATGAGCAGAAATCTTAAGCACAGACTGCTGAGAAGAAGATAAATCTTCATAAGCAGTACGGATAGTTAACTGAATCCATCTAGCAATAGAATGGACTGAAATGTCCTTTCTATTAGGCATCAAAGACAGAAAGAAACGTTTCCGTCCCTTTCTGATAAACTGAGATCTCTGTTTATAGATACGTAGTGCTCTAACAGGACAGAGTAAAGGCCTACGCCCGTCTGAAGACGGAAGAGCCTTAATAACAATAGGTTCCGGATATTTATTAGAAGCCTGATTCTTAGCTAAAAAACCCACATTAGTAGTGAAGGTGATAGTGTTCCCAACACTACGATAATGAGAATCATCCACCGATAGTGCAGGAAGCTCACTGACTCTTCTGGCAGAAGAGAAAGCTAAGAGAAAAGCTGTCTTATAAGATAAGAATTTGAAATCTACTGTCCCAAGAGGTTCAAATGGCTTTTCCTTCAATTTAAGGAGAACCCAAGCTAAATTCCACTTAGGAATTAATCTAAGAGTTCTGGGTCTATTTATCGAAAAGTTTCTAACCAACTTCGATAAAGAGACATTAGATCCAATTTGTAAACTATCATGATGTGCATAGGTATCAGATAACATAGATCTATAACCCTTTATAGTAACAGGCTGCAGTTTGATTTCGTCAAACAAGTATACTAGAAAGTTTGCAATGTCTGGTATAGAGGGATCAAATATATCTACAGAATGATCCCTACACCAACGACGAAAAACCTTCCACTTAGCCGCATAGTTTAGCGAAGAGGAGGTCCTCCTACAGTTAGAAATCGCGTCCACTGCTCGTCCTGTAAAGTGCTTGCCATGCAAGAAGGACCGCACAACGGAAAAACGTGAAGGTTGAGACCTTGCGGGTTGTGATGGAGATGGCGCGATTTCCCCTGCGAAAGAAGATCCTCTCGTGGAGGAAGCTTCCGCGGTAGGTCCCACAACAGACACCTGAGTAGATTTATCCACCGTCTCTGTGGCGACAGAGATGCTACCAACAGAATCTTGCATTGAGATTGTTTTATCTTTAGCAATACTTGTTGAATTAACGGCGCTGGAGGATACGCATATCCTATCATTCCGTCCCAAGGGATCGACAGAGCGTCTACTGCAAATGCTCTTGGATCCGGACACGGAGACACATACGTCTGCAACTGATTGTTGAGATGTGTCGCAAATAAGTCTATCATTGGCCGTTCCCATTGGTAGCAAATCTGATTGAATACTTGTTTGTTGAGAGTCCACTCCGACGGCAACAAGCGACCCTTTCGTGAAAGGGAGTCTGCTAGCACATTCAGACGACCCGGTATGTGACGGACCGAAAGAAGAACGTGATGTTCTAACGCAAACAGAAGGATTCTTTCCGTTAGATTGAACAACGGAACTGAATGAGTGCCTCCCTGATTCCGTATATACGCCACTACTGTCGTATTGTCGGATAGGATTTGGACATGAGCATCGTGAATAATGTCCATCCAGTGACGTAACGCAAGCCAAATTGACATCATTTCCTTGATGTTTATGTGCTTGCACAGGAATTGCGGATCCCAAAGACCCTGGCATCTCGAATCCGTTGGGATTAATGATGCACCCCAACCTGTTTGACTGGCATCCGTCATAACGGTAAAACTCGGATCCGGCAACTGCAGCGGAACTCCTTGAGTTAACCACTGAATGTTTGCCCAAGTCTGAATCTCTTGTTTCACTTGATCTGACAAGAGAACGTCTACATCGAGCGAATGAATTTTCACACTCCAATTCTGAGTCAGGAAAATTTGAAGAGGACGTGTGCGTAGCCGCCCCATCGGAATGAGATCCGCGGTGGCTCCGCACAGACCTATCAGTCTCATAAATTCTCTCGCCGTGACTTTGTCTGCGTGCAGACAATAGCGAGCGTAACAACTGACTAATTTCGCTCTGGTTAACGGCAGACGAACGAGATTGTTGTGCGTCTCGAAGCTCATTCCCAGATGAGTGAATGACTTGGACGGCACCAGATCCGACTTCTCCTCGTTTACTATAAAACCGAGACGTCGGAGCAATAGAAGAAGATTCTGAACATCGTTCTGAAGCGTTAACTCGTTGCCGTACCTCTGAAGAATGTCGTCCAGGTAGGCCGACGTTACCGCAGACGAATGAGCTCGGAAGTAGATCATTACCGAGTTCATTACCCGAGTGAAAGCCCAGGGTGCTAGATTCAATCCGAAGCACATCGCCCGGAATTGATACACCACTCCCAGGACTGCAAAGCGTAGATACTTTCGGAATGTCGGATGTACCATGACGTGAAAGTACGCATCTTTGAGATCTATGCTCGTTGCATAATCGTTCACCCCGAATACTCGCTCTGACCGATCGAATCGTCTCCATATAAAACTTCGGAGCGACGATCAGCTTGTTTATCCAGCTCAAATCTATGACTGGACGGAACGAGACGTCTGGTTTCGGAACCAGAAACAGATGGCTGTAGAATCCCAGAGATTCCTGGTTTTCTACGACCTCTACCGCGTTCTTCATTAAAAGAGACTGCACCTCTGATAACAGAGCGTCTCTTTTCTGTGGATTTGACGGAAGATGAGTCCACTTTGGACTTCGAGTTAATGGAGGCTTTCGTTTGAAGGATATCTTTAGACCTTCCGAAGTCACTCCTCTCACCCAAGGGTCGTCCGTAATCGACGCCCACTCTTGTGAAAAACTCGACAACCTTCCGCCAACCAGAACGCGATAGAGGTTTAAGCCATCACCTCCTGGACCTGCGAGGCCTGCGGTAGGAGAAACCACGTCTTCCACGACCCGCACCTCGCCTCGTCGACCTCGGGGCGTCCGACCGATTGTCCCGGCCAGAAGGACGTCCCGAACGAGAGTCGCTATCCTGACGGTCTCTCGAATAAGACCAAGAGGACGCACCGGAACCTCTATAGGAACCTCTCTTGGGCGCATTAGACCCAGAAGTGCCTGTCTTATTCGTGTCTGCTGTATCCGACTTCTTAGGAGCCGATCTGAACAACAGAGAATCATTAGCTTTCTTTTTAATTTTATCATAAATAGCGGAAAGCTTGCCGTCAAAGAGAAGTTCTCCTGAGACCGAAGCGACTCTAAGAGAGTTCTTCACCTTAGAATCCACTAGTGTGGATGTAGCTAGGGCTGCGTCACGTCTAACCAACTCCAGATTTGCCACTGAAAGGGCGGAGTTACACGTGGAATAAGCTACTGCCCTTGAAAGAAGTCTTAAAGATGATTGTATATCCTGAAACTCTTCCCCTTGAAGGCGCAGTGATAACGCCTTAGTAAGGTGATCTGCGTAAGATAAGGCATCTAAATTGGCTCTGTTAGACGCAATAGCTGTTTCCAACACCGCGGTTGGAATAGAAGCTGACGACGGTAATGATAGCTCTAAGTCTTCCGCCTCGTCGTCCATACGCAGAGGAACTCTCGGTATACCCTGTCCTGCCGTATCGAATTTATTCCTTGCATTAATGAAAGGCAGGTTGAGAGTATTAGCGGACAAGAAACCTGCTTTCCCCGTCCTGGAAGCAAGTTTAAATATAGTGTCGTTCAATAATTCAAATGTTCTAGCAACATTATTGGACTGCGACGGAAACTCGGGAGCGATGTCCCTGAACCGCTCAAAAAATTCAGAGTCCAATGACGCTATAATTCTCTTGTCCGGAAGCGCAGCAGTCTGGCCCGACGGAACAACTTGAGGGAGAAAGTGCCGGATGAAGTCCACGGCAGCTTTATGTTGTTCCGAAAGGGATAGCTCCAAGTCATCCGTATCCCTTTCACCATCCGGTCGGACCTCACGATGTTCCCGGTCGTCCGCCCCCGATGCTTCGGCGGAGCGTACCGACCCAGTGCCGTCGGATAATTCTCGATACGACAACGTTTCTGTCGGCTGCTGGGATGCTGCGATAAGCTGTGCTATCTGCACAAGAATGTCCGGCGTTGAGACCTGCGGAGGCGCAGTCTTTCGCTGCTTCGCCGAGGGCAGCTCCGCATCAGATGGCTCCCGCATACTTTTCCTATGCGAACGTCCGGAGTCCATCGGTCTCGAATCCCTGGCTGCCGGATGGTGTGACCTGGTCGCCGAAGAATCCTTCATCGGCGAAGCTGGTAATATATCGGCGGTCACGCAGCCAAGGTGCGGTCGTGTGCGCTGACGAGAAGAGGAAGCCTTAACAGTCTCTGCGGACTGCTTATACAACGGAGCGTCCCGAGCGACGGACGTAAGCTCCGCTAAAGACACATTTTGTACCACAACATCTGGTCCCAGATGTTGTTGTACGAGAGAGGAACCTCTCTCGCTCGCGGCCCGGCTGGACCTGGACGAGCTAGGAACCGGACTAAAAGGCTTCCTCCGTTCTCGCTTACTATCCGCCGTCACTGGGTGTGCATCTATTATGTTTATAGTGCTCGCATCACCCAAAATTTCCTCTTGGACCGCATCGGACGAACCCGGCTGCCGAACCATTCGGTGAATGGACGCTACACCGGGGAGCTAGCGGACGACATTTGTCTAATCTCCATGAGCACTTTTGCCGCTAGCTCTGAATTCATTTGTGACGACGGACGCACACTTGAAGAAGATAACATGGAAACATCACCCTCTTCTGGTTCCTCTGAAATAGAAACTGAGATAGTAGAGTGACCTTGCTCTGAAAGAGCCGGCATCGCTCTTTCTCCAGAAACAACATATCGTGACACACGTTTCCAATGTTTCTCATCCCAATGTTCACATATAGGACAGGGATTAATGCGAGAACACTGACTACAATTAATACAATGATCATGAAAGTCAGAGGAAGATTTCTTCCTATTACAATTTGAACAACGTCCCTTCATTGTGAAAGAACAACAATAAGTCCTAGTTACTCGCAAAAACCCCTGACACAAAGATACATAATAACATGATCCATTAATAAATGAAAAAACAATTGCAAAACAAAATAATTTTGAAAAAATATTTTTTCAGAGAAGGCCAAGTTGCTGAAAAGTAACATTGAGCCCCGATGGATCCGATGGCAAAGTGTGGTCAAAAATTTTAAATTTATATAAAATAATTAATGAGACACTTTCGGATAATATAAATGTATCTTATAATGAGATAAACTACCACAAAGGCAAACAGCCCCCCTCAAAAAAGGCTGTTGCCAATGAAAACAAACAGTGTAAACACACTAGAAAACATGACTCCAGGCACTGAAAAAACTGGCCCGGAATCAGTCATCAATTACACTCTATCTGATGCAAAACAGAGACTCCCAGGGGAGAATCTGTAGAACATCAGATGGAAGATGCAGAACACAAACGTTATACACCCATGGGTGAAAACGTAACTATGGGGAAAATAACAGAAAACATTCTGTAACCAAGCAACTCTCCCAGGAAATTTTAGAAATGAAATTTCTCAAAAATATGCCAAAAGCATGGGAGAATTGCAAGGGGGGACTTTAGAAGGCTAGGGGAGAGGAAACACTGAATAAGCAGTGCAACAATTAGCAAGAATGACAACAAGAGGTCCATGCCTCGAAAATAGGCAACTTAACATAATTTCATCAAAAAATTTTAAGTACAGCCCTGATTATTTTTTGCCACTTCTTTTTCCTCTCCTCCTTCTATCCTCCTTAGAATCACATTTTCTCCAAAAAGTTAAAAAATTTATAGTAATTTATATATTTTTTATACTTACCAATGACCCAGACTTAGCTGGTGCTAACTCCACAAAAACCAGGGCCAAACACAAATTTTGCCCCCCAATCCCCAAAATTTGCATCCAAAACAAAAAGAAATCATGTCCTAAAGGACCTCCATAGTACGACTCTACTGCGCATGCGCAGTGACGCAGTCGTCCCGAAATTGGCGCCAAATATCATTCTTACTGGCAGTGCCTGGTCAGCGCTATGTACTCAGCGGGGAGGCAAGAGTTCCCAACTCAGGGAGGGCCATCCCCGTCTGGGTCATTGGTAAGTATAAAAAATATATAAATTACTATAAATTTTTTAACATTTTTATACTGTACCAATGACCCAGACTTAGCTGAATAGTAAACAGGCTGGAGGGCCTAGGACATAGAGGAAAATCCAATAAGCTCAATTATAAAATAAAGAGGTAACCCCTTAAGGAGAAAAGGAGTATTAGGCTTTACATGTATCTTTCTTATTTAATATTTAAATTAGAAAGATACACTACCCTTAATAATTGAGCACAATAACATTCATGTTCTCTATTAACATCCAGTATAACCTTTATACTAATTATTTTTAAAACAAGCCAATAAATAAAGTAGTCCAGAGAATTGAGACTCTTTATAATCATTTAAAAGTGTCCGAGTATTGTATATTAAAGCCCGTTTGACACTTGACATATACAAATGCTTCACACCGAGCTACACTTTAAAAATAAGACATGAATGAAATTAAACATTAATATTACACTTTAAAACCATCCCGGAAGCGACTCAGAAATACTGTCTTGGAGGAGGCATTCCCTTGCTTTTCACTATAAAGCAGGTGACCTAAGGGAACACCCGCCCCCCCCCCCCCTTCCCCTTGCCCTGGGTCAAATAGCCCAGAGCGAAGAGGGCAGCCGGACGGAGTCACTGCCGGAACAGAAAGCCTGCATAACTATAGTTGCAACTGTTTAGTGGACGACATTCTGAGCAACAGATAACGGACCTAAACAATGCAGGTCTCCAGAAATGGACTCAATATTTCTGAGATAAAAATTAGTAAATGTGGATGGCTGAGACCAATAAGCAGCCTTCATTAAATCTGTAATAGCAACACTATTAGCATAAGCCCAGGAAGTAGAAAGAGCTCTTACTTCATGAGCAGAAATCTTAAGCACAGACTGCTGAGAAGAAGATAAATCTTCATACGCAGTACGGATAGTTAACTGAATCCATCTAGCAATAGAATGGACTGAAATGTCCTTTCTATTAGGCATCAAAGACAGAAAGAAACGTTTCCGTCCCTTTCTGATGAACTGAGATCTCTGTTTATAGATACGTAGTGCTCTAACAGGACAGAGTAAAGGCCTACGCCCGTCTGAAGACGGAAGAGCCTTAATAACAATAGGTTCCGGATATTTATTAGGAGCCTGATTCTTAGCTAAAAAACCGACATTAGTAGTGAAGGTGATAGTGTTCCCAACACTACGATAATGAGAATCATCCACCGATAGTGCATGAAGCTCACTGACTCTTCTGGCAGAAGAGAAAGCTAAGAGAAAAGCTGTCTTATAAGATAAGAATTTGAAATCTACTGTCCCAAGAGGTTCAAATGGCTTTTCCTTCAATTTAAGGAGAACCCAAGCTAAATTCCACTTAGGAATTAATCTAAGAGTTCTGGGTCTATTTATCGAAAAGTTTCTAACCAATTTCGATAAAGAGACATTAGATCCAATTTGTAAACTATCATGATGTGCATAGGTATCAGATAACATAGATCTATAACCCTTTATAGTAACAGGTTGCAGTTTGATTTCGTCAAACAAGTATACTAGAAAGTTAGCAATGTCTGGTATAGAGGGATCAAATATATCAACAGAATGATCCCTACACCAACGACGGAAAACCTTCCACTTAGCCGCATAGTTTAGCGAAGAGGAGGTCCTCCTACAGTTAGAAATCGCGTCCACTGCTCGTCCTGTAAAGTGCTTGCCATGCAAGAAGGACCGCACAACGGAAAAACGTGAAGGTTGAGACCTTGAGGGTTGTGATGCAGTTGGCGCGATTTCCCCTGCCAAAGAAGATCCTCTCGTGGAGGGAGCTTCCGCGGTAGGTCCCACAACAGACACCTGAGTAGATTTATCCACGGTCTCTGTGGCGACAGAGATGCTACCAACAGAATCTTGCATTGAGATTGTTTTATCTTTAGCAATACTTGTTGAATTAACGGCGCTGGAGGATACGCATATCCTATCATTCCGTCCCAAGGGATCGATAGAGCGTCTACTGCAAATGCTCTTGGATCCGGACACGGGGACACATACGTCTGCAACTGATTGTTGAGATGTGTCGCAAATAAGTCTATCATTGGCCGTTCCCATTGGTAGCAAATCTGATTGAATACTTGTTTGTTGAGAGTCCACTCCGACGGCAACAAGCGACCCTTTCGTGAAAGGGAGTCTGCTAGCACATTCAGACGACCCGGTATGTGACGGACCGAAAGAAGAACGTGATGTTCCAACGCAAACAGAAGGATTCTTTCCGTTAGATTGAACAACGGAACTGAATGAGTGCCTCCCTGATTCCGTATATACGCCACTACTGTCGTATTGTCGGATAGGATTTGGACATGAGCATCGTGAATAATGTCCATCCAGTGACGTAACGCAAGCCAAATTGACATCATTTCCTTGATGTTTATGTGCTTGCACAGGAATTGCGGATCCCAAAGACCCTGGCATCTCGAATCCGTTGGGATTAATGATGCACCCCAACCTGTTTGACTGGCATCCGTCATAATGGTAAAACTCGGATCCGGCAACTGCAGCGGAACTCCTTGAGTTAACCACTGAATGTTTGCCCAAGTCTGAATCTCTTGTTTCACTTGATCTGACAAGAGAACGTCTACATCGAGCGAATGAATTTTCACACTCCAATTCTGAGTCAGGAAAATTTGAAGAGGCCGTGTGCGTAGCCGTCCCATCGGAATGAGATCCGCGGCGGCTCCGCACAGACCTATCAGTCTCATAAATTCTCTCGCTGTGACTTTGTCTGTATTTAGACAATAGCGAGCGTAACAACTGACTAATTTCGCTCTGGTTAACGGCAGACGAGCGAGATTGTTGTGCGTCTCGAAGCTCATTCCCAGATGAGTGAATGACTTGGACGGCACCAGATCCGACTTCTCCTCGTTTACTATGAAACCGAGACATCGGAGCAATAGAAGAAGATTCTGAACATCGTTCTGAAGCGTTAACTCGTTGCCGTACCTCTGAAGAATGTCGTCCAGGTAGGCCGACGTTACCGCAGACGAATGAGCTCGGAAGTAGATCATTACCGAGTTCATTACCCGAGTGAAAGCCCAGGGTGCTAGATTCAATCCGAAGCACATGGCCCGGAACTGATACACCACTCCTAGGACTGCGAAGCGTAGATACTTTCGGAATGTCGGATGTACCATGACGTGAAAGTACGCATCTTTGAGATCTATGCTCGTTGCATAATCGTTCACCCGAATACTCGCTCTGACCGATCGAATCGTCTCCATATAAAACTTCGGAGCGACGATCAGCTTGTTTATCCAGCTCAAATCTATGACTGGACGGAACGAGCCGTCTGGTTTCGGAACCAGAAACAGATGGCTGTAGAATCCCAGCGATTCCTGGTTTTCTACGACCTCTACCGCGTTCTTCATTAAAAGAGACTGCACCTCTGATAGCAGAGCGTCTCTTTTCTGAGGGTTTGACGGAAGATGAGTCCACTTTGGACTTCGAGTTAATGGAGGCTTTCGTTTGAAGGATATCTTTAGACCTTCCGAAGTCACTCCTCTCACCCACGGGTCGTCCGTAATCGACGCCCACTCTTGAGAAAAACTCGACAACCTTCCGCCAACCGGAACGCGATAGAGGTTTGAGCCATCACCTCCTGGATCTGCGAGGCCTGCGGTAGGAGAAACCACGTCTTCCACGACCCGCACCTCGCCTCGTCGACCTCGGGGCGTCCGACCGATTGTCCCGGCCTGAAGGACGTCCCGAACGAGAGTCGCTATCCTGACGGTCTCTCGAATAAGAGCTAGAGGACGCACCGGAACCTCTATAGGAACCTCTCTTGGGCGGATAAGACCCAGAAGTGCCCGCCTTATTCGTGTCTGCTGAATCCGACCTTTTAGGAGCGGATCTAAACAACAGAGAATCACTAGCTTTCTTTTTAATATTATCATAAATAGCGGAAAGCTTGCCGTCAAAGAGAAGATCTCCTGAGACCGAAGCGACTCTAAGAGAGTTCGTCACCTTAGAATCCACTAGTGTGGATGTAGACAGGGCTGCGTCACGTCTAACCAACTCCAGATTTGCCACTGAAAGGGCGGAGTTACACGTGGAATAAGCTACTGCCCTTGAAAGAAGTCTTAAGGAGGATTGTATATCCTGAAACTCTTCCCCTTGAAGACGCAGTGATAACGCCTTCGTAAGGTGATCTGCGTAAGATAAGGCATCTAAATTGGCTCTGTTAGACGCAATAGCTGTTTCCAACACTGCGGTTGGAATAGAAGCTGACGACGGTAATGATAGCTCTAAGTCTTCCGCCTCGTCGTCCATACGCAGAGGAACTCTCGGTATACCCTGACCTGCCGTGTCGAATTTATTCCTTGCATTAATGAAAGGCAGGTTGAGAGTATTTGCGGACAAGAAGCCTGCTTTCCCTGTCCTGGAAGCAAGTTTAAAAATAGCGTCGTTCAATAATTCAAATTTTCTTGCAACATTATTGGACTGCGACGGAAACTCGGGAGCGATGTCCCTGAACCGCTCGAAAAAATCAGAGTCCAATGACGCTATAATTCTCCTGTCCGGAAGCGCAGCAGTCTGGCCCGACGGAACAACTTGAGGAAGAAAGTGCCGGATGAAGTCTACGGCAGCTTTGTGTTGTTCCGAAAGGGATAGCTCCAATTCATCCGTATCCCTTTCACCATCCGGTCGGACCTCCCGATGTTCCCGGTCGTCCGCCCCCGATGCTTCGGCGGAGCGTACCGACCCAGCGCCGTCGGATAATTCTCGATCCGACACCGTCTCTGTCGGCTGCTGGGATGCTGCGATAAGCTGTGCTATCTGCACTAGAATGTCCGACGTCGAGACCTGCGGAGGAGCGGTCTTTCGCTGCTTTGCCGAGGGCAGCTCCGCATCAGATGGCTCCCGCATACTTTTCCTATGCGAACGTCCGGAGTCCATCGGTCTCGAATCCCTGGCTGCCGGATGGTGTGACCTGGTCGCCGAATAATCCTTCATCGGCGAAGCTGGCAAAATATCGGAGGTCACGCAGCCAAGGTGCGGTCGTGTGCGCCGGCGAGAAGAGGAAGCCTTAACAGTCTCTGCGGACTGCTTATACAACGGAGCGTCCCGAGCGACGGACGTATGCTCCGCTAAAGACACATTTTGTACCACAACATCTGGTCCCAGATGTTGTTGTACGAGAGAGGGGCCTCTCTCGCTCGCGGCCCGGCTGGACCTGGACGAGCTAGGAACCGGACTAAAAGGCTTCCTCCGTTCTCGTTCACTATCCGCCGTCACTGGGTGTGCATCTATTATTTTTATAGTGCTCGCATCACCCAAAATTTCCTCTTGGACCGCATCGGACGAACCCGGCTGCCGAACCATTCGGTGAATGGACGCTACACCGGGCGAGCTAGCGGACGACATTTGTCTAATCTCCATGAGCACTTTTGCCGCTAGCTCTGTATTTAATTGTGACGACGGACGCACACTTGAAGAAGATAACATGGAAACATCACCCTGTTCTGGTTCCTCTGAAATAGAAACTGAGAGAGTAGAGTGACCTTGTGGAGAAAGAGCCGGCATCGCTCTTTCTCCAGAAACAACATATCGTGACACACGTTTCCAATGTTTCTCATCCCAATGTTCACATACAGGACAGGGAATAATGCGAGAACACTGACTACAATTAATGCAATAATCATGAAAGTCAGAGGAAGATTTCTTCCTATTACAATTTGAACAAGTTCCCTTCATTGTGAAAGAACAACAATAAGTCCTAGTTACTCGCAAAAACCCCTGACACAAAGATACATAATAACATGATCCATTAATAAATGAAAAAACAATTGCAAAACAAAATAATTTTGAAAAAATATTTTTTCAGAGAAGCCCAAGTTGCTGAAAAGTAACGTTGAGCCCCGATGGATCCGATGGCAAAGTGTGGTCAAAAATTTTAAAATTATATAAAATAATTAATGAGACACTTTCGGATAATATAAATGTATCTTATAATGAGATAAACTACCTCAAAGGCAAACAACCCCCCTCAAAAAAGGCTGTTGCCAATGAAAACAAACAGTGTAAACACAGAAGAAAACATGACTCCAGGCACTGAAAAAACTGGCCCGGAATCAGTCATCAATTACACTCTATCTGATGCAAAACAGAGACTCCCAGGGGAGAATCTGTAGAACATCAGATGGAAGATGCAGAACACAAACGTTATACACCCATGGGTGAAAACGTAACTATGGGGAAAATAACAGAAAACATTCTGTAACCAAGCAACTCTCCCAGGGAATTTTTAGAAATGAAACTTCTCAAAAATATGCCAAAAGCATGGGAGAATTGCAAGGGGGGACTTTAGAAGGTTAGGGGAGAGGAAACACTGAATAAGCAGTGCAACAATTAGCAAGAATGACAACAAGAGGCGTTTGCCTCGAAAATAGGCAACTTAACATAATTTCAACAAAAAATTTTAAGTACAGCCCTGATTATTTTTTGCCACTTCTTTTTTCCTCTCCTCCTTCTATCCTCCTTAGAATCACATTTTCTCCAAGAATTACGTGTCTGGCATCCTTTAAACTGAGATTTACAAGCACAAAGATCAGTGAGATGTTGACTGATGAAGGGCCAAACAGAGAATGATATTTGGCGCCAATTTCGGGACGACTGCGTCACTGCGCATGCGCAGTAGAGTCGTACTATGGAGGTCCTTTAGGACATGATTTCTTTTTGTTTTGGATGCAAATTTTGGGGATTGGGGGGCAAAATTTGTGTTTGGCCCTGGTTTTTGTGGAGTTAGCACCAGCTAAGTCTGGGTCATTGGTACAGTATAAAAATTTACGTGTCTGGCATCCTTTAAACTGAGATTTACAAGCACAAAGATCAGTGAGATGTTGACTGATGAAGGGCCAGACAGAGAATGATAATTGGCGCCAATTTCGGGACGACTGCGTCACTGCGCATGCGCAGTGGAGGCGTAGTATGGAGGTCCTTTAGGACATGATTTCTTTTTGTTTTGGATGCAAATTTTGGGGATTGGGGGGCAAAATTTGTGTTTGGCCCTGGTTTTGTTAGAGTTAGCACCAGCTAAGTCTGGGTCATTGGTACAGTATAAAAATATTATAAGTTATAGCCCTGAACACATCCTTCCACTGTTTCTTCCTCTCATCCTCTTATTTCATCCGTAGAACCACCATTTCTTTCATGATTTTGTGTCTGGCATCATTTTAACCGAGATTATAAGCTCAGATATCAGTGAGATGTTACTGATTGAAGGGCCAAACAAAGAATGAAGATTTGGCGCCAATTTTGGTACTTCCTTGACACTGCGCATGCACAGTGGACAAAAGTATGCATGGATTTTTTGGATTTTGATGAAAATTTGGGGGATTGGGGGGGGGGGGGGGGGGCAAAATTTGTGTTTGGCCCTGAAATTTAAGGAGTTAGCACCAGCTAAGTCTGGGTCATTGGTACAGTAAATAAAAATATAGACGCTTATCACAACAATATAACTAGTCAAAACCAAGCAGGACCAGTTTTTTGACCCGGCGTGACTCATAACGCTCTCGTGTTAGTCATCTAGAATAGTATAAAACCATAGGGCTCCATCACGTGTGACCAACTCCATATTGCCACTAAAGGACGGAGAGGAACGTGAAGAACATGACACTATTGCAAGGAATAAACTTGCTGATATAGCATCGACATATCCCTTGAAATCAAGACAGTATGCCATGGTCCCAAAAATACACCATATAGACTAGACATAATATCCATATTCCTCTGAGTGGAATCATAATCCATGACAATAGATTGGATATAAAATGAAGCCCTTGAATAAAATACTCGGGCCTGACAGAATATAACTTATGCAAATCGTGCATTAAATACTCAGGTCTGATGATATTCAGAACGTAATTTATGCAAATCTTGCATACATGTAAAATACTAATGCCGGATCACTAGGACATCTGGTTGTTATGTAGTTTCTGGAGGCACTAAAAAGACTCAAATTGGGACAAATTTTAAGGCATATTACTACTGTAGCTCACCCTAACTTTTAGTCAGATGAGTTAAGATTTTATCAAGCTTTAAAGGGACAATAAGCCACTAATTTGAAAAAATGTAAGTTGACAACTTGACGAAACGATAATTCCCATTATGTAAAAATAGGCCGATGAAATCGTCAGATGTGTACCCATATGCGCAACTAGTAGAAAGCTGTATGACAGGGGGGGGGGGGGGGGGGGGGAGGGGGGAGGGGGGGCGCCACCAAAGCCGGCATTATGTACACCATACAAGGTATGGGTACATATAGAAATGGATTGGAGGAGTGACTAATTTGATGGAAAAAGGGTTAATATCTCCGGATCAAATTATCAGATTTACATAAAAAACTATACAGCACAGCACATCAGTAACCTGAATAAATATATATGGATTGGAGGAGTGTCTAATTTGATGGATAAAGGGTTAATATCTCCTGATCAAATTATCAGATTTACATAAAAAACTATACAGCACAGCACATCAGTAACCTGAATAAATATATAAAGTAACATGACAATCGGATTGATATTTTTTGAGTTATCTCATGCCAAAGGGATTGGAGTAATGTTCAATTTGAAGGATAAAGGGTTAATATCTCAGGATAAAAATAACAGATTTACACCAAAAACTATACAGCTCGGCACATCCGTAACCTGAACACAAATATAAAGTAACTTGATAATCCAAGCAATATTTTTCAAGTTATCGAATGCCAAAGGGATTGGAGGAATTTTCAATTTGAAGGATAAAGGGTTAATATCTCAGGATCAAAATAACTGATTTACACCAAAAACTATACAGCTCGGCACATCAGTAACCTGAACACAAATATAAAGTAACTTGACAATCCAAGTAATATTTTTCAAGTTATTGAATGCCAAAGGGATTGGAGGAATTTTCAATTTGAAGGATAAAGGGTTAATATCTCGGGATCAAATCATCAGATTTACACCAAAAACTATACAGCTCGGCACATCAGTAACCTGAACACAAATATAAAGTAACTAGACAATCCAAGCAATATTTTTCAAGTTATCGAATGCCAAAGGGATTGGAGGAATTTTCAATTTGAAGGATAAAGGGTTAATATCTCAGGATCAAATTATCAGATTTACGCCAAAAACTATACAGCTTGGCACATCAGTAACCTGAACACAAATATAAAGTAACTAGACAATCCAAGCAATATTTTTCAAGTTATCGAATGCCAAAGGGATTGGAGGAATTTTCAATTTGAAGGATAAAGGGTTAATATCTCAGGATCAAATTATCAGATTTACGCCAAAAACTATACAGCTCGGCACATCAGTAACCTGAACACCAATGTAAAGTAACTTGACAATCGAAGCAATATTTTTCAAGTTATCGAATGCCAAAGGGATTGGAGGAATTTTCAATTTGAAGGATAAAGGGTTAATATCTCGGGATCAAATCATCAGATTTACACCAAAAACTATACAGCTCGGCACATCAGTAACCTGAACATAAATATAAAGTAACTTGACAATCCAAGCAATATTTTTCAAGGTATCAAATGCCAAAGAAATGGATATGGACGCCAGACAGATGGACAGACAGACGGACGGACAAAGGATGGACGAACGGCGGATGGTCACCCTGGATGTAAGCATTATGTGTACCATACATAGTATGGGTACACATAAAAAAGCATTTCTGACGAAAGAAAAAAAAAGGTGCCAATTCCCCCCCCCCCCCCCAGGGGGTGGGGGGAGGGGGGTTACATGAGTTTTAAAAAAGGATCTGCATGTAGTGACTGTAAATAGTTCAAAATGCATATTCGAGGAAAGAAAAAAAAATGCCTAATTGGGGGTTGGGTGATAATTTCTGTCTGGATTTTTAACCACAAACTTTAATCAAAACTGTAAAAAAGCATTTTTGACAAAAGGAAAAAAATAGGCCGATGTAATCGTCAGATGCGTACCCATACGCGCAACTAGTAGAAAGCTGTATGACGGAGGGCCACCACGGATGCCGACATTATGTACACCATACAAGGTATGGGTACATATAGAAATGGATTTAAGGAGTGTCTAATTTGATGGATAAAGGGTTAATATCTCCGGATCAAATTAGCAGATTTACATAAAAAAAACTATACAGCACAGCACATCAGTAACCTTAATAAATATATAAAGTAACATGACAATCGGATTGATATTTTTTGAGTTATCTCATGCCAAAGGGATTGGAGAAATATTCAATTTGAAGGATAAAGGGTTAATATCTCCGGATCAAATTATCAGATTAACACCAAAAACTATACAGCTCAGCACATCAGTAACCTGAACACAATTATAAAGTAACTTGACAATCCAAGCAATATTTTTCAAGTCATCAAATGCCAAAGGGATTGGAGGAATTTTCAATTTGAAGGATAAAGGGTTAATATCTCAGGATTAAAATAATAGATTTACACCAAAAACTATACAGCTCGGTACATCAGTAACCTGAACACAAATATAAAGTAACTTGACAATCCAAGCAACATTTTTCAAGTTATCGAATGCCAAAGGGATTGGAGGAATTTTCAATTTGAAGGATAAAGGGTTAATATCTCAGGATTAAATTATCAGATTTACACCAAAAACTATACAGCCCGGCACATCAGTAACCTGAACACAAATATAAAGTAACTTGACAATCCAAGCAATATTTTTCAAGTTATCGAATGCCAAAGGGATTGGAGGAATTTTCAATTTGAAGGATAAAGGGTTAATATCTCGGGATCAAATTATCCGATTTACACCAAAAACTATACAGCTTGGCACATCAGTAACCTGAACACAAATATAAAGTTACTTGACAATCCAAGCAATATTTTTCAAGTTATCAAATGCCAAAGAAATGGATACGGATGCCGGACGGACAGACGGACGGACGGACAGACAGACGAACGAACGATGGATGGTCACCCCGGATGCCGGCATTATGTGTACCATACATAGTATGGGTACACATAAAAATCCCCTTAAGCTTCACATATATCATTTGTATGAAACCACCAGTTTTGAGTAAATAAATTAACTTGAAAATGCTAATTAAGAGACTTCTTCAGACAAGGCATGCAGCCTTCATTAATCTCAATCTAGTTACCGATCCCTTGGTGAAATTTTGGGAACAGCACATTTTCTACTATTCGTCTTCATTTGATTTCCCAAAAGGATGATGGTGATGTTTGAGTTCAATGGTTCTATTTATAGTGCATGTGACCATACAATTTGATTTTGGATTGTCACTGATGAAACCTTTTGCTGGGCATATTTTTTTGTTTTCTGATTCAGTTCTAGTTTTTGTGGCAAACCAGAAAACCAAACTGCAAGACCCAGCAAAAAATGGCTGACCGTTTTTTCCATGTTTGTGCATTTATAAACTGATCAAAGCATCTTAACTGGTAGAGTGTGAAATTATTTTTGGTCATCAAAACTTGTTCACATATCTTTGCCTTGTTACAATTTATGGGAGAGTGCCTGTAGGCACTCTCCCATAAATTATAACAAGACAAGTCGTTACAGACTAAACAAGTGTTTGACCACGGAGGTGGTATTAGTCCCCTACGGCGCTTTTGTGACATAAGGTGTTTTTGTCACAGAAGACACTAGAGTATATAAGCATCTTGGATTTTAAAAAAAAAATATTGAGCGTGCATAATCCCCTCACAACCCTTGGATTTTGAAAAATAAATATTGACTGTGCATCATCCCCTCAGAACCATTTATCCATGTACCAAATACGAAAGGTGTAGCTTGAAGCATATTAGAGGGAGAGGTGGTAACATAAAAACAGACAGAAAGACAGACAGACGGACAGACAGACAGATGTTAGATTTTGAAAAAAAAATATTGAGCGTGCATAGTCCCCTCACAACCCCTTTATCCATGTACCATATATGAAAAGTGCAGCTTGAACCATGTTGGAGTGAGGGGTGGTAACATAAAATAGAGAAAAAAGCTTAAAAAACACAACAAAAATGGCCGCCATGCCGCCATCTTGGATTTTGAAAAAAAAATGTTGAACGTGCATCATCCCCTCCCAACCCTCTATCCATGTGCCAAATATGCAAAGTGTAGCTTGAACCATGTTGGTGGGAGGGGTGGTAACATGAAAATAGAGAAAAAAAGCTTAAAAAACACAACAAAAATGGCCGCCATTCTGCCATCTTGGATTTCGAAAAAAAAATTTTGAGCGTGCATCATCCCCTCAGAACCATTTATCCATGTACCAAATATGAAAGGTGTAGCTTGAACCATGTTGGTGAGAGGGGTGGTAACATGAAAATAGAGAAAAAAAGCTTAAAAAACACAACAAAAATGGCCGCCATTCTGCCATCTTGGATTTCGAAAAAAAAATTTTGAGCGTGCATCATCCCCTCAGAACCATTTACCCATGTACCAAATATGAAAGGTGTAGCTTGAACCATGTTGGTGAGAGGGGTGGTAACATGAAAATAGAGAAAAAAAAGCTTAAAAAACACAACAAAAATGGCCGCCATTCCGCCATCTTGGATTTTGAAAAAAGAATTTTGAGCGTGCATCATCCCCTCAGAACCATTTATCCATGTACCAAATATGAAAGGTGTAGCTTAAAGCATGTTGGAGGGAGAGGTGGTAACATAAAAAAACAGACAGACAGACAGACAGACAGACGGATGGACAGACGGACGGACGGACGGACAGACAGACGGAGTGCAATCCTATAGTCCCCTTACGGTTCCCGTAGGGGACTAATAATATCTCTTCAAAGATAATACAAAGCACATCCACTGAGTATGAAGCCTTCAAGTTGCAGTATCTTCACCTCAGAGTGAAGCCCAAATATGGGCTTTCAGCACTCTACCAGTTAATGGGAGGGACTTGGACTATTTGCCCTTATGGACTCTCATCACTTAGACTATCTGGCAAAGGAGTGATTATGTCAAGTTCTCAATGTCGCATTTTAGCCTTTACTGACTTATTCACTGGACAAGTCAATTAGGGAGAAAATGTGACAATGAGAACACACCACAGATTAGATGAACTTTATTCATTTGTTACCGTGCATGTAATTTATGTCTTTGTCTAACTCAATAGGCTTAGCAAATCATCCCTCAGAATCCCTAAACGAATGATCAGAGAAGTTAGACTGAACACAATGGAGATACAGAAAGTTTTTTTGTGGAGAGTGGTGTCGAACAAACTATTCAAATTTTTTCCAAATTATGGTATCTGAAATGTTATTTAGGCCACACAAAATAGATCTTCTGTTTCTCAGGCCATTATTTGTAAAATTGCATGCGGGCGAGCGTTTTTTTTTTATTTTATGTTTTATTTCAGTAATTACTTCTTTGCCATCAACAGTTCACGTTCTTGGTTCAAGTTTTAGGCCTCTTAATCTACAGAATAGCATGGTTGGTGGTGTATTTCATCCCTTGAGTGCAAGAAGGCTTTGCAATGCTATAGCATTGCAAAGCCTTCTTGCACTCAAGGGACAAATTCATCAATTTTTTCAACTTGGGTAAAATATCAGACATAAACCATTTAAATTTTGTTTTTTTAAAGTTTAAATTGGTTATAAAAAGAGAGCATGTGGCAGCCAAAAGGACCATGCGGGAGGGCCTGAGAAACAGATTTTTTATTTTTCTAGGCCTTACTATACGTTCTTAACACTAGTACTGAAATGGTTAACCAGATAACTGGTTTGAAACCTCACCGATTAGAAGAACTGTCAACCAGTTATCAGAAATATTGGTAGTGATTATCATTCCATGGTTAAAATGTAGTAAAAACTGTCGCTTCTCCTTTGGGATAGATTACACCTCGAAGACATGTTGTATATATTGAGAAATAATTACTTTGGTATTCAAGACTCTGTTTATGATCGACAATTTCCATGAGTAGAGTAATCGCAGAAACTATTCCATAGTATGTATACAAATGAATGATGTTGAGTACTTGACAACGTTTATTTGTAGACACACTATGGAATAGTTTCTGTGAATATCAAAACATCCCAGCTCTAATACAGTACATGGAGAGTGGATTGTAACTAAATTATCCACAGAGTGGTGTTATCACCCAATGTATCACTTTCACATTCTGTACATATGGACAAAAACACAAGCAATGTTTCAGCCAATGGACATCCGGGTTTAACCTGGAGGTCTATTGGCTGGAACTTTGTTTGTGATGGTTATCCTTTGCAACAAATTTGCAATTATTTCTTGGATGGAATCTTCACTGTGCAGATGATTTAATGATAATACACTCTCCACGTACTGTACATGTGATGTGGGTTTTACTGGATGTATAAGGCTAAAAAAAAAGTGTTTTGATTTTCAGGCAATCTCCCATTTTCAGGCAATCTCCCATTGAATTTGAACCCCATCATTGGACATTTTTATTGCCGTTCAGTGTCTTGCAATATTAGTACAAACTCAGGGAGACCTGAAACTTTTTACATTTTTTGATTGATGCATATTTATTTAGTTGCATCTCCAATATGCTTGCCTTGTTACAATTTATGGGAGAGTGCTGATCTCCATAAATTGTAATGAGGCAAATCCCTATAGATTATATTTATTTATTTATTTATTGGTGTTTAAGGTCACATACTTATGCACAATGGCTAATCGTGACCGTGACAGTTTTACGGGTGGAGGAAGCCGGAGTACCCGGAGAGAACCACCGAGCAACGACGAGCAGCTGTCAGCTCTCCAACATCGTAACTCTGAACTCTGCACCGCAGCACAGGCAGGGTTAGATTGGTTGAAGACACGCGCACCATCGACGTGCAGTACGCCTCAGTACACAGCGTCATCGTGCCCCCATGTAGGCAATCGGGGTGAAGTGTCCCTATAGATTAAATATTTTTACTTCACAGATAATATGAAGAGCATCAAAAGAACATGAAGCTTTTGAATTGCAGTACCTACAGTTTGTTTTTAGAGAAATGCTTTATTTTTCAAATTAAAAATGAATTCATTTGTATGAATAAGCACTTTCTATATTTCGGTGTGTAAAAAGACAGCCGAAATCCTCTCCATGTTTGCTCACTTTTTGCAAATGAAAAATTAAAAATAAAACCCTCCCTCACTGATTTGAAAAAAAAATTGCCTGAGAATCAATTTATTTTGTGTGGCCTAACTATGTTTATTTAAAATAATACAAAGTGGTTGATCTAATAATACCCAATTATTGCTAAAATAAGACACAGTTGTTGTTTATTTATTTACTTATTGGTGTATAAGGTCAAATACATATGCACAATGGTTATCGTGACCATGATAGTTTTACGGGTGGAGGAAGACGGAGTACTTGGAGAGAACCACCGAGCATCGACGAGCGACTGCCAGCCCCTCGACATTCCAACTCTGTTCAAGCTCCGCTCAAGCAGGGTTACAGTGGTTGAAGACATGTGTACTATCGACGTGCTGTACGCCTTAGTACACAGCGTCATCGAGCCCCCATGTAGGCAACTGGAATAAAGTGCCTTGTCCAAGGACACAATGTGGGTCGTCCCGGACGGGGATCGAACTCGATACATCTGGCATAGAAGCCCAACAGCCTACCACTGAGCCACGACGCTCCCTACAGTTGTTGTTTGTGGCAATTATTCATTCAGACAGCAGTGATTGTAAAAATACTTTCCATCTGTGTTCAGAAATTGTGCCATGCTGTTGTATTTATTTGTTGAGAGTTCCTCCGATCATTTTCTGGCAACTCTGTATATCTCTTTGAAATGTCATATATTCTGAAAATTTGTCTGCATTTACATTTATTAATCAAAGATTTAAGTAATTTTACATTGCTTCTTGCGTCTTACACTTTGCATACAGAGTTTTTATTAAATGCTCTGTCACATACAAGCAAAATATGAGTCAATATTTTTTCAGAGTAGCGGCTTTAGTATCGTCCATTTAATATCAGATATGGTTATATATAGCTATCGAAAAATATATATCACCTGGCAACTTTTACTGTGTAAGGAACATAAGCAACATGTACGAAGAGAGCAGCAATAAATCTGAAAAAAATATAATTATATTAGAGATGTGTGGTATAACGTAAATACCATTCAGTATCGGCACAGAGTCCATACCTATTTACCATCAAGCAAATCTCAAAATACTGAAAATTTGATTTTGACAAATATTCCTGACACCAGTTAAAAATATGGCAAACAACAGAACATTATGCAAAATTCATGACAAGAAACCACATGAACTATATATTTCTAGAGGCAGTCACCACAAGTCATTTGAGGTTTGACGATTTACCCCATAGATATCCCACAAAACATTATGGGTGCCCCATAGAACATTTCACAGTATATCATCATACCCTCCATGTGCAGAATCAGTTTCTGGATGTTCTGTCACTAAGGCCTAAATAAGTTAAAAGTTAAAAAATTTCTAGTAATTTATATATTTTTTATACTTACCAATGACCCAGACTTAGCTGGTGCTAACTCTAAAAAATCCAGGGTCAAACACAAATTTTGCCCCCGAATCCCCAAAATTTGCATCTAAAACCAAAAGAAATAATGTCTTATAGGACCTCCATACTTTGCCCTTACTGCGCATGCGCAGTGTCAAGGACGTTCCGAAATTGGCGCCAATTATCATTCTTACTGGCAGTGCCTGGTCAGCGCTATGTACTCAGCGGGGAGGTAAGAGTTCCCAACTCCTGGGAGGGCCATCCCCGTCTGGGTCATTGGTAAGTATAAAAAATATATAAATTACTATAAATTTTTTAACATTTTTATACTATACCAATGACCCAGACTTAGCTGGATAGTAAAAAGGCTGGAGGGCCTAGGACATAGAGGAAAATCCAATAAGCTCAACTATATAATATAGAGGCAACCCCTCAAGGAGAAAAGGAGTATTAGGCTTTACATGTATCTTTCTTATTTTATGTTAAATTAGAAAGATACAATACCCTTCATAATTGAGCACAATAACATTCATGTTCTCTATTAACATCCAGTATAACCCTTTATACTAATTATTTTTAAAGTAAGCCAATCAATAAAGTTAGTCCAGAGAATTGAGACTCTTTATATTCTTTAAAAGTGTCCAAGGATTGTATATTAACGCCCGTTTGACACTTGACATATACAAATGCTTCACACCAAGCTACACTTTAAAAATATGACATGAATGAATTTTAACATTAATATTACACTTTAAAACCATCCCGGAAACGACTCAGAAATACTGACTTCGGAGGAGGCATTCCCTTGCTTTTCACTATAAAGCAGGTGACCTAAGGGAACACCCTCCCCCCCCCCCCCTTCCCATTGCCCTGGGTCAAATAGCCCAGAGCGAAGAGGGCAGCCGGACGGAGTCACTGCCGGAACAGAAAGCCTGCATAACTATAGTTGCAACTGTTTAGTGGACGACATTCTGAGCAACAGATAACGGACCTAAACAATGCAGGTCTCCAGAAATGGACTCAATATTTCTGAGATAAAAATTCGTGAATGTGGATGGCTGAGACCAATAAGCAGCCTTCATTAAATCTGTAATAGCAATACTATTAGCGTAAGCCCAAGAAGTAGCAAGAGCTCTTACTTCATGAGCCGAAATCTTAAGCACAGACTGCTGAGAAGAAGATAAATTCTCATAAGCAGTACGGATAGTTAATTGAATCCATCTAGCAATAGAATGGACCGAAATGTCCTTTCTATTAGGCATCAGAGACAGAAAGAAACGTTTTCGTCCCTTTCTGATAAACTGAGATCTCTGTTTATAGATACGTAACGCTCTAACAGGACAGAGTAAAGGCCTACGCCCGTCTGAAGACGGAAGAGCCTTAATAACAATAGGTTCCAGATATTTATTAGGAGCCTGATTCTTAGCTAAAAAACCCACATTAGTAGTGAAGGTGATAGTGTTCCCGACACTACGATAGTGAGAATCATCCACCGACAGTGCATGAAGCTCACTGACTCTTCTAGCAGAAGAGAAAGCTAAGAGAAAAGCTGTCTTATAAGATAAGAATTTGAAATCTACTGTCCCAAGAGGTTCAAATGGCTTTTCCTTCAGTTTAAGAAGAACCCAAGCTAAATTCCATTTAGGAATTAATCTAAGAGTTCTGGGTCTATTTATCGAGAAGTTTCTTACCAACTTAGATAAAGAGACATTAGATCCAATTTGTAAACTATCATGATGTGCATAGGTATCAGATAACATAGACCTGTAACCCTTAATAGTAACAGGCTGCAGTTTGATTTCGTCAAACAAGTATACTAGAAAGTTTGCAATGTCTGGTATAGAGGGATCAAAAATATCCACAGAATGATCCCTACACCAACGTCGAAAAACCTTCCACTTAGCCGCATAGTTTAGCGAAGAGGAGGTCCTCCTACAGTTAGAAATCGCGTCCACTGCTCGTCCTGTAAAGTGCTTGCCATGCAAGAAGGACCGCACAACGGAAAAACGTGAAGGTTGAGACCTTGCGGGTTGTGATGGAGTTGACGCGATTTCCCCTGCGAAATAAGATCCTCCCGTTGAGGAAGCTTTCGCAGTAGGTCCCACAACAGACACCTGAGTAGATTTATCCACGGTCTCTGTGGAGACAGAGATGCTACCAACAGAATCTTGCATTGAGATTGTTTTATCTTTAGCAATACTTGCTGAATTAACGGCGCTGGAGGATACGCATATCCTATCATTCCGTCCCAAGGGATCGACAGAACGTCTACTGCAAATGCTCTTGGATCCGGACATGGAGACACATACGTCTGCAACTGATTGTTGAGATGTGTCGCAAATAAGTCTATCATTGGCTGTTCCCATTGGTAGCAAATCTGATTGAATACTTGTTTGTTGAGAGTCCACTCCGACGGCAACAAGCGACCCTTTCGTGAAAGGGAATCTGCTAGTACATTCAGACGACCCGGTATATGACGGACCGAAAGAAGAACCTGATGTTCTAGAGCAAACAGAAGGATTCTTTCCGTTAGACTGAACAACGGAACTGAATGAGTGCCTCCCTGATTCCGTATATACGCCACTACTGTCGTATTGTCGGACAGAATTTGGACATGAGCATTGTGAATAATGTCCATCCAATGACGTAACGCAAGCCAAATTGACATCATTTCCTTGATGTTTATGTGCTTGCCCAGGAATTGCGGATCCCAAAGACCCTGGCATCTCGAATCCGTTGGGATCAATGATGCACCCCAACCTGTTTGACTGGCATCCGTCATAATGGTAAAACTCGGATCCAGCAACTGCAGCGGAACTCCCTGAGTTAACCACTGAATGTTTGCCCAAGTCTGAATCTCTCGTTTCACTTGATCTGACAAGAGAACGTCTATGTCGAGCGAATGAATTTTCACACTCCAATTCTGAGTCAAGAAAATTTGGAGAGGACGCGTGCGTAACCGCCCCATCGGAATGAGATCCGCAGCGGCTCCGCACAGACCTATCAGTCTCATAAATTCTCTCGCTGTGACTTTGTCTGCGTGCAGACAATAGCGAGCGTAACAACTGACTAATTTCGCTCTGGTTAACGGCAGACGAACGAGATTGTTATGCGTCTCGAAGCTCATTCCCAGATGTGTGAATGACTTGGACGGCACCAGATCCGACTTCTCCTCGTTTATTATAAAACCGAGACGTCGGAGCAATAGAAGTAGATTCTGCACATCGTTCTGAAGCGTTAACTCGTTGCCGTACCTCTGAAGAATGTCGTCCAGGTAGGCCGACGTTACCGCAGACGAATGAGCTCGGAAATACATCATTACCGAGTTCATTACCTGAGTGAAAGCCTAGGGTGCTAGATTCAATCCGAAGCACATCGCCCGGAATTGATACACCACTCCTAGGACTGCGAAGCGTAGATACTTTCTGAATGTCGGATGTACCATGACGTGAAAGTACACATCTTTGAGATCTATGCTCGCTGCATAATCGTTCACCCGAATACTCGCTCTGACCGACCGAATCGTCTCCATATAAAACTTCGGAGCAACGATCAGCTTGTTTATCCAGCTCAAATCTATGACTGGACGGAACGAGCCGTCTGGTTTCGGAACCAGAAACAGATGGCTGTAGAATCCCGGAGTCTCCTGGTTTTCTACGACCTCTACCGCGTTCTTCATTAAAAGAGACTGCACCTCTGATAAAAGAGCGTCTCTTTTCTGCGGATTTGACGGAAGTTGAGTCCATTTTGGACTTCGAGTTAATGGAGGCTTTCGTTTGAAGGATATCTTTATACCTTCCGAAATCACCCCTCTCACCCAAGGGTCGTCCGTAATCGACGCCCACTCTTGTGAAAAACTCGACAACCTTCCGCCAACTGGTACGCAATAGAGGTTGAAGCCATCACCTCCTGGACCTGTGAGGCCTGCGGTAGGAGAAACCACGTCCTCCACGACCCGCACCTCGTCCCGTCGACCTCGGGGCGTCTGACCGGTTGTCCCGGCCCGAAGGACGTCCCGAACGTGAGTCGCTACCTTGACGGTCTCTTGAATAAGACCAAGAGGACGCACCGGAACCTCTATAGGAACCTCTCTTGGGCACATTAGACCCAGAAGTGCCTGTCTTACTCTTATCTGCCGTGTCCGACTTCTTAGAAGCAGATTTGAACAGCAGAGAATCCGAAGCTTTCTTTGTAATTTTATCGTAAATTGCAGAAAGCTTGCCGTCAAAGAGAAGTTCTCCGGAGACCGAAGCGACTCTGAGAGAGTTCTTCACCTTAGTATCCACGAGTGTGGATGTAGCTAGGGCTGCGTCACGTCTAACCAACTCCAGGTTTGCCACTGAAAGGGCGGAGTTACACGTGGAATAAGCTACTGCCCTTGAAAGAAGTCTTAAAGAGGATTGTATATCCTGAAATTCTTTCCCTTGAAGGCGCAGTGATAACGCCTTAGTAAGGTGATCTGCGTAAGATAAGGCATCTAAACTGGCTCTGTTAGACGAAATAGTTGTTTCCAACACCGCGTTTGGAATAGACGCCGACGACGGTAATGATAATTCTAAGTCTTCCGCCTCGTCGTCCATACGCAGAGGAACTCTCGGGATACCCTGTCCTGCCGTGTCGAATTTATTCCTTGCATTAATGAAAGGCAGGTTGAGAGTATTGGCGGACAAGAAACCTGCTTTTCCCGTTTTGGAAGCAAGTTTGAATATAGCATCGTTCAATAATTCAAATGTTCTTGCAACATTATTGGACTGAGACGGAAACTCGGGAGCGATGTCTCTGAAACGCTCAAAGAAATCAGAGTCCAATGACGCTATAATTCTCTTGTCCGGAACCGCAGCAGTCTGGCCCGACGGAACAACTTGAGGGAGAAAGAGCCGGATGAAGTCCACGGCAGCTTTATGTTGTTCTGAAAGGGATAGCTCCAAGTCATCCATATCCCTTTCACCATCCGGTCGGACCTCATGATGCTCCCGGTCGTCCGCCCCCGATGCTTCGGCAGAGCGTACCGACCCAGCGCCGTCGGATAATTCCCGATCCGACACCGTTTCTGTCGGTTGCTGGGATGCTGCGATAAGTTGTGCTATCTGCACAAGTACGTCCGACATCGAGGCCTGCGGAGGCGCAGTCTTTCGCTGCTTCGCCGAGGGCAGCTCTGCATCTGTTGACTCCCGCATACTCTTCCTATGCGAACGTCCGGAGTCCATCGGCCTCGTGTCCCTGGCTACCGGATGGTGTGACCTGGTCGCCGAAGAATCCCTGATCGGCGAAGCTGGTAAAATATCGGCGGTCACGTAGCCAAGGTGCGGTCGTGTGCGCTGACGAGAGGAAGAAGCCTGAGCAGTCTCCGCGGACTGCCTATACAACGGAGTGTCCCGAGCGACGGACGTGTGCACCGCTTGCGACACATTTTGTACCACAACATCTGGTCCCAGATGTTGTTGTACGAGAGAGGGGCCTCTCTCGCTTGCGGCCCGGCTGGACCTGGATGAGCTAGGAACCGGACTCAAAGGCTTCCTCCGATCTCGCCTACTATCCGCTGTCACTGGGTGTGCACGTTGAATGTTTATAGTGCTCGCATCACCCAACATTTCCTCCTGGACCGCATCGGACGAACCCGGCTGCCGAACCATTCGGTGAATGGACGCTACACCGGGCGAGCTAGCGGACGACATTTGTTTAATCTCCATGAGCACTTTTGCCGCTAGCTCTGTATTCATTTGTGACGACGGAAGCGCACTTGCGGAAGATAACATGGAAACATCACCCTGTTCTTGTTCCTCTGAAATAGAAACTGATAGAGTAGAGTGACCCTGCGGAGAAAGAGCCGGCATAGCCCTTTCTCCACTAACAACATATCGTGACACACGTTTCCAATGTTTGTCATCCCAATATTGACATATAGAACAGGGATTAGTGCGAGAACACTGACTACAATTAATGCAATGATCATGAAAGTCAGAGGAAGATTTCTTCCTATTACAATTTGAACAATATCCTTTCATTGTGAAAAGTCAACAACAAGTCTTAGTTATTCGCACAAACCCCTGACACAAAGATACATAATAACATGATCCATTAATAATGAAAAAACAATTGAAAATCAATATAATTTTTGAAAAATATTTTTTCAGCGAAGCCCAAGTTTCTGAAAAGTAACGTTGAGCCCCAATGGATCCGATGGCTAAGTGTGGTCAAAAATTTTAAATTTATATTAAATAATTAATGCAACACTTACGGATAATAAAAATGTATCTTATAGTGAGATAAACTACTCCAAAGGCAAACAGCCCCCCTCAAAAGAGACTGTTGCCAATGTAAACAAACAGTGTAAAAACACCAGAAAACATGACTCCAGGCACTGAAAAAACTGGCCCGAAATCAGTTATCAAAATTACACTCTATCTGATGCAAGACAGAGACTCCCAGGGGAGAATCTGCAGAACATCAGATGGAAGATGCAGAACACAACGTTTATACACCCATGGGTGAAAACGTAACTATGGGGAAAATAACAGAAAACATTCTGTAACCAAGCAACTCTCCCAAGAGAATTTAGAAATGATCTTTCTCAAAAATATGCCAAAAGCATGGGAGAATTGCAAGGGGGGACTTAGAAGACCAGGGGAGAGGAAACACTGAATAAGCAGTGCAACTTTTTAGCAAGAATGACAACAAGAGGCCCATGCCTCGAATATAGGCAACTTAACATAATTTCATAAAAAATTTTAAGTACAGCCCTGATTATTTTTTGTCACTCCTTTTTCCTCTCCTCCTTCTATATCCTCCTTAGAATCACCATTTCTCCAATAATTACGTGTCTGGCATCCTTTAAACTGAGATTTACAAGCACAAAGATCAGTGAGATGTTGACTGATGAAGGGCCAAACAGAGAATGATAATTGGCGCCAATTTCGGAACGTCCTTGACACTGCGCATGCGCAGTAAGGGCAACGTATGGAGGTCCTATAGGACATGATTTCTTTTGGTTTTAGATGCAAATTTTGGGGATTGGGGGGCAAAATTTGTGTTTGGCCCTGGATTTTTTAGAGTTAGCACCAGCTAAGTCTGGGTCATTGGTACAGTATAAAAATATCTGTTTCTCAGGCATCCTGCAGGGTCCAATGCAAACTTAAAAAAATTATAAATGAAATGGTTTATGTCTGATATTTTACCGAAGTTAATGGAATTGATAAATTTGTCCCTTGAGTGCATCTAGGCTTTGCAATGCTTTAGCAAGGGATAAAATAAAATATGGTTCATTTTGGTGCATTAATTTGTGAGAAGTCCATAACATGAAGTTCCCATGATGAATGGAAGTGATCACTAAAGCTCCCCTTGAGCTTCGCTTTGGTTAGCCGAAAAATATTAAAACTTAAGTCACTAAGGAAATTTTTTTTTTAGTTCAGCAAGTATGAAAACATGGACATACATGACACACATATCTAGCTGTGTAACCCTTCACTCAATGCACAAGATATCAAAATAATTAGTTATTTTTGTCCAATTTAAAAAATTAAAAAAAAAAAAACCATATCATGTGACCCCTCATTAGAACAGGTTTTTCACCTTTAGCAACCCTAATAAACCCAAATAATTGCTGCAAACATCTTATGAATGCATTTCAGAGTTTTGCCAAAAATGACCCCCCCCCCCCCCCCCTCCCACACACATACACATACCACCCTCATGCCAGTGTATATCAGAAACATGGAAAAAAAAAAAAAATTTCCTTCAATGCTAAACCATCAAATAACAAATCATTAATGACTAGTTGATTAATAACAAACAATCTTAGAAGCATTCCAGAAGTTTTCTGTTCTTCTTGTTTTGTGACAGGTTGAAATGTACAGTCCTGGACCATTTGGCAAAAATAAATATTTACACCCTTACCCAACCATAACAAGTCCAAACAGTCTGGCTGCACCATCTTATCACTGTCTATTGGCATTTGACACGCTTAAGGTTGGGAGGAGATATCGGAGAGGGGGAAAGAAATATCCTGCTTGACCCGGCATAGGCAAGATATTATGTTGGTTGCTGGACATTGAGGGTCAGTGTGAACTGTCATAACTCTTCAGCCTGTTATTGAGAGAGACACAGAGAGAGTTATACATGAGCATGGTGAAATTCAACCAGACTTATGTCACTCATGCCTGTTTTCATTTGGAGGTAACTGTGGATAAACTTAATCTTGTAGTTTATGCAATTTCTCTCGAATAGTTTCCTTCCTGGATGGATAGATGTGAATTACCATTAGAGAGCATGATATAGTTTTATCTGCTCTAAGAAGCTCCTGAATACCAGCTCATATCACTCCAATTTGCAGGAATAAATAAACTTCTTGAAGAGAATCATACACATCTGCATGATTCCTGGGGATTCTTCCTCAATGGGAAAACCTGGGAGTATGTATTGTGCTTTAAGGGGGGAAGAATCATTACATTTTTTTATCTCCATTTTTTCTATTTTGAGGCAAGCTGTTAATCTTGCATGCCATTGTACCTGCAATTTTACTTTTTGTGAGTTGACAACAGCACACCTAGATTCCATGTAGCGAACAATTAACCCTTGCTGAATGAATTTTCTGCATCCACTGCATAATATCCAAATTGGGCAGTAGGAAAAAATTCAACAAAACCGCATCACGTGACACCACCCCCCCCCCCCCCCCCCCTGATTGGAACCAGATTGTCAAGCTCGTTCCAATAAGGGGTCACATGATATGGCTTTGTTGAAATTTTTAGGAATAGCGTGAAATCAATTAAAAGAACAAATATTTTGATAGCATTTTTTTTGTGGGAAATAGGCCAAATAATACAATGTGATCACGAAAAATGTGAACAATACACCATGAATTATTAAGCTGTGGCATTCCAAGACTTCAAACTAATTAAACTTCACTTTCCAAGAATTGGTACATAAACAACACAATTTGACCAACTTCAAACAGACCTTTAAATTCATTTATTTTGGGGACAGTATTTTATAACAATATCATCCCGTTATGTTTAATTGCCATGCATTTCTTTGTGTTTCTAAGGTCATATTGAGGGGGCGCGGTTGCTCAGTAGGTAGAGGTGCAGGCTGCAAGCTGAGAGGTCCTCGGTTTGACTCACACCTGTGGCAACCGCGTTGTGTCCTTGGGAAAGACACTTCACCCTCACTGCACATGTGGGGGCATGGTGATGCTGTGTGCTGAAGCATACTGCACATCGATGGTGCACCTTTCTTCAGCCAATGCTAACCCTGCTTGTGTGGAGTTAGTATGTTGAGGAGCTGAAGTTGCTCACCAATGCTTGGTGGTTCTCTCCGACTACTCCAGCTTCCTCCACCAGTAAAACTGTTGCAGTTATGATTAGCCATCGTGCAGAAATATGTGACCTTAAAGACCAATAAATAAATAACTTAAACATGAGGTCCCAGGGGGCCTGAGGGCACTCACCTGACATGGTAGCCCAAATATCAACCCAGGGAATTGATTTCAACAAGTTGCATCTGCCCCTCCTAAGAAAAGCTTATATCAAATATCCAAAGATTCTGACCAGTGGATCAAAAAAAAGAAGATTTTTAAAGAATATTCCTCATATTGAACCAAGTAATAATTCGGGCCCAAATATAAACCCAGGAACTTGGCTTGAACAAACATGAATCTCACCTCCAGTGGGATGCTGTATACCAAATATCAAGAGATTCTGATTGGTGGATGTGAAGAAGAAGATTTTTGAAGAATATTCCTCATTTTGAACTAAGTTATAACTCAGACTCCCACAGTGAGCCCAAATATGAACCCAGGAATTTGGCTTAAACAAACTTGAATCTCACCCCTAAGGATGCTGCATGCCAAATATCAAAACATTCCGACTTCTGAATCTCAATAAGAAGATTTTTAAAGAAAAATTCCTCATACTGAACTAAGTTATAATTCGGGCTCCCACAGGAAGCCCAAATATGAACCCAGGGACTTGGTTTGAACAAATTTGAATCTACTCGTGAGAAGATTTTTTAAGGTTTAAGCACACTTTTTGGGCGTGGCCCTACCGAGAAAACAGGCAACTTGATTTGAACAAAGTCAAAATGCGATGTCGTAAACTATTATCTCAAATTTCAATAAAATTGGTTCAGCGGTTTTGTAGGAGAAGACGCAAACACCATGTTCACGGAAGACGGATGGTGAGTGATCACTATAGCTCTCCTGACTGAAAGTCAGGTGCGCTGATAAGGTCATATTATGATGCACGTTATTCTCAAATGTAGAAGAGGCACAGAGAATTTATATATTTTTCTTGATGCTTCACACCTTCTCTAATTGGGGAACACCTGTAAACAGTGTGAAATTTGGGTAATCTAAAGGCCTGTTACAGGCCAGCAATGCTATTCACTGTCTTTTCACTCATGCATTCCATAGAGAATCATTCGATTGACTTACGGTTACTCCATGTTGCATTTCATGTATTAACCCTTTACCCAATGAATCGCCCGCATCCGCCCACGTAATATGCAAATTCAGCAGCTGAAAAAATATTATTTTTCAACAAATTTCAACAAAACCATATCATGTGACCCCTCTTTGGAACGAGCTTGTCAAGCTCTTTCCAAAGAGGGGTCACATGATATGGTTTTGTTGAGATTTTTTGGAAAAAATTTAAAAAATGATATTCAAAATAAAAATTTTTGATATCGTCTGCGTTGGGTAAAGGGTTAAACTGAACTCTAATAAATTTGAATATTGCTATGAAAAGCTAATTCGAAAAATTGGTCAATAATTTTTAAATCCCTGGACCACACTTACTGTGCACCAGAGGAGTAAACAGTGTGTAGATGTTCGTTGATGCCAGGACTCGACAATAGCATGCTTCACTTCAAGTGGTAGAGAACTGTATACATCACACCTCCTATTTTCAAAATCAAAAGACTGTATGTCTCAAGATATCATATAGGTTTACAAGAATAATCTTAATAATAATGACTACATTCCAAAAGTCTCTTTCAATTTAGCTGAACCACAGAACTAACTTTTTGTCCTAGTCTGTAGTGTATTAAATAAATATGATTGGGACTAATAACCAGACACTGCAGACTGCTGTAAAACTCAATTTGGGCTGCAAAAGACAAAAACTTACATGATGTTGGTTGTATCTGCTTTTTCAGTGCCCATGTATAAGCCATGTCTACCCAAAGGGCCCATCCATTCTGGGAAGCTATGAGGAAAAAATCTGGAAACCTGAAGTTAACAACATACATATGTCAGTTACTGAATAAATATGAAAATGAATTAAAGATTTTCAGCATTAGTTGTGAAAAATTCTAGATTGACCCTTCAACTCATGATTTCATGTTCATATAGCCTAGAGTTGTCTTAACCCTTTGAACCCCAGAGACCACTTTTCCAGCTCAGTAACATGATACTTCATAATTAGTGTTGAAACGATTATGTAATTTCAGGGTCAAATAGTTGACAGCCCATAGTCGAGTTGAAGTCGACTAGTCGGTTCCTATGGTTACAGACATAATAAGCCAAGTATAGTACTAGCACAAAGTTATAATTCACTCGCCATCACAGAAATATGTACATGTGAGTGCATCATTAAGATAATGACTTTTGTATTCCATCTTTGTTCTGCTATCAGAACGTAGTGACCAGTCCACTATCAGTGGACTGGTCACTACGTTGTGATAGCAGAATTGTATGATATCTCGTAAAATCAAATTAATATAATTATACTATTCCTGCGGTCTACCCATTTCTTAAAAATATAAAATAATCATAACCAGGTTATGTATACCAGTTTCTATAAAAGAGTAAGACATCTGATGCTCTCTCATCTAGATGACGTCATTTACTTCAGGTGTCTCTTTTCGTGATGCTTTGGGTTACATTACACTCCTATTTATCACAATGGCCAAAAAAAATGTGTATTGTGCTCCGAATTTCACCTTGAATCCTTTTGTCAAAGAAGAATCCGACTAGTCGACTATAAAATTCAGAGTCGATTATTGGACTTTGCAAAGTCGACATCGATTAGTTGACTAGTTGGTTGTTTCAACATTATTCATAATTTCATTCTGTAGGTTGACTTTTGAGTGAAGGTGTGGTGTAGACCAATCAATATTTTCAACATGCAGCCCCCAGACTGCACATTGAAAAGATTAATTGGTCTACCTCCAAATAAAGAATATGGACTCTTCCCGTTGCTGCCACTGAACTGATATGGAAGATGCCACTAGGGTTCTAAGGTTAAATTCATAAAAGTTTCTCGAAATTATAAATCAGGACTGTGAGCCTTTCTTCAAATTTGAACACTTCTCATAGGCGTAGAACTAAATTTCACAGGGCAATTTGGTACTCTATTCAATTACCAGGGTCCCAATGTACACTAGACATACCTTAAAATCTGTCCCAAGTCATGCAAATCAGTTCTGAACTTTTGATTCTCGTGAACTCCTGCTTTGAGAAACTATCTTTGGCTGTTAAATAATTTAGAATATGAGAATACCCTCATACCCTTGTGAGTGTTGCCAGTACATTTTCCATAATTATAATCATACCTATAGTTATATATTTCCAAGAGTTTAGCCCCCTTAATGGCCTAGTTCCACTTTTGGTTGTCTTGTGTGTCCATATAGAATATGGCTCCCACATACAGGGTTTTGGTGGTCTTGCTGGTGGTAGTTATTGCACCTTGGCAGTGGTTTCTAGAGAAGTCCTGTCTGTCTGTATAAGACTCACTAGACACCACTGTTAACCCTTTACCAAACACGAAGGGAAGACAATACATGCAAACAAAATTTTTGAATAACTAAACATTTTCATTTTTTGTCTCAAAAACATAGCTTATGACACCTCAACAAGCTCGTTCCAATGGGGGGTCATAAGCTATGTTTTGGAAACAAAAATGAAAAAAAATAAAGAAAACTGTATGGTAATTTTGTAAATAGCGTAGAGCTGTAGGTTAACCGAAACCAAACCGAGGTTTTTAGGGTTTTTTTAAAAACCGAAACCGTCGACATCCCGTAATCTAAGGTTTTTCGTTTTTTATTAAATACTCTCTTGCTGCAGAAATTCACAGAATGTAGCCATCCCAGAGTAGTGAGAGTACCCAGACACTGCCAATGGCAGTGTCTGGGTACTCTCACTACTCTGGGAAGGCTACATTCTGTGAATTTCCGACATTTCAGTTTAGTTGTGTTTGCAGCTTTCCTCAAGTTGCGTGTAGGTGTCAGACCTCGAAAAATGGCGAAGCACAATAAAAGTTCTGTATATTTAGGTAATTATTATATTGGCCTTCCTGATTCTTCATGTATTATAGCTTATTTCGGGCATTCATTGAGTTTCACTCAATTTCACTGCCATTCAGTCATGACTCCGAACATAAGAATGAGTTTTGTTGAATCTTATTTGGCCTCATGAACAAACCGAAAACCGAACCAAACCGAGGTTTTACTCCACCTGAAAAACCAAAACCGAAACCGAACAAGAAATTTAAAAACCAACAGCTCTAAAATAGCGCTGGTCGTTTTTGGCCGTTACATTGGGTAAAGGGTTAAGGAACAACGTTACCTCTTTATGAGGGAGCAAATGATAAGGAGAAATCCCCAGGCCTTTAAGGACAATTTCAGAATCTACACTGAGATTCAAATGAACATTTTGCGAGAATCAAAGTTGATTCCGATTGTTTTCTTTGTGAGAATCATTTAGGAGACTTGATTCTGATTCGTGTATTAAATTTTAAGCCTCGCTGGACATCAGACTTAGGCATATGGTAAGAAAGTCCACATGAATTGTTATTTGGATTCATTTGTAGGCTCTCGGGCCAGTCTAATGATTTCAATGTTGATATGGGCTGTATGTTTACCCTCTTTTTGAGCAGTTTGCGAGAAGACTCCCATTGATGTAATGTGATTTCCTTTTACTCACAAAATATAGATATTCTTTCATGCTCCAGTTATGGATATTTCAATAAATGAATACTTAATTCCCCACAAAAATAAACTTTTTACCCAACGTGTCCAAATTTGTCAGCGCTATTCACAAAAATCACCATTCAAATTTCATTATTTTTTCATCTTTTGTCTCAGAAACATTGCTTATGACCACTCATTGGAATGAGCTAAACAAGCTTGTTCAAATAAGGTGTCATAAGCTATGTTTTTTTATGCAAACAATCAAAAAAATTAGTTATTCAAGAATTTTGTTTGCAAGTGTCGTCTGCCTTTTTGTGTTAGGTAGTAAAGGGTTAACACAATTAGAAGAACTACATGGCGTAATCTAAAACTACAGGTGTGGTGCATATTCATTACATGTCCAATAATAATCGTATTGTCTTCAGTCAAATCAAGTCCCGACTGAAACACATTTCTTGTTTTGCTTCCAAGAAAAGGAATGGTCATAGTATTTTTCATTCCAATTAGATGGAATATTTCAGTTGGTCAGAAAAACAAACTGCCAGGTTCACTTTTCTGACCAGCTGAAATATTGCATCTGGTTAAATTTATAAAAAAGGCAATGGACTATTTAACCCCTTGAACCCAAGAACCCGAGAGGCCGCTTTTCTAGTCCAGTAACATGATACACCACACTTTTATTATGTAGGATTGCTACTCAGTTAAAGTGTGGGGGTAGATCCATCATTATTTTCAATGTGCAGCCCCAAAGCAGCACATTTAAAATATTAATTGCTCTACCCCCAAATAATAAATATGGAATCTTCCAACTGCTTCCACTGAACTGGTATGGAAGATACCACCAAGGTTTAAAGGGCTAAGGACTAGACTGGATCTAGGACCCTGTTATAGCATCAGATTCATTTACGAATTTGACTGGTGGCTTTAGAGCTTGATTCACTTGTCAGCTCTTCCAGAAGTTAGGGGGGCACGGTGGCTCAGTTGGTAGAGGTGCGGGCTGCAAGCTGAGATGTCCTCGGTTCGAATCCCACCTACGGCAACCGCGTTGTGTCCTTGGGCAAGGCACTTCACCCCCATTGCCCACGTGGGGGCACGGTGATGCTGTGTACTAAGGCATACTGCACGTCGATGGTACACCTGACTTCAACCAATGCTAACCCTGCTTGTGTGGAGTTAGTATGTTGGGGAGCTGACAGTTGCTCGCCGTTGCTCAGTGGTTCTCTCCAGGTACTCCGGCTTCCTCCACCCATAAAACTGCCATGGTCATGATTAGCCATTGTGCAGAAATATATGACCTTAAACACCAATAAATAAATAATAAATTCCAGAAGTTAGACCAAAACCATGGTATGATTTTTTAATGATGACAAAACAAAGTGTCCTTTGAAATACTGTGGTATGGTACTCTCTGATCCCTTTCCAACAGTGTATTTCAAACAGCATAACATTACTTTCCAAAAGAAGCTTGTTAAATAATCAGCAGTATTCTTGGTTTTTAATTTCCATCTATGTACTGGCAACAGATGATGTATTAGTATAAAATCAAAATTTATCTTACTTATCAATCTGAAAGAGGGTCACTTAAAAGTTAAAAACTTTATAGTAATTTATATTTTTTTTATACTTACCAATGACCCAGACTTAGCTGGTGCAACTCTAAAATATTTAGGGCCAAACACAAATTTTACCCCCCAATCTCCAAAATTTGCATCTAAAACCAAAAATTACATGTCCTATATGGTCCTCAATACTTTTACTCCACTGCGCATGTGCAGTGTCAAGGAGGTCTCGAAATTGGCGCAAAATGTCATTCTTTCAACCAGTGCCTGGTAAGCGTTATGTACTCAGCGGGGAGGTATAAAGGAAAATCCAATAGACTCAATTACATATAACAGAACTATCCCCTCAAGGAGAAAATGAGAGATAGGCTTTACATGTATCTTTCTTATTTGTATCAAAAAGAAAGACACAACACCATTCTGTAATTGAGCGCAATAACATCAATGATCTCTATAAACATCCAGTATAACCCTTTATACTAATATTTTTTAAAGGAAAGCCAATAAATAAGGAAGTCCAGCAAAATGAGACTCTATATAATCATTAAAAAGTGTTCGAGGATTGTATATTAATGCCTGATTAACACGTGATATATACAAATGTCTCACACTGAGCAACACTTAAAAAATATTACATAGATGAGTAAACATTAGCTTTACTTTAAAACCATCCCGGTACTGACTAGGAATTACTGACTCCAAGGGAGGTATTCCCTTGCTTTACACTATAAAGCAGGTGACCTAAGGGAACCCCCCTCCCCCCATTCCCCTGGATCAAATACTCCAGAGCGAAGAGGGCAGCAGGACAGAGTCACTGCCAGAACCGAAAGCCTACATCTATATAGTTGCCACTGTTTAGTGGATGACTTTCTGAGTGAAAAATAACGGACCTAAACAATGCAGATCTGCAGAAATGGACTCAATATTTCTCAGATACAAATTCGTGAAAGTGGAGGGCTAAGACCAATATGCAGCCCTCATTAGATCTGTAATAGCAACATTATTAGCGTAAGCCCCTGATGTAGAAAGAACTCTTACTTCATGAACTTAAAACTAAAACACAGACTGCTGATTGAAGATATTATCATATGCAGTACTGATAGTAAATTGAATTCATCTGACCATAGAATGGACTGAAATGTGGAGGAAGCTTCCACGGCATGTCCCACAACAGATGCCTGAGTAGATTAATCCACGGTCTTTGTGAAGCTAGAAATGCTACTAACAGAATATTGCATTGAGATATTTAACTTGAGCAACATCTGTTGAATCAACAGTGCTGGAAGATACGCATATCCTATTATTCCGTCTCACGAGACCGATAGAGCATCTACTGCAAACGCTCGAAGATCCGAACATTGTGACACATACATCTGCAACTGATTGTTGAGATGCGTCACGAAAAAGTCGATCATTGGCCGTTCTCCTTGGTAGCAAATCTGATTGAATACTCGTTTGTTGAAAGTCCATTTTGGCGGCAACAAGCGGCTCCTCCGTGAAGGGAGTCCACTAATACGTTAAGACGACCCGGAATATGACGGACCGATAGGACAACTTGATGTTCTAGTACAAACCGAAAGATTCCTTCCGTTAACATGAATAACAGAATGGAATGAGTGTCTCCCTAGTTCCGAACATACGCTAATACCGTCGAATTGTCGGACGGAATTAGCACATGAGCATACTGAATAACGTTCATCCAATAACGTAGCGCAAGCCAAAATGACATCATTCTTGATGTTAATGTGCTTGATTAGGAACTACGGATCCCAAAGACCCTGGCCCTTCAAATCCGTTGGGCTCAATGATACGACCCAACCTGTTTGACTGGCATCCGTCAAAACTGTAAAACTCGGATCCGGCAATTGCAGTGGAACTCCCTGAGTTAACCACTGAAAACCTGCCCAAGTCTGAATCTCTTATTCACTTGATTGACAAGAAGATGTCCGTATCGAGCGAAAAAATCTTCACCCTCCAATTCTGGATCAGAAGAAATTGGAGAGGACAAGTGCGTAACCGCCCCATCGGAATAAAATCGCAGCAGCTCCGCACAAACATATCAGTCTCATGAGATCTTGTCTGAGCGAAGACAATAGTGAGCATAATAACTGATTAATTTCGCTCTGGTTACCGGCAGATGAACGAGAATGTTGTGCGTCTCGAAGCTCATCCCCCGGTGGGTGAATGACTTGGACGATACCAGATCCGACTTCTCCTCGTTCACTAATGAAACCGAGACGTCGGAGCAATAGAAGCAGGTTCTGCACATCGTTCTGAAGCGTTAACCCATTGCTGTACCTCTGAAGAATGTCGTCCAGGTAGGCCGACGTTATCGCAGACGAATGAGCTCGGAAATGAGTCATTACCGAGTTCGTTATTCGAGTGAAAGCCAGGAGGCTAGATTCAGACCAAAGCTGATACTACTCGGAGCTGATACATGACTCTTATGATGAAGAAGCGAAGATACTTTCTGAACGCCTGATGTACCATGACGTGAAAGTATGCATCTTGAGATCTATGCATGTAGCATAGCTGTACACCCGAAAACTCGCTCTGACCAATCGGATGGACTCCATATATAAACTTGGAGCCACGATCAGCTTGTTTATCCAGTTCAGATTATGAGTGGATGAAACGAGCCATCTGGTTTTGGAACCAAAAACGATGGTTGTTGAAACCTGAAAATTCCTGGATTTCTATGATCTCTATCGCGATCATTCCAGAAGAGACTGGACTTCTGCTGGAAGCGAGCCTCTTTCCTACGGACTTGAGAAACATCACAGTCTTCCGCTCACTGGTACACGATAGAGGTTAATACCATTACCTCCTGGTCCAGCGAGGCTTGCGGAAGGAGAAGCCATGTCCTCCACGGCCCGCACCTCACCCCGTCGACCTAGGGGCATCTGACCAAATGTCTCGGCCAGAATTACGGCCCCTACCTGAGTTGCTACCCTGACGGTCTCTAGAGTAAGACCTAGGGGACACATAAGAACCACTATAGGAACTTCCCTTGGACGTATTCGTCCCAGAAGAGTCTGTCCTACTTTTCTCTGCTGAATCCGACTATATGGAAGTGGATTTGAATAGCAGAGAGTCTGAAGCTTTCTTAGTTATCTGATCATAGACTGCGGAAAGCTTGTCATTGAAGAGAAACTCTCCGGAGACTGGAGCGACTCTGAGAGAGTTTTTCACCTTACTATCCACACATGTGGATGTAGCCAGGGCCGCGTCACGTCAAACCAACTCCATATTGCCACTAAAAGGGCGGAGTTTTACGTGAAGCCCTTGAAAGAACTCTTAAGGAGGTTGTACATCCTGGAATTCTTTTTCCTTTGAGACGTAATGATAATGCTCTGGTAAGGTGATCTGCGTACGATGATGCATCTAAGCTAACCCTGCTAGACGATATTGTCGTTTCCAACATCGTAGTTGGAATTGACATTGACGACGGTATAAACAATACTAGGTCCTGGCCTGGTCGTCTAGACGCAGAGAACTCTCAGAATGCTCTGTCCTGCCGTTTCAAATTATTCCTTGAATTGATGAAAGGCAGATGTAGAGCATTTGGCGATAAGAAACCTGACCTGCCCATTTAGGTAGCAAGTTATATATATTATATAGCGTCATTCAACAGATCAAATGTCTGTGAGACATTTCTGTCGGAAACTGAGGGATTATGTCCCTAAACCGATAAGAATTCTGAGTCCAGTGGTGCTATCAGTCTCTTATCCTGCAACTCAGCAATTTTGGTCCGGAGGAACAATGTCAGAAGATAATGCTGGATGCACTCTACGGCAATTATGTTGTTCCGAAAGGGAAAATACAACTCATCCGTATCCCTTTCGCCATCCTGTCGGACCACTTGTAATTCTTGGTCGTCCGTGCCTGAACCTGCAGCTGAACGTACCAGCCCAGCTTCCTCGGATAATTCTTAATCCGACAGAGTTACTGTCGGGTGCTGGGATGCTGCGATAATTTGTGCTATCTGCGATAGCACGTCCATAACAGAGGCCTATAGAGCTGCGGTCTTACAGAATTTAGCTGCTGGAAGCTCCTTGGACATTGACTCCTGCATATTTCTTATATGCGAACGTCCGGAGTATGAAGGCCTCGTATCCTTGGCTACCGGATGGCATGACCTGGTCGCCGTAGAATCCCTGGTCGGCGATGTTGGTTGAATATGACTGTTCACGTAGGCAAGGTGCGGTCGCGTGTGCTGCCGTGAGGATGAGGAGGCTGAAAGAACAGTCTCTCTGGACTGTCTATGTAACAGAGCGTCCCGAGCAGTGGACGTATGCCCCGACTGAGGAACGTTTTGTACCACAACATCTGTGCCCAGATGTTGTAGTTTGAGAGAGGGACCTCTCTAGCTCGCAGCCCGGATGGATCTGGACGAGCTAGGAACCGGACTAAAAGGCTTCCTTCGAACTATCCTGGTATCCGTCGTCACTGGGTGTGCACATTGTATTTATAGTGCTCGCATCACCCAAATTTCCTTCCTGGACCGCAACGGACGAATCCGGGTGCTGAGCCATTCGGTGAATGGTAGCGACACCAGACGAGCTAGCGGACGCCAAAGCCATCGATCCTACTAGGGAACTCCAGGCAATTGACGCATCTACATGAGCACTTTTGCCGCTAACTCTTCATTTGACTGTGTCGACTAAAGCACACTTTACGAAGACATCATGGTAACAACACCTTGTTCATGTTACTCTATGAGACCTGTGGAGCCGTGGTCCTACGTAAATTATCTGCTGGAAGCTCCAGGGATGTTCATTCCTGCATTTATATAATATGCGAACGTCCCAACTGGAAAGGTCTCATATCCTTGGCTAGCAGATGGAGTGACCTGGTCGACGTGTATTCCTTGGTCGGCGAAGCAGGAGCACCAGGGACATTCAATCCGGCATTTATATAATATGCGAACGTCCCCTGGAAATCTGTGGTCACATAGCCAAGGTGCGGTCGTGTGTGTTGACGAGGATGAGGAAGCCAATATAACAGCCGTGTCGGACTGTCATGCGATGGAGCGTCCCGAGCAGGAGGAGTGGACGCAAGCTCTGACTAAGCGAACAAACATACAACAACATCGCAGATGTTGATACAAGAGAGAGGGGGCCTCTCTCGCTCGCGGTCCGGGTGGACCTGGACGAGCTAGCTACCGGACTGACAGGCTTCCTCCGTACTATCCTCGGATCCGTCATTCCTGGGTGTGCACATCTGATGTTTTATAGTGCTCGCATCACCCAATCTGCTTCCCTGGACCACGGCGGACGAACCCGGGTGCTGAGCCATTCGGTGAATGGTCGCGACACCGGGCGGACTAGCGGTCGATCAATGCCTTCGATCGAACTAGCGAACTCCCGGCAATTGTCGTAATACCTTGAGCACTTCCCGCTAGCCCTAATATTGCAACGACGGAGACACACTTGTTGAAGACATCACGGAAACATCACTCTGAATTCTGAAAAAGAAACTGATAATATAGAGTGACCCTACGGAGAGAGGACCATAATGGACCCCTCACCGTTAACAAAATACCGTGACACACGTCTCCAACGTTGTCATATCAATCAACACACACAGAGCAAGAATTAGTGTGACTACATTGACTATACATGTAAAAAACACAATGAACCCGTGAATTAGAGGAAGATATCCTCGCATTACAATTTGAACAATATTTTTTCAACATGAAAAAATATACACAATCATATTACTCGCACTAACCCTTGAAATAAATATACATAATATATTATAATCCATTATAACATTTCAAAAGAAAATAATTTAAAAAAAAAAAAAAAAAATTTTTAAAACATTTTCAGAAGAGCCCAAGTTTCCAATGGGAACAATGAGCCCAAATGGATCCCAAAAAAGCCTAAGTGTGGACAAAAATTTTAAAATCATTTCAAAAAATTAATGTAACACTTACGGACAATATTAATGTATCTTGCTATGAACTGAACTAAGCAGAGGACAAGTAATCACTATAGGAAGTAACCGTTGTCAACATAAACAAAAAGTGTAAACAAACCAGAAACATGACTCCAGGCACTGATAAACATGGCCCGAAATCAGTTACCAATTTAAACACTATCTAATGCAAAACAGAGACTTCCAGAGAAGAAACTGCAGAACATCAGAAGGTAGATGCAGACCAAAATGCCTAAACACTCAAGGGTGAGGCCGTAAACATGGGGAAAAAAACAGAAAATAATTCTGTTTCCAAGCCAAAACTCCCAAGAAATTTTAGTAATAAACATTACAAAAAATAAGCCAGAAGAATGGGAGAATAGCTAGGGGGGCGTAAAGGAAAGGGAGAGAGGAAACACTGATTAAACAATGGAACATTCATAGCAAGAATGACCACAACAAGGTTATGCCTCGAAAATAGGTAACATGAATAATTTTGTTAAATAATTATAAGTTACAGCCCTGAACATTTCTTTCCACTATTTTTTCCTCTCCTCCTTCTATTTCCTCCTTAAATCCACCATTTCTCTCATAATTATGTGTCTGGCATCATTAAAACTGAGATTTACAAGCACAAATAACAGTGAAGTGTAACTGTATTGAGGGCCAAACAAAGAATGACATTTTGCGCCAATTTCGAGACCTCCTTGACACTGCGCATGCGCAGTGGAGTAAAAGTATGGAGGACCATACAGGACATATAATTTTCGATTTTAGATGCAAATTTGGGGGATTGGTGGGTAAAATTTGCGTTTGGCCCTAAATATTTTAGAGTTAGCACCAGCTAAGTCTGGGTCATTGGTACAGTATAAAAATAATGGGTTATCTAAAAAAAAAAAAAAAAAAGAAGGCACCCTTTTTTGGGGGGTTGCCTTATTCCTAAAGCCCCCTCAAAAATTACCTGTATTCAAGGTAACCTAACTAACCTTGTAAAAAAACAAACCATGTGTCGGTGGGTAAGGTTTTTTTATTTTATTAATTTCTTTTTTTGTAAAAGTGTTCTTCAAGTTTGGAAAAGAAAAAATTTCAATGATGTATATTGAATAGATATATTTCTTGGTATACTCAGTTTGTGCTTTATTTCAAATAAATTTTTTTAAATTTTGAATTCTGAATTTTCAGTGCAGAGATTTACAAACTGTATACATTTATACAAATGATTTCATTTTAACGTAATAAAATTTTGAGGGCTGGCCTGGGTTGGCAGGATTTTTTTACGGTCTGTAGGGATAATGTTACCCAAATCAGAGGTACAGTTTTTATGTGGTGGGAGGAGGACTGGGGAGAAGGAAGGGGACAAATTTGTACATATCTTTTGACTGTTACTGACTAGACAAGTTATCATAAACACTTCAGACTTTACTTTCAGCTGATATGAAGGATAGGCTTAAAAAAATTATGAAAATTTTTATTATGGCATCTACATGTTTTAAGTTTAACAAAGCCCAAATATGGGCTTCCAGCACTGATAATGAACCAGTTAACTGGTTGAGTGGTAGAAGTCATTATTTATTTATTAATTAGTGTTTAAGGTCACATATTTTTGCACAATGGCTTATCATAACCACAACATGAGTATCGACTCAAGACTAGGGGTGAGCGTTAATAAGCCATGTTGCCCATTTTAGAGAGGGTTTGCACCTCCCTTGGTGACTGGGTCCTATTTTACCATTGGTAGAAGCCACTATCATGGCTTTATTGAAAAGTGCTGAAAGACACTTTAGTGGCTTTACACTATAGACATCAGCTTGTTTGGTAGGCAGTAGCAAGAAAAATGTTTATATTACACTCTTTTGTAACAATTTACTGGAGAGTGCCAGTTGACACTCTCCGATAACTTGTTACAAAACAATTGTTTATGAACAAAATCTTGCTAAATAAGTATCCTCTTGCTCTTAGCAAAATATCTGAAAAAAAATGTAAAATTTATACCAATTTTAATATTTTTAATACTTACCAATGGCCCAGACTAGCTGGTGCAACCCAATTTATCCCCAAACCCCCAAAATTTGCCAAAAAACTCCAAAAAAGAGAAGACCAGCATGGTCCTCCATACTTCTGTGCAATGCGCAACTTGTTGTCAAGGACAACAATAGGCTACCGCCATCTTATCATTCTTTATTGTTGTGCCTGCTAAAAGTTAATAAGTACAGTCTAACTCAGCGGGGAGGAAGGAGTGTCCACTCCAGGGAGGGCCATCCCCGTCTGGGCCATTGGTAAGTATTAAAAATATTAAAATTGGTACAAATTTTTCATATTTTTCCACCATACCAATGGCCCAGACTAGCTGAGAATAGTAAACAGGCAGGCGGGCCTAGTACTTGATATTCATTGCTCATATTTCAGAAAAACAATGAAAGTATAGGTGTAACTCTATTTAAGGCCTAGCATAACCCATTCTGCTAATTTGATAAAGGAAGCCAAAATATAGAGTCCAGAGAAATGAGACTCTTTACAAATCATTAAAAGTGTGCGTCAGCAGCGAGTATTGTATAGTAAAGCTCATCTTGACACATGACATATACAATAACGTTTCACATCGAGCCACACATTAAAAGGATATAATACATTGAAAATTGCTTCATATCAAGCTACACATTAAAACTACCATAACACCAACCTCAGGATACTATCACTGAAGGAGGCATGTCCATGCTTTTCACTATAAAGCCAGATGACCATTTGGAAATACCATCCCCCCACTTTCCCCTTGTTTTGAAAGTAACTACACATCAAAACGAAGAGGGTAGCAGACTGGTGACCAAACAGAAGGTTGAATGAAATTCCTAATTAGAATGGACGGCATTCTGAGCTACCAATAACGGTCCTAAAGATCTGAGATCATCCGAAATTGATTCTAAATCTCGAAGATAAAATTTGGTAAAAGTCGTCTGTTGAGTCCAGTAAGCTGCTTGCATCAAATCCTTCAAAGAAGTACTACTAGCATCAGCCCAAGAAGAAGCTAAAGCTCTAACTTCGTGAGCTGAAATCTTATAAGCTACTCTCTGATTCAAAGACAAAACATTATAAGCTGTCCGAATAGTTAACTGAATCCATCTAGATATGGAATGAACAGAAATATCAGTTCTGTTAGGAAGAAGAGAAAGAAATAACCTCTTCTAATAAAACTAGAATGCTGCTTATAAATCCTAAGTGCCCTTCTGGACACAACAAAGGTCTGTGACCATCTGAAGACGGTAACGCTTTAATAAGAATTGGGTTAGGCCATTTGTCTGGTATCTGATTCTTAGCTAAGAATCCCACTTTCGTAATGAGAGTAATAGAATTACCTACACTACGATAATGAGAGTCTTCAACAGGTAAAGCATGAAGCTCACTAACTCTTCTAGGTGACGCAAATGCTAAAAGAAAAGCCGTTTTATAAGTGAGAAATTTAAACTCAACAGTATTTAACAGCTCAAAAGGTGCTTCCTGAAGTTTCAGAAGAACCCAAGCTAAATTCCACTTAGGGACTAGTCTCAAGTTACGAGGTTTGTTCACAGAGAAATTCCTCATTAATTGACCCAATGTTTAATTTCCCTTGATGTGCATAGGTGTCAGAAAGCATAGACCTATAGCCCTTAATAGTGACTGGCTGTAGCTTAACTTCATCAAAAAGATAAATAAAAAAGTTAGCTAATTGAGGAATAGTTGGGTTAAAAAAAATCAATCAATTGTGCTTCACACCAACGAACAAAAACCTTCCACTTTGCTTCATAATTTAACGAAGAGGAGGTCCTCCTGCAGTTAGAAATTGCACCCATTGCTCATCTGGAAAACTGTTTTCCATGCAGGAAGGACCGCACAACGGAAAAACGTGAAGGTTGAGGCTTTCCGGATTGTGATGAAGCTCTTGCTACCGGCAAACAGACCCGATTGTTGAGAGTATCGAAACTCATTCCCAGATGAACAAACGATGTCGACATTAAATCCGACTTGTCGACATTGATTATAAAACCTAGGCATCGTAGCAACGATAGCAGACTCTGAACGTCGCTTTGAAGAGCATGAAAATTTCGATATCTTTGAAGAATGTTGTCCAGATATGCCGACGTTATCGAAGCCGAGTGTGCCCTGAAGTGGCTCATCACCACATTCATCACCCGCGTGAACGCCCACGGAGCAAGGTTCAAGCCAAAACACATTGCTCTTAACTGGTATATTTTCCCGTGAACCACGAAACAGAGGCATTTCCGAAAAGCCGGATGAAACAAAATGTGAAAATACGCGTCCTTCAAGTCTATGCTTGCGGCGTAATCGTTCACTTGGATGCTGCTTCTTACCAACCGAATTGTCTCCATATAAAATTCTGGAGCAATTATTAGCTTGTTTATCCAACTGAGATCAATGACTGGCCGGAATGAGCCGTCTGGCTTCGGAACAAGAAAAAGATTACTGTAGAATCCCTTTGAATTGGGATCCTCCACTGCCTCCTTTTGTAGAAGAGAGTCTACCACTGAAAACAAAGCCTCTCTTTGTTACATTTTGTGGAAGGCTCACAAAATGCGGAATCCGCGTTAATGGAGGTTTTCTCCGGAATGAAAGACGTAGACCAATTTTTACAACATCTCGAACCCAAAGATCCTGTGTTATTTTGTTCCAGTTGCTTGCGAATTTTGAAAGCCTTCTGCCAACCGGAGAACAGTAGAGGTCGAACACTTCATTTGTAGGACTTACGAGGCTTATACGAGAAGAAACCTTGTGAAGTTCTTGTACCCCTCTGTGACATCGGTGTGGGGTTACACGTTTCGTTATTTACTGACTGCGTCTTCCCCTTTTTGAAATCGCTCCCCTGTTTCGAGCCACCATGCCCACATTTAGCTCTAGAAGCAGCACAGGCTGAGCCTCTCTTGGAGAAAAATTTACCTCTCCAAGGAGTACCACTTGTGGAAGGCTGAGGATGTGAAGCTGAGAGCAACAAAAGCTGACTTGTGGCTTTCTTAGAAGCATCTTCAAATACAGCTTTTAACTGATCATTGAATAATGAAGAGCCCAAAACTGGAGCGGCCCTTTGAGAGCTCTTAACACTGTCATCGATAAATGACATAGATTTAAGGGCAGCATCGCGCCTGACCAACTCTAAATTCACTACGGAAAGAGCAGAGTGGGATGTTGTATACATGACAGCGTGAGAGAGAGCACTCTCAAACAAGATAACAACTCCTGTAGGCTCTCAGATTCCAAATTGCCAGCGAAGGCCCTGCAAATGTGATCTGCATAAGACATAGCATCCAAAATACTTCTGCTAGATTCAATGCAAGTATCTATAACAAAAGAACTGACGCCACACGATGACGGAAAAAACATACCTAAGTCCCTTGCACCGTCATCCAATTGCAGAGGAGCTCTTTGAATCTTATTCTCGCCTACCGCATTTAAGAAGGTATTGCCCCTAAACGGTAGGTCAAGCTTCCTTTCTGAAAGGAAAGAACTTTTTCTAGCCTGAGTCAGGTCTGCAATAGCTTCGTCAACACAATCAAATGCATCTAACGCTTGGACTGATTGAGACGGATACAGAAGGATACTTTCCTTCGACTTAATGACCTCCCTGTCTAAAGAAGACAGATGCCTGGCTCTAGAAGGCGCAGAACTCTGACCAGAAGGAATTAATTCAGGTAAAAAATCCTGCAGGAACCTCATAGTTTCCATATGTTGCTCAGCCGAAGATGTAGTGTCAGACTCGTCTTCATCAAGCTCCCTAACACTACTAGCTAGAGGTTCCTGGTCTGATAATTTGAGGAAACCCTTCTTTCTGTCGATCCAGCACCGTCTGAATCATCCGAAGTGGAGAACGATGACGGCCGCACTTTATGCTGCTGGGAGTCTGCAACCAGCTCCAATATGCTCCAGCAATTCCATATTCGAGGCTATGTTCACCCCCGTTTTACGCCTTTTTGGCTCCAGAAGGTGATCTGACACAGAACCCTATGTCCGTCTTTTTGAAAAAGATGTTTGCCTCGAAAAGCTAGCCTTAGAGAGAGCCAGATCCTGGCTCTGACTCTCTACCTCTGAATCTTGCCGGCTAGCATGCGATCTACTGTGCTGAGTCCTAGAAGCAGACGAAGAAAAAGTTCTTACATCAAGACTACTGCCAGCCGTACTGGCAGAGAAAGGTACATCACAAACTGGCTCCGAAGCATTATCTACAGGACTACCAGCAGAACTGGCAATAAAAGTCAAATCGTTCTGTTTTGACCCCAAAACAGAAGAATGCTTTGCTACTGATGCACCTTTCAGCTTGACTGGCCTCTTTCCCTTACATGCCGTCGTCTGAACAGAGGACTGTCTTCTATCCTCTTTTTCCTGGACCGCTACGGATTTTCCCGGTATGGAAGCACTAATGAAAGGCTCTGTTACACCGGTCAAGCTAGTTGACCATCTGCTTGCCCAAGGTACCGAGTATTCTGCGATACCTCGTAAGTCAACACGCTCTGTATCTAAAGACGACGGCATCACAGAACTTGATGTTATACCATGACCAATACCATGCTTTTGTTCCTCTGAAATGGAAACAGAATTCTGATTAGTTACCTTACGCGAAAGCACCGAAATCGGTGCAAGGGAATTCCATCGCTTGGAATCCCTAGAAGAGCAAGTTGCACAGGTAGCATCTTTCGAGCAACAAGTGCAAGCCAAACATGATGAATGAAAATCAAGAGAGAATTTCTTCCTCTTACATTTAGAACATGAGGACTTCATAGTATACACACCCCCGAGGCAAAAAATTTAAACTCAATACATGTAGGAGCCGGTAACCCAAGTCCAACAAAGGCACAACGAAGGCCCAGGTCAGACAACCGGTAACCAAAGAATACCCTTCACAATAGAGAAACTTCCACAGAAGATTCCCCATAGAGAAGGGTAAAGGCAAACAGACACGCCCGACTTTGTCGAGAATAACCGGTACGCAACAAAGGAGGTACGAATAATCCACATTCCGTAAATTATCTAAGATTTTTAAGAAGAAGAATTTTAATTTAATAACAAATTCGCAAACAGCAAATTGTTCTTAAAAATCTAATGATGGGATTCAAGAGGAAAAGGGTGAACATTGAACAAACACATAACGAGTAACAAAGAATGAACGAACCAGGTGCATATCCCGAAAACGGGAAGAACAAGAAATATTATTTAATTTCAATAAAGTTATAGCCCTGAACATTCAAAAACTCAATGTCCTTATTCATCTAGTTTCTGCTGCAAATATTCCACCATTTCACTCCATAATTGTGTATGGCTTCATTATACTTTAGGATTTTATAGCACAGAAGTAAGGATACGTGCTGATCTGACATGGGCCAAACAACAGAATGACAAGATGGCGGTAGACTATTGTTGTCCTTGACAACAAGTTGCACATTGCGCAAAAGTATGGAGGACCATACTGGTCTTCTCTTTTTTGGAGTTTTTTGGCAAATTTTGGGGGTTTGGGGATTCAAAATTTGTGTTTGGCCCTGGTAAAAATGGGTTGCACCAGCTAGTCTGGGCCATTGGTATAGTGGAAAAATATATGTGTGTTGCAAATCACCTTTGAAAAATAATTTAGCACTCTACCAGCTGAGGACACTTTCAGCAGCTATGGCTATATTATGACCACAATACATGTCTGAAGTCATGTTTTGCCAATTTTGTATATCAGGCTGCCCATTTTAGCAACTTCCAACCCAGGCAATTGTTCCTAGGTTCTATTTTACCAGTAAAGCAGAATGTGTTCACCATGTTCGGACATCTATTTGCGTACATGTATTTACTTGTTAATCCATTTGAAACCTGGTAGGGATGCTGTATACTAAGGCACGCCGATGGTGCACTTGGATTCAACCAGTACTAACCCTACTTGTGAGGAGTTAATACACTGGGGTGTCTGACATTTGCTCGCTGCTGCTCAGGGTTTTCTTTGGTTCACAGGCTTTCACCACCTGTAAAACTGTCCAACACGAGGTCGTCGTGGATGTCAAAAGTGAAGTTAAACCCCAGTAAATAAATAAATTTGAAACTTAAGGACACAACAAGAACATGTGCTGTTGAAAGATTACCGGACAGACTACTGGTTCACACAGGCTTTGCATTTTGCCAAAACTGAAGCTGATAAGCATCATGCTCATCCCCAGAACCTTTTTCACGAGGTCCATCACAGTACAGACTGCCAACAATGATGTAAAAACACAGTCAAGATAAATACATCCTACCAGTAGAGTTCTCAAGAAAGAATACACCTGAGACAACATTTTTAGAGAAGTATAAAAGTAGGCCTGGAAATAACACAGGAGTGATTGTTTAGGTTATGTGGCGGTTACATTAATTGTAAAATATGCAAACTTCATACAGGTTACGTTAAAACACAGCATAAATTAACTTCCTAATCCTGTATGATATGACAATCTTTGAAGACAAACTTGACTCAAAGATGGTGCACTTCATCTGCATATGACCAGTGTGGCATGTCATTTAAATCTTAACAGAATTTACATCAAAATGAATAGCAACAACTAACATGCAATGCCGCCAATGCAAGATCATGAGTTAGCTGTTGCTGTTTATTTGAGCAAAAATTCTGTCAAGATGTAACCACTCACTTGCATAGTAACAACAGAGAAAGTGGAAAAGCATTACATGTACGACACTTTTTACTATAGGTTACCACCAAATTATACAGAGTAACCTGCTAACATGTTATATAAGCACTTTTTGTCCAAAGTGGTCATTAGAAATAAAATAAAGTGCTGCATAAACTCGACCACAGCTCACTACTGTGAGCGAACCCTGCCAATACTATTTCCGGAAATTGTCATTCCAGTTTTATAATTTAAAAAAAATTTTTACCTAAAAATGTGGGGTTTTTTTTACCATCATTGGAATAAGGTCATTAAGTGAGCCTATAAAATGGGCCATTCCAATTAGAGATGGGCAATATACTGAAAAAACGAACCAATACCGATATCATAGGAAAACCAAACCAAACCAATCGTTGAATACCAAAACCATCTGAATTTTCAAATATTCCTCCGTTCACTATTTATGAGTCCCTGTTGAGGCTTGATAACAGTTTACAGTTGATAGGATTCATTTTCATGAAAGAAGTGACTGATTTTCTTTTCAGTTTTGATAACCCTCAATGGAATGGGCAACTGTCCTGAATTCCAACTAGACTACAACCTGTACATATCCAATTGCTTAGCAGTGATTTCTAGCAAAGTTGTGACTGCCTGTTAAGGCAGCCAAGACCTAACTAGAAATCACTGCCCAGGTGTTTTGTCTATTGTCAGCAGGACCTTCTAAAGATGGCATGGTCAGGGCACATGCTCTGAGATCGCAAAAGCCTGAAATAGGTCTTAAATGTTAAGGTGTGTTTAGAACAAGTTACAAAATTACAGTAGGTATGATTTTTGAATGTAAAAGAATGCACTGTTGAGCTCACTGGTGGTGGCATTCATAGCATTGTTAGAGAATGATACGACAATGTATTGTTTTTCCTAATGTGAATTCCTCTTTGGTATGATCAGCAAATCTCAGTCAAGTCAGATAATGAATATCGAACCGATACCGAGGTATACCCCCCCCACCCATCTCTCCCCTCCAAAAAAAAAATTAAAACAAAATAACGAAACCGATACCGAACTCAAAATTCCAATACCACCCATTTTTAATTCCAATGAGGGGGTCATAAGGTACATTTTTAAACAAAAACGAAACTTCTTAAGTTTTCAAGAAATTGTTTTGCCAGGGTTGTCTTCTTTCATTTTAGGTAATGGGTTAAGTGGCTTTGTGTATACCAAGTCCAAAAACAGGAATGACACAGTACATGAACTTTAAGAATTTCAGTAGTTGACTAGTTGTTACTTTTTTTCAATTAGCAGGAGTTCTCCACATAAACTACATGTGCATGCAATTAACAGGTCAAATTTGTACTGAAGGTACATGTATGGTAAACAATTTGGTATTTATAACTTATAAATATGCAATTAACAGGGCTAGTCAATTATAAGTTCGCCAATTAGGTTTATATCATTGTATTTTGTCTTTGGAAACTCAACAATTTTACAGCTTAACCTTTATATATTCATCACTCAGCACTGTGATTGTGAAAGCAGTCTTCTTCATTATCAGATGATGATTTAGTTAGGCCATGCTTTAGTACTGAAATGGTTAACCGGATAACTGGTTTGAAACCTGTTACCTACCTAACCGATTAAAAAAATGTCAACCGGTTATCCGAAATATCGATAGTGATCGTCATTCCACAGTTAAAACGAAGTAAATCTGCTGCTTCTTCTTTGAGATAGATTACACCTCGAAGCAGCGCTGTATATGTTTAGAAATTATCGACTTTGGCGTTCAAGACTTCGTTAATGATCGGCAATTTCTGTGAGTACTGAGTGACCGCAGAAACTATTCCATAGTATGTATACAAATGAACGTGTCGAGTACTCGACAACGTTCGTTTGAATACACACTACGGCATAGTTTCTGAGAATACTGCTTTCCAATTCCTAGTTTTGATCCCAGATTCGGAAATAATGGCTATGGTTAACCGGATATTATCAGGCTATAGCTCTCACTCGGTTGTGTAAATGAGCCAACCGTTTCAGCCCTACCATGCTTAGTTAATTTTCAGTTTAATGTTATTTCAGGTCATCAGAACAAAATGCGGAATGAGGTTATTATTAACAAGAGATTATACCAGAAGTGCTGACATACCCCAAATGGCATCAAATTGTGGGATAAGACTGTGTCAGATGGGCAATATCTCTCACCCAATGGACCGACCCAGCCACCAATCTCAAAGGGATAATTTGTTTTTGTGTAAAATCATTGAAATCTTCACAAACCCTTTTTAAAAACAAAAAAAAACACCCAAAATAACACTAAAGAGTCAGGTAATTTTAAGAAGAGCATGCCAAGCATGGCATATGCACCTCCTCACATCAAAATGCTAAGATGGACATATTTTCAACACGAGGCATACACACATATGGGGTTTATTGTCTTTGTATTAAAGCAGGGAAAGATGTGAAACTATTGTCTTTGTTTTGCAGTAAGAAATTAATCCCACCCCCTCCCCACAAGGTAATTGTGAAGGCTACAAACACCTGTTACTGAAGTCTAGTGATGATCACTCAGACCATCCACATAAAGAGATTTGGAACAAAGACATAATGCCACATGTTGGGAGGTGATTTGTATGTATTTTCTTTGTTTTATTTCAGCGATATGAAAGCCAATCCCTCAGTCACAATTATAATGTTCACATGCACCCATGAGCTAAGTTTGGTGATGATCAGACCATCCAGAGGGAGAAGATGTCGAGCAAATGCACACACAAACAAACCATTCTCAAACAAACCGAACTGAAATACATTGAGGTCCATCAAAACGGCATATGTTTTTGAAAACGCTCATCATACTGAACACCTGTATGAAATTTCATCAATATCCTAGCACTAATGTTCAAAGTTATGACCTGAACAGACATCGGACAGACAAATTCTAAAAGTTGAAAAAGAGGGATAACTCTAAAAAGTGAAATGTTAGAAACATCATTAGAGACTTGTTTGAAAGCCTTTCCCATAAGCAATTTTCCTGCCAAATTTAATTGTGAGCTGACAACCTAAACCTGAAATACAAGGTGAATAGACAAAAAAATTGCCTATTTTATACACTCTAAGGGCCATAACTCATGGAAAAAATATGCGGACAGCAAAATTAACGGGTTACGTTTTTGAAAGAGCATATGATACTGAACACCTATAAAAATTTCATCAAAATCCAAGTACTAATTTTCAAGTTATGACTTAAACAGACATTAGATGGACATATGGACACATGCACGCACAGACAGATGTAATCCAGTATATCAGTACCTCACTTTTCAAGAAGAAGTGGGAGTATAATTACTTATTAGGTTATATTCTCGTGGGGAAATGGCATAATATATCCCTTTCCACAGGATGCATATTTTATCATTTTGCACTTATATGTGGCCAGGCCACGAGCAGTTCTCCAGAAATATTATTTTATTATCAGTTCTGGAACAAATATGGTAGCAGATTTCCAGGAACCACTGGTGCCTGTTGTCAACTCTGTGAGGTGAAATTGGATATATTTTTTGGTGTTCTATATGATACAACCTTCATTTTTCTATACGTTACAACATTCATTTTGATGTATAATTTGTGTAAATTTAATTTGAATTTATGGAATATCAGTCTCAGAAGTGGGAATTTCAAAGTATACAAATTTCTCTTACTTATATACACTCAATATATTAAATTCTGCTAATACAACAGACACTTGTGATTAATAACATACTTTTGTTAAAATAAGAATTGTCTCAGACATTTAAATTCACCCCAGAGTACGGAAGCCGATTATGGTCATCAAGTCAACAGAGAAAAAAAGATTTTTTGTGTTATTACACAACACGTTTGCATTATAATGCAATACTTTTGGATTATTATGCATAACTTTTGCATTATAATGCAAACCTTTTGCATTATATCGCAATAATTTTGCGTTATTATGAAAACCTTTTGCATTATAATGAAAAACTTTTTTGTTATAATGCAAGCCAGTATTATATAACAGGATGTGGCAGCTGAGCTCATTGCCACAGTCCAATTTTGCTCTTGTGAAAGTAGCAGTCATGGATGTTGACAACGCCGATAGACAAACTGGACGTCAGAAATCAGCATTAGCCCAGAACCACACACTGAGCATGCGCAGTTAAGGCGCGTTCCACCATGACAATAACGTCATAAGATTGCCGCTCATGTGGGCTACCATGACAACCAAATGCCACCCCTTCCGGTCATGTGATAGGTGACATAAGATGAGATTATAATGAGAACCTGAAAGAAGGTCTTGAATCCACATGACATACTACTGTCAGATTATTTGCTGACCAAGACAAAAAACTTGATATATCAGGATAAGTAAGCTGAACTATCAGGATAAGTAAGCTGATCTATCAGGATAATTACTTTATATATCAGGTTTATAACCTGATATATCAGGTTAATAACCTGATGTATCAGGTTACTTACATGTAAGCTGAAATATCAGGTTATGCAAGCCGATATATCAGAGTACTTACCTGATATATCAGGATAGTAACCTATAATAGCCTGATATATCAGGATAGTAACCTGATATATTAGGTTAATAATGGCAAACCTGATATATCAGGTTAATAACCTAATAAATCAGGTTACGTAAGCTGAAATATCTGGTTATGCAATCTGATATATCAGGAAAATAACCCAATATATCAGGATACTAATCTGCTATATCAGGAAAATAACCCGATATATCAGGTTAGTAACTGAAGGTGGCACTCCAGAGCTGCCATAGTATGAATCCCACATGCGACAACAGCATTGTGTCCTTTGGCAAGACACTTGATTCCTGTTTCCCACGTGGGAGCACAGTGGCATTGTGTACTAAGGTGTACTGCACGTTGATGGGGCACGTGTCTTCAACTGCTGTAACCCTGTTCCTGTCTGGCTAGTATGTTTGAGGCTTGGCAGTTGCTTGCTGCCACTTGGTGGTTCTCTCCAGATTCTCTGGCTCATCCTCCACCCATACAACTGTCCGACACAATATGACCCTGGTTGTTGAAAGTGTTGTTAAACCCCAATAAGTAAATAAATTAATTGACCAGCGAACTTTATTTCAATTACCGGTAAATAGTGGATTTATACACTGGCAAAACCAAAGGTAATCGGGTAATCACCCCACGAGGACAACTGCTTTTGCCTTTTCCAATTTACTCAGTATCTAGGGTCCAGCATGCGACGTTAAATGATATGGCATGAATAAACAAAAACAAATCATAGTTTTTAAAAATACCCTTTCCCGCTAACGTACACTAGCTCATACATGTACACAATGTATGACAGGCTGATAAGAAAAATACCAGTACCATTCAACATAACTGATGATGACTAGTGGCATAATATGCCATTTTATTTTAACAGCAAGTGACTTTGCCCAATCAACTTCCATTATTCCCCACTAAGAATGTGCCGTATTCAGTTGAAACCCGTCCCTCCTACTAAATATATTTTTCCGTTTTCTGTGCCAGCACTCCATCCAGTTTTTGTGTACATAATACCCGTCTTGATAATTATTCAGTATAATAAAAGCAAAGTGAGCGGGGGCTCACGAGAAATACCCCCTTCCCCCCCCCCCCCCCTTTATAGTTCTGTCATCTGAAGGTGATTCAATTAACCCTTTACCCAATGAAAAGGACAAAGCAAGCCAGCATTATTATACAAAAATCTCCATTCAATTTCAAATTTTATTTTGTTTTCAATTTTTGTCTCAAAAACATGCTTATGACTCCTCATTATAGCATCGTACACAAAAGAAAACTAAAGTTATTGAAAGCAAACCAAAAATCTATTTATAGTAACACTGACCTTGACCTTTGATCTATTGACTCCAAATGCAATCCCAACGATTGACACCTCAAATGCAATCAGGGTTCGACGATTTATCCCATAGAACCCCATAGATACCCCATAGAACCCCATAGAGCATGACAGGTACCCCATAGAACATCATGGAGTGATAAACAAACATTATTGCACCCTTCAAGTGTCAGTTACTCATTTGTTGACGGAAGTTACTTCACTTGGTCGAGTTCTTGGAACCAAATGTTTTCTTTCCACTCAAGTATTCTAAGGATGTCCTCTTACGCAGTAATGCTAATTAAAAGAACGGAGCAGCGACACAAAAGGAGAAAGTATATATCAGCTATAAATGTGTTGTGTTGTTTTAGCAATTGAACAAGTGCATATGCTTCAACCAATATTTATTCACTAATTATTAGATAGACTAAATTCTACAGCTCTGACCAGCTGTACACCAAGCGTGCTTTTTTAAAAACCAAACACTGAGACAAAACAGGACAATAAGAAAAATGAAGACGATACTTGAAAAAATGGTAGCATAGCCGTCGCCAGCAACAGATACATAGTCTACACCTCGCGGCCGTTGCAGCTGTCGACATCGCCATCACGCGACAAATCAGCGGATGGCCAAAGAGTTATTTTTATTTGAAAGTAAAAAGAAAAAATGTTGAAATCGTACATAGACACTGTCCTTTGGCATGCACGTATCTTGGGGTTGAGTACCTCGAAAAGCATGCAACGGGGGAGGGGGTTAACGTATTGTTTAAAAGGGACGTATCTTGGTGTTAAGGGTTAAAATATAAAAATAAAGGAGTGGTCCGAAAAGCATGCGACAGGGGAGGGGGTTAATGTATTGGATAAGGGGGCGTATCTTGGGGTTAAGGGTTAAAGTATAAAAATAAAGTTAGGTCCGGTACTCTTCTATGGGGTACGGGTATCTATGGGGTGCCTATCAAGCTCTATGGGGTTCTATGGGGTATCTATGGGGTAAATCGTCGAACCGCGCAATCACAATATGAAGTTATAGCTTTGTACACAAAAGAAAACTAAAGTTATTGTACGGAAACCAAAAATCTAATTATAGTAACAGTGACCTTGACCTTTGACCCTAAATGCAATCCCAACAATCGACACTTCAAATGCAATCACAATATGAAGTTACAGCTTTAGTACACAAAAGAAAACTAAAGTTATTGCACGGGAACCAAAAATCTATTTATAATAACAGTGACCTTGTCGTTTGACCTACAGATCCCAAAAGCTGTCCCAATCATCTCATTGTATACATGCAGCCTACCTGTGAAATATTGTGTTATAATGCAAAGGTTTTGCATAATAGCGCAAACATTTGTGTACTAATGCAAAAGTATAGCATATGATAATAACGCAAAACTATTGCGTTATAATGCAAAAGTTTTGTGTTACAACGCAAATTTTTTTCTCTTTGTTGACCGTAACGTAATCGGCTTCCGTGCAAGATGTTCAATAACAAGAAATATAAATGTGCATAAAACGACGATAACTTAGGGGCGAACTGCCCGGAAGTTCACTCTCCAAGAGAAGTTTTGACCCAAACATTTCTGTTACTGTTAGAAGTGCAGTGTTTCGGGTTTTTTATCCCAAATACCAACTGGAGTGTAGGTCTTCACTGATATATTAACTGACCGTGAGGAACACCAAGCCTATGGGAATAAGAACCACCCAGAAAGGGTGGGGAAAACGAAAGTATTCACTCTTTTTTGACACTTTACTTTTTGAAACTGCCATCGTCAATATCAGTGAGAATGATATGCTCCGTGTCAATGTCCACTTTTCTGATTTCCTGAAAGATTACTGTCATTCTACCCCCGCTACTTCGCCCCCAAATCAGTTCGTCCTGTTCTCCTTCGGTGTTAGGTACTTTAATGGTGAAGAGAATCTCAGGGACATAAACTCCGATCGGGAATTAATTAAACAAATTTTAAGGGAAGCTTCTGAGGAAAATATTTCCTCTAAATTTTCAAAATCACGTCCTTCGTTACCATGGCTAACTCCCAAAATTAAAATGGCTCATTAGGGGAAGAGATAGGGCTCATGCCAAATCTAAAAAATTGAAAAGTGATAAACTTACGGAAAAATGGAGATCACTGAGACTCATGATTAAGAAAGAAATTCAAATTGCCCACCAAACGTATATATGCAAACGAAATGATCGGAGATATAAAAAATAACCCCAAACCATTTTGGAAATACATCTCATCTAAAAAGCGGAAGGATACAGAAGGAATTCTCCCACTAAAAAATAAAGGTACGCAGTTTTGTGCTACTACGGATGCGCAGAAAGCAGCGGTATTAAATGAACAATTCTGTAGCGTATTTACTAAAGCGGATAATACCATTTATGTCTTGTAGTTTTTCACGTACATGCCGGATATTTCTATTTATAACGTCATCAGGGTTATCGAAAATATTTAATAAACTTGAATGCATCCAAGTCATGTGGTCCAGATGGCATTCATCCAAGATTGTTAAAAGAATTGTCAGAGGAGTTAGGAGCGCCCTTTGCTCACCTGTTTCAAAAATCTATAGATAAGGATGTGGTACGGGTCCGATGATTGGAAACTTGCAAATATTTGCCCCCTTTTTAAAAAAAATCATAGATCATCTCCGGTAAATTATAGACCAGTATCTCTAACTTGCATATTGTGTAAAGTCTTTGTACATGTAGTCTGTTCAAATATGATGAGTCATAGATCTAGGGGAACATTCAATATTATCTACGAGGCAACATGCATTTAGAAAACATTCATAGCTGTGAATCATAACTTATAAATAATTGCTGTTGATGATTGGGCAAAATATTTAGATCAAAGGAAGCAGGTGGACATTTTTATATTGGATTTTGAAAAAGCCTTTGATACTGCACCCCCCCCCACCCCACCCCATGAATTGCTGAAATCAAAATTAAATAAATATGGTATATCCCTAAATTTTATCAATTGGATTGATTCCCTTTTGTGTTATAGTTTATAGTAAATGGGACAAAATCAGAATGGTCTCCGGTAGTATCCGGGGTCCACAGGGTACAGTCTTAGGACCCGTACAGTTTTCATTGCATTTTAATGACACCCAGAATGATATTAGCTCAGAAATTCGTTTATTTGTCGATGACTGCGTCTGTTATAGAACAATAAATTCAATTAAAGATTCAATATTTCTCCAGGACGATATAAATTCCTTAGGAAATTGGGCCCGTAAATGGGGTATGAGGTTTCAACCAACTAAATGCAATGTAATGCACCTCGTAAGGAAAAAGAAGAAAAATTTAAACAAACACACTTATTCTTTAGAAGGTGCGGATCTCACATCTCTTAGTGCCATAAAGTATTTAGGTGTTACAATAACTGATGACCTTCGTTGGGATAAACACGTACATAAATGATATATGCTCTAAGGCAAATCGTACATTAGACCTTATTAAGAAGGAACCTTGCCCAATGTAATGTAGATGTCATGGAAACGGCATATAAGTGTTTAGTTCACGAGTCCAACCCTGGAGTATGCTAGCCCGTATGGGATCCGACTAATATTTTAAATAAGTTAAAATGGAAACCACTTTTGCAGAGAAGGAAAGAAAATGAATTAATTTTGCTTTGCAGGGGTATTCACTGTCAAGTTGCAATTCCAACTACAGATTTACACTGTACGGAACGTAACACTAGATCGAAGTTCCAACACGGATAAATATATTCAGCTTTTTGGTAGAACAAATGTTTATAAATATAGCTTTTTACCTCCACTATACGAGAGTGCAACTCTTTGAATAATTAGATTATATACGAACTTAACATTTTCCCAACACCCAGGAAAAACATTTACAAAAAGATATAAGGAATAGGGATATTAAGACAAAGAGCCCTTCCAACTGGCCAGCTGTTGCACAAATGCCACACGATGTAACAACTATAAAGATGAAGGTATGGAGGTGTCGGTACAATCATACCCACGGGAACTCGTACTTGTCAAGTCGTATCCAAAATTAGACGACTCGTACCCATTGTTGTCTAGACAACTCGTACCCACGCTTGGAAAACTCGTACCCACACCTGGACAACTCGTACCTTATATAATTTACAAGGAGGAGCGCAGATAGTAACACACAAATAACACCAATGGTTCATTGATATTGCTTATATGAGCTCTTGAGGGCTGGTAGTGACAGAAAATTAATAGATCAATGATTCAGTTTCGTATGATATTTATTAATTTGTACTCCGACACACAGACGAACAAACAAAAAGCACTATGTGCTCGACATGTCGAGCGATTCTTCGAGCTTGGGGATGTAGGGGTACTGGAAGAAGGGAAGAGTGACTGTGCCGCTTTTATTCGGACCGCAGGGGGTCGGGTCCCTGGCGCAGGTCGCGGAGGCCTGGGCTCCTGGGATAAGGTCGATGGGTCCCTGATGTGATGAGGGTGCTGGGTCGAGAAGGTAGGGTTAAGAAATCGTGACGGGGGGGGGGGGGGGGGCTTCTGGAAGAAGGTGAGGGGCGACTGTGTCGCTCTTGGTCGAGCCGCAGAGCTAAGGTCTCCGATGGGAATGTAAGCCGCTGAGGCAAGTATGGGGAGCCGGGGCCTCTGAGATAGGGTGGCTGTTGCAAGATAACCAACTTGCACGCGCAAGATCAACTAACCTGCACGTGCAAGATAGTAAGATCAACTAACCTGCACGTGCAAGACTAACCTGCACGTGCAAGATAGCTCACTTGCACGTGCAAGATAGTAACTTGCACGTGCAAGGTACCTAACGTGCACGTGCAAGTTAGTAACTTGCAGGTGCAAGATAGTTAACCTGCAGGCGCGAGATAGCTAGCCTGCACGTGCAAATAGCTAACATGCACGTGTAAGTTAGTAACTTGCAGGTGCAAGATAGTTAACCTGCAGGTGTGAGATAGCTAGCCTGCACGTGCAAATGCAATTATAACTAAACTGGCACCTCAACGCTTATGTTGGAAGTAAAACTAACCTTTTTGGGTAATAAAAATTTGTAACAAGTACCTGGAATCACTCGTGGAAGCAAACTAATCAGCGAACTATACTTCTTTCCATATCTATTATGATGCTTGTCAAGGCAATTCTTAATTTAAATGGGAAAGCGGGGGTGGGTGTCTGAAAATGGCAGTAGAAAAATTGCACAAGGTGGTGGGTGTGTGTAAAAAAAGGCTAAACCGAAAAATGGGACATGACGTCTGCAAATTTTGTACTGCCCCCTCCCCCTCCTCCCCGAGTTATCAATAGTTTTGTTGTTGAAGAAACCCCGAAACAAAAAATATTCTTATAAATAATAATCACTAAAAGTCCTTTCTGATCAGGCAGAATGGTTGCAGCGTTCTAAGTGTGAAGATCCAATGGACCTCTTGCGTCCGGCGCTGTATGGTGGTGTTCGGTCCTTCTGGGTCGGAGTATAGGACCTGTATGATACGGTAACTTAAGTCCGATATTTGATGAGATGCTTGGTTAAAATGTATGCTGACTGGGGTGTCCCGTTGGTGTTTAATGTCAGCAATATGCTCTCGGATGCGAGTGCCGAAATTTCGTTTTGTTTCCCCCAACGGATTGTTTGTTGCATTGATTGCAGTTTAATAGATAAATGCAGTTCTGGGTGAGGCAGTTGGTGCAGTGGGGCCATGTTTATATACACTCCGGCACATTAGACTAACACCCAGTTACGCCCCCTTATTATAAATTATTTTTCTTGTATTGTTACATCATTAACCGGAAATGGATTTCAAACAATTAAATTTATTAACCAATCATATGGCTGGATCCGCATCCACCGAAAATGCATCCACCAAAAATAGTATAAATAGGACGGAAAATCTATATCCCACAACAACACTACATCGCCTCTGACGAGTTCCCAATAGGAACGAAACCGGCCAGGCTATTTGTTTACCACTATTTATTAAAGAATACTTTACCTTACATAGGATATCCCTTTCAGTAGGCCCTCTCGGACTTTTCAAGTTGTTTATCATAATAAAAAATATTCTTATTTAACCCACAGTCACAGTCCTCACTCACGACGGTGAGCATCCACGTATGCAATGGCGTTCTGCACGCCAAAAGACTATCCCTGTCTAAACTGGACCCACCGGTCGTTATCCCCCCACCCCCATTTCCTTTGGAAGGAAGTGGGCCCCTCCCTCAACTTCCTTCAGAATGAAGTGGAAGGTAGGGGGTAACGGCCGGGGGTGGGGGGGGGGGGCTAGTTAAGACTACGGCTACCCGATTTAAGAGTCACGAGTATTAAAACACACAGAACATTAAGAAAGGTGTGGCTATTTCACGGGCAGCTGCGATAGGCTTCTAGACAAATTATATACTACTCAAAGTTTTCTAATCACCACATATTTGACACATCATTGTGAAATTTTCTTGTGACGCATTTGCGATATTTTTGGTGGATATGATTGAGTGATGTATTGAGATGGTCCCCAGTGTTTACATTAGCTCTCTTGACAGGCAGACTTTTCGTGACAGTCATTGAAAGCATGTACCCCTTGATTTCCATGATGATGTCGTTTACTGTCTACATGTACATGAGATGTTTTCAGTGCTATGCATCCTACTGGGGAAAATTACATTACGGCAAGAACGTATAAATCATCTTAGCGTTGCGGGGAAGGGTGGGGAGGGGAGTATTCTTTCGATTATTAGCTATACTTCATGTCCTAATATAATTTTCAGTGCTATGCATCCTACTAGGGCATATAGCACCGAAAATCATATTACGGCAAGAAAGTATAAATCATCCGAGCGTTGCGGGGAAGGGTGGGGGGGGGGGGGGGAAGAGTATTATTTCGATTATTAGCTCTACTTCATGTCCTAATATAATTTTCAGTGCCATGTATCCCACTGGGGCATATAGCACCGAAAATTATATTACGGCAAGAAAGTATAAATCATCTAAGCGTTGCGGGGAAGGGCGGGGTGGAGGGGGGAACTGTATTCCTTTGATTGTTAGTTGTTCTGTTAATTTCCAGTGCTATGTACCCCCATAAATGTAAATAGTACTCTAGTGCTGTTGTATTTAGTGTTTTGTTCTCATTTCTAAAGATGAATAAACGTTGAAAGTCATGCTTTGTTTTATTTTGTCTCCTCATTCCTCAAAGGCCTCTCTTCAAAACCATCTTCTTAAGTTAATTTATTCTGACTTGCAAAATTATTTCCGGCGAATCGTCCAGAAAAGTTCCGGCGAATCGTCCAAAATAATTTTGTAAATCATCCGGCGAATTGTCCTTGGTAATCCGGCAAAGTGTCTAAAAGTCCGGCGAAGTGTCCAAAAGTTCGGCGAAGTGTCCAAAAGTTCGGCGAATTGGCATACATTTTCCGGCGAAGCGTCCAATTTTCCGGCGAACTGTCCCGAAAAAAAGTTCGGCGAAGTTGTCTTCCGGCGGAGAGTCCAGGATTCATTATCGTATTCAAAAGCTAAATGAAAGAGTCAATGACTCTGTAGCTCAACTTGGATATGACAGGAATTAGTACTTGCTGTGACCAAGACAACTGAATAATGAATATGACAGGAATTAGTATTTGTTTTGGCCCAGTCAACAATAATAAAAGAATTACAAGGTGACTGTAATGGACTACAGATTAATACCAATCATTGTAGATTATTATTTTTCTGTGGAAATTTTCAGTCCCAAACAAAATATTTTCAGACTAAAATTTTTTCTTCTTCTTCTTAAAATTGACCAAAATGCATCAAAACACAAAAAACTAATTTCCGGATTTTGGTCCAAAATTTTCTAAGTCCCACCCGGACCCCTAATTTGCATAATTTATTCACGAGAAAAACTCTGTATTATATGTAATGTATCCCATGGTACTAAACATTCATACAAAAATTTATTCAAATCAGATCTTTCATTTGGAAGTTCTGCGCAAAAATCTGATTGCACTTAATTTTGAACAAAATGGCTGCTAGCGGCCATCTTGAATTTCAGACTGAACCCAAAAACACTCCTTCTCGTCCCACAGGGATAATAAAGGTACCCAAGAAGTTTCGTGAAGATCGGTTCATAAATACGGCCTCTAGCCCGAGCCGTATTGGGATTTGCACTCACAGTGCTGAAAGTAACACTAAATAAATCAAAGTTAGCCCAATTTGCATAATTTACGCACAAGAAAAAAACCTGTAATATATGTAATGTATCCCATGGTACTAAACATTCATACAAAAAATTATTCAAATCAGAGCTTTCATATGGAAGTTCTGTACAAAAAACAGATTTCGGCATTGTCGGTACAAAATGGCTGCTGGCAGCCATCTGGAATTTGGAACTGCACCCAAAAACACTCGTTCTCATCTCACGGTCATAACAAAGGTACCCAAGAAGTTTCGTAAAGATTGGTTCATAAATACGGCCTCTAGCCCGAGCCATAGCAGCTTGGCACTTACAGCTCTGAAAGTAACACTAAATAAATCAAAGTTAGTCTAATTTGCATAATTTACGCACGAGAAAAAAACCCGTATTATATGTGATGTATCCCATTGTACTATACATTTATACAAAACTTTATTCAAATCAGAACTTTCATACAGAAGTACTGTACAAAAAACTGATTTTTGCATCATCGGTACAAAATGGCCACTGGCAGCCATCTTGAATTTCGGACCACACCCCAAAACACTCGTTCCCGTCCCAGGGTCATAACAAAGGTACCCAAGAAGTTTCGTAAAGATTGGTTCATAAATACGGCCTCTAGCCCGAGCCATAGCAGCTTGGCACTTACAGCTCTGAAAGTAACACTAAATAAATCAAAGTCAGTCTAATTTGCATAATTTACGCACGAGAAAAAACCCCGTATTATATGTGATGTACCCCATGGTACTAAACTTTTATACAAAACTTTATTCAAATCTGAACTTTCATACAGAAGTTCTGTACAAAAAACTGATTTTTGCATCATCGGTACAAAATGGCCGCTGACAGCCATCTTGAATTTCGGACCACACCTAAAAACACTCGTTCCCGTCCCAGGGTCATAACAAAGGTACACAAGAAGTTTCGTAAAGATCGGTTCATAAATACGACCTCTAGCCCGAGCCATAGCCAATTGTTGACGTACGGACAGACGGACAGACGGACGGACGGACGGCCGGCCGGACGGACGGACGGACGGACGGACAGACGGACGACGGGCCATGACAATAGCTCACTTCGTCAAAGTTGAGCTAAAAATAATGCCAAACCCAAACAAAATCTCAGTTTCTGTGCTTAAATCATTAGATATAATTAAAAATAAAATATATACACTTTTCAGAAGAATTTTTCAACTAAAACGTAAAACAGGTAGTTGGATATACTTGGTGCTTAGCAAACTTTGAATAGAATACTTTGAACATTTGTAGCGAAGACAATTTATAACCCGATATGCGTGTACGAATTGTCTCTTGTAAAGGCACGAATTGTCTAATTTAAAGGTACGAGTTGTCCATTGAAAAGGTACAATTTGACTAATGCAACGGTCCGAACTGCCTCTTCAATTTACACCAAAAATATTGGAACCATGTAAATTTCGAGCTGACTTAAAAAATTAATTTACTCAGGTAGGTTCAATCATGTAGCTATAAAAAATGAGTCAAGAATATAGATAACCCAGAAGGAGAGCAGAAGCCAATACCGAAGAGGACTAGGTCTATATGTGAGAATTTCCACTGCGGCAAGTGGACAAAGACTGAAAAGTTCTGTTCAAAATTGGACAACCATCGTTTGAACACGAAGCTGTCGATGCTGAAATTGGATCGCAGTGCCTTTTGGACATGGATTTCCTGCCCATACATGTACCAGTGTAATATAGTTGTGAACAAGACCTTAATTATGGCTGGAAAGGTCTACCCGACAACTCTAGAAGGCCCTGTTGGCGTTTGCCAAACCATCTTAGCAAAGTCCTAATTAGTATTCTACCCAAGCATGAAGTAGTTCCCCAAGGCTGTATACGACATGGCTCTGATCCGCAGCGAACACCAAGAGCAAGACTGTAGAGCCACCAGGATGTTTACGGAAAAACAACACCAGGTTCTATTAGCGGAGTCATTGGACAGGATTGCAGAGCACAATACAAAGGTTCCAGTTGGACTGTTGAACCAGATCGAATAACCAAGTACTATACAATTACACAACTGTTGGGAATGTAGATTCAGTTCAGATCGTTAGAAGATACTGTCAGCAAAGCAACACATGGAAATTGAAAATAGCATACGGAGTTATTTATACAAGAGATGTGGAATGGTTCTACACAAGCGTAAACACTAAAACAGAAGAGCGTTTCAAACAGCTCATATTGCGAAATCAGGAAACATTTGCGAAACAGACTTCAAATTTCGTCGACAGACTTAGGTTGTACTGATAAAGTGAAGCATGCCGTTTAAACCCACAATGCTGCTCCCGTTAAGCAAAGACCGCGAAGAGTAGCCCTGAATCACAAGAAGGAAATGGAAGGCATTATTCAAGACAAAGGCTTATTAGAAAGAGATATTATTGAACCTTCTACCAGCCCTTGAACAAGTACTGTTGTACTTTTGAAAAAGGACGAGTCCCTGAGATTTTATGTTTATTACCGGGACTTGAATAAGTCAAATGAAGTATCAAAAAGGATGCTTATTTGACCCTCCACGTTTCAGAGACACACGATTCGTTAGTAGGAGTAACGCGATTTTCGACAGTAGATTTAATGCCCAGGTTACTGGCAAGTCCAAAACTAGTGGAGCCTAAAGATAGACCCAACACAGCGTTCACGACACAGAGTATCAGTTCAAGATAATGAGTTTTGTGTTGTGCAGTGCCTGGGGGACCTTCGATCGTTTGTTAAAGTCAATATTTTGTTCGGACTCAACAACGAAACCTGTTTGGTATATCTGGCTGTCCGTCCTGAAATTTTCAGAGACTTTTGGGTAACGCTTGACTAGGATAGAAGTTTTTAAACGATTGTAGGGAGCAGGATTGAAACTCAAACAGAGTAAATACTATTTTTAAAATATAAGGTTATAGGGTACAGTGTTTTCTCACAAAGAGCATCCACAGACCCACCAAAAACTACTGCCGTCAGAGAATGTCCTGCCCCTGGCGATCAAGTCGACAGAGGAGCCTCGTGGAGCTTTGTGGCTAATGTCGCTGGTTCGCCCTAGACTTTGCAACATTGCGGCTCCTTTGCACAATCTAATCCAGCTGTGTTCAAGTATTTGGAGTTATTGTCCTTGTCGGACTGGTCACGGATCGTTTCGCCCCCTTTCCCGTTCGCCCCGGGTCGTTTCGCCCTCAGTATTGGGGCGAAACGACCCGGGGTAAAAATTTTTTTTATTTTCAATGGTAATTTTTCAGTCCACATGGTAAATCCACCTTGACAAAAGACGTTCCTTTGTCATTGCGACTGAATGTCTACCATGTTAATCAAGTGACTGTCTCTAACACTCATCAGACGAAAACAGTTAATCCACCTTGATGACAAACAAATGAAACGGGGAGGAAGAGAAGTGGCCGATTACTAGTATCCAGTGACGGTTTCTCCTATGGCGTGAAGGTAGGGCATTTTTTGCTTTTATTTTAATAAAATTTACAGATTATACTTGCCCGGGGATTAGCAGAGTAACAGTACAGTGGTTGAAGAATAGCAGAGAAATAACAAAGTGGCAGATTATACTTGCCCGAAGAATAGCAGAGAAATAACAAAGTGGCAGATTATACTTGCTCGAAGAATAGCAGAGAAATAACAAAGTGGCAGATTATACTTGCCCGAAGAATAGCAGATAAATAACAAAGTGGCAGATTATACTTGCCTGACTTCAGATTAGGAGAGAAACAACGACGTTGCAAATCTGGTGGATTCGACAGATTATACATGTTTTTATTCGTTTATTATATAATCACTCTTTCATTTTAAGAATTATTTTGATTGCATTATATTTGCCTGAAGAATAGCACTGACAGAAAAAGTGGCAGATTATATTTGTCTGAAGAATAGCAGAGAAAAATAACAAAGTGGCACGTTATACTTGCCCGAAGAATAGTAGAGAAATAACAAATGTAGATGTGTGTTTTTGCATTGTAACTGTTTATCCAACATTTCACTGTTCAGACATCCCATCTTGTTTAAACTGTTTCGATGTTATGTATATGTTATGTTATATTTTAAGATCATTGTATTACAGCAAATGCATTTTCTAACAGTCAACTGTAAACTGGATGTGTTATATGAAATTTTATATAAAAATAAACTGAATTATCATTTCAACCGCTAGTTCTTTTTTTTTTCTTTATCAAACCCACCCTATACCCCGGGAAAAAGTGGGGCGAAACGACCCACTCTCAAAATTGAGGCGAAACGACCCGGGGCGAAACGACCCAGGGCGAACTGGTATGGGAGCGAAACGACCCAGGGGGCGAATGGGATTTGGGGCGAAACGACCCGACACCGTCGGACTTAGTTGACGGGGGATTTGCCATTCAATGGCGTTCTACATGCTAAATTCCACCTGTTCCTTTCAATGTTTTCATTTTCGTACACAGTTCATTCATATCACAATTATTAGACGGTTTCTTTGTAAGATTAATGAATAGCGCTCGCGTCGAAGGAATGGAATCTCAAAGAGTATGACACGCATTCTTTGACTGCATCATTACGGAAAACCAATTTAACAAACAGAAGCCTTATGTGGGGTGGGGGCCTTATTATGGGGCAGAGGCGCTCACCTAACCATAGTGGTTTAAAGAAGGAATTAATTAGCATCTATGGCTAGTTAACACTACAGAGGAATGAAGTTATTTAATTATTTATATCTCTGTTGTTCATGCCAGATAATATTTTTTGTTGTATTGGGATATGCTACCACAGAAATAATGCCAAGATTTTCAGTAATGCAAAACTAAATATAAATCTGGGGACTTAACTTGAACAAACTTGAAGGATGTTGTGTACTAAATATCAAAAGAATCTGACTGGCGTTCCGGAGAAGAAGATTTTGAGAATATTACCAATTTTGCATCAAGCTCACTGTTAAAGATTCACAAAAAAGGATATCCGATTCTTGTGTTATTAGTGAAGGAAACATTACATCTCTAGTTTATATCGGTAATGGTTATTCTTCAACTCATTTTGACATGTACTGTATATGGACTAAATATTTAGACATGCAACACTGCTACTAACAGATGATTTTTACCTTTTAGGGACCACGCCCCCTCCTCAACCTCTTCCAGCTGGAATGTGTGTTATGCTTGAAAACATTTGTATTGATTTGTTGTTTGAATACCCAGGGTTTGAATTGTGGTGTCCTGTGGTACAGATTTTAGCATTCCCAGTCTCTGACCATCCGGTTCCACCTTGCTCGACAGTAGGCATCGCGGTTTAGATCATTGTAACCATCGGACTGCTGGCTGTGACGTCACAGGTGTATATAAACGCGAGGCGACAATATTCGGCGGAGTTCGTGTGGAGCAGTCACCGGTTGATGTACGCTTCAGAGAAAGCTTCTTGAGATTCTGTGACGTTATAGAAGTTGAGCCAGTAGTCCGACAGCATATCTTTAACTGTAAGTGTTAATTGTTCTGTAATAAACATCATTCATCTTACTATTTCTCCATAGTTGATCTTGTCTCCTTTTGGCAGACAGAACCCGAGACAACAGGGCGGCCCGTCTGAGTTAGGCACTTCCTTGGAAGCACTCTACCCTTACCTGAAGTGGGAAACTTTTTGTAGTGGAGAGGTCCCTGTCAGTAAAACCGGAAGAGGCGATTTTACATTGGTGGCAGAGTTGTGGGATTGATCAACGATTAAGAAGGGCTGAATTAAATGGCAGAATATAATTACGACGTTGTTGAAATGATGTTAGAGGACGAGCCGGAAGTGAAGGAGCCGGGTGAAGAGCTCGTTAGAGCGAGCCGCTCAAGAGATGCAGTGCTCCCACGAGAGAGGCAGGATGATATTGCAGAACTCGCCACGAGGAGCCATACAGCCTATGCACAGCTCCATAGCGCGAGCCACATACAGGGTGCAGAGCTCCCTCAAGCGAGCCAGGATGATTTTGCAGAGCTCCCTCAAGCGAGCCAGGATGATTTTGCAGAGCTCCCCCTGGAGAGCTATACGGAGTATAGAGAGCTCCCTCGAAAGAACTATGACGAGCATACAGAGCTCCCATGGAAGAGCCACACAGAACATTCAGATTTTCCTCGAATGAGTCGGTCTCAGTTACCAGGGATTGAAGGAAGGAGCCAACGTAGAATTCCGGAACTGCCACCTAAAAGGCACACCCAGACGACCGAAGGTTCAGTCAGGGCTGAAGGGCGATCGCCGGGACCTATTGCAAAGAATCGAATGAAGTTGATGGATCTCCTTGACAGGAGCTCAAGACAACATCTAGAGTACACAGCTAAGTGTCCGGAGCTAGGAGGGACAGGCAGCTGGATGGATGATGGTACACAACAGGGATTGGTGCAAGCCTCACCCAGTCCACAATGGGATCACAGATTACAGCAGCAAACCCTAACAGCAGTTAGACACAACCGGGGCGCGGAACGTCTAGGCAGCCTAGAAAATGCAGAACAGAGAGACCGAAGCTCTTGCTGCGGAACAGGAGCTTATTTTGAACAGACGCCGGCATACACCTCAAGAGCGAAAGAGAGGACCGGAAGGTCAAAATGAAAATGGAAAAAGATTAGCGAATGACACACAGATAGTTAACACAGGAATTGCAGATAATTCCCGAAAACAACCATTGATGAATCCACAGCCATATGACGGCTCCACATCCATAATGGACTATGAAATCCACTTTGATACGTGTGCAGAAATAAATAAATGGAACAGAGAAGAAATGGCGCTATATTTGTCCGGGAGTCTAAAGGGAATAGCACAACAAGTTTTGTCCATACTTAGCGGCCCAGATCGTGGAGATTACAGTAAGCTCTTAACAGCTCTTAGGAATCGGTTCCTTCCCCCAAATCAGACTCAGTTATATCGAGCAGAGCTACGAGCCCGCCGCAGACGACCAAATGAGGCATTACCAGAATTGGGGCAGTCAGTTAGACGTAAAGTGAGCTTGGCATATCCGACAGCAACACTTGAACTCCAGGATATTCTAGCTCGTGACGCTTTTTGTGATGCATTGCAGCAAGATCGAGATATGATGTGGAAAATACAGCAGTCACGACCAGCGAATCTGGAAGCCGCAATTCATCTAGCTGTTGAATTCGAGGCATTTCGTGCCACTGATTCCTCAGGCACAGACACAGGCTATAGTCGGGTAGTAAATACTAACAGTGGGCTGGAGAAAATAACAGAACAGCTGGAGGGATTAAGTAGAGCACTCAAAGAATTGCAAGAAGCAGGAAGAAATAGCGAGAAGATTTATGCGAATGTGGAGGAATCAAATCCTCAAAGGTATAAGGGCAGAGATGGACAGAATCGAGAGAAACAGCAAGTATCAGAGGTGAAGAGACCCAACAATAACAGAAAATCAAATATCACCTGCTATAGGTGTGGAATCAGGGGGCACATTTCCAGAGAATGCCCTTCCTTGGGGGACAAGGCAAGCGCTGTGCAATTGAAACGAAGACGCAGGCGCTCGATAAGGGAGAGAAACAGAAGCAGTAAACGAGCAGGAGTTATTAATCGACCTAATGAATCAGGACTCTACATACTGGCCGAAATGAAACATGGAATAACGCATTGTCTGATCGATACTGGGGCTACGCTCATAGTAGTTTCTAAAGATACTTACGATGCCATTGAAAAGGGTGAGCGCCCAGAACTTGCCCCAATGACACGGAAGCTGACTACTGCAAATGGGGAAACGTCACACAGCTATGGCAAAGCAACATTTGAATTTAAGATCGGCGAAGACCAATGTGAGCAGGAGGCAGTAGTAGCAGAAATAGGGTCGCCTATTATTCTTGGCTTGGACTTCTTGCGACGCTACAGCTGCACTATAGATGTTGTTAATAAGAAACTAGTGATGTCAGGAAAGGCTTACGAGACACGAATGGAAGGGTCCATAGGGGTTTGCCGCATCACCCTTAACGAGACTATAAGTATTCCACCCAGGCATGAAATACTAGTACAAGGCTCAGTCGGTGCAAACATGTGCGGTATACCTGCTTTAGGAATGATTGAGTCCCATGAAGAATTGACAGCTAAACACCATATTCTGACTGCTAAAGTTTTAGTAAAGCCCAGTGAAGTGGAGGGAAAAGTGCCAGTACGCCTGATGAACCCTACAGAGGAATCACATGTTATGTACAAGAACACAACAATTGGCCATGTGAACCCCGTAGAGCTCCTTGTTGAAAACACGGGTGCAGAAGAATGTTTCAATGATACACAGTTACCATCACACTTGCACAACCTGTGGATTGAGGCAACAGGTGGCTTGACAAACACACAGGCAGCAAAAGTGAACGAATTACTAAAACAAAATGAGTCAGTATTTGCTAAATCATCATCAGACTTGGGATGCACAGATAAGGTCCAACACACCATAAACACAGGAAATGCACTTCCCATTAAACAAAGGCCAAGGAGAGTGGCTATACACCAGAAGCAAGAGATCGAGAAGATTGTCAATGATATGTTAAAGAGAAATCTAATAGAGCCGTCTACGAGCCCTTGGGCCAGCCCAGTGGTGCTTGTCCGAAAAATGGATAGAACTCCATGCTATGGTAGAAGCCGAAGCTGTGCTGGAATAACGGGAGTAAGAGATAGAGAACGGAACTGGTACCGACAAAGAGGATACAGAAGAGTTGAAGTAAAGAGACGAGAAAAAGTTGCACAGGAAAGACGGAGTAAAGAACAAGAAGACTGCCGGAGAAAACGCCATCACAGTGAATGCACAGAAATGGAGAGCAAGCGCAGAAGAATTAAGGAGAAGGAATCAGAAAGGAGAAGAGCCCAAGATCAAGAAGAGCACAGAAGAGACAAGGGTAGTAATCAACGGGTAGATGGAACACAACACACCGATTGCAATACAGCAAAGAAGAAGAGAGAAGCAAGTGTAAGTGGTGAACCCAAGTCAACGACAGGAATTGGAACAACAGCTGGAGATAATACAGAAGAGACAAAAAGTTGCACAGAGGAGAAGAATGAAGAAGATGGAGATGGGAAGATACGGATGTGCCAACTATGTCCCTATGCGACTTCTAAGGCTTCCAATTGGAAACGACACTTGGCGACGATAAAACACGAAGCATTGACCAGCCGTCAACAGAAGATGAAGCCAGCAACTGGAAAACCTTCCGGGAAGGGTATGCTGAGAATGATAAGCACGAGGAGTTCAAGCTCTTCCCCCGAGACATCAGTATGCAATTCACAAAGTTTGTGCTCAGAGCCTGAATTGGCAATAGACTTGCTAGCTGATGAAGAACAGGCAGCCAATGCTGCGTCAACACTTATGACCCTAACTGCTGATACTCCACCCATGGAGGGAGAAGCACCCGTTACCATATCTACAGGACAGCAGTGCAATTTACTGCCCATTTGCCATGTAACGATCACTGAAGAGAAGATAGGGACAGCTACACGAATCAGAAGAGAAGTAGTAGAAGAAGTTGTAGTTGACGAGGTGGGGCAGCGTCGCTTAGATGAAATATTCAAGATGTAACGCGAGTGTAATGACTTTTGACTTTTAGGTCCCTGTCGGGCAATGCGGGACACATTGATCGGAGGCGTGGGTTATGTGGTGTCCTGTGGTACAGATTTTAGCATTCCCAGTCTCTGACCATCCGGTTCCACCTTGCTCGACAGTAGGCATCACAGTTCAGATCATTGTAACCATCGGACTGCTGACGTCACAGTTGTATATAAACGCGAGGCAACAATATTCGGCGGAGTTCGTGTGGAGCAGTCACCGGTTGATGTACACTACAGAGAAAGCTTCTTGAGATTCTGTGACATTATAGAAGTTGAGCCAGTAGTCCGACAGCATATCTTTAACTGTAAGTGTTAATTGTTCTGTAATAAACATCATTCACCTTACTATTTCTCCATAGTTGATCTTGTCTCCTTTTGGCAGACAGAACCCGAGACAACAGGGCGGCCCGTCTGAGTTAGGCACTTCCTTGGAAGCACTCTACCCTTACCTGAAGTGGGAAACTTTTTGTAGTGGCGAGGTCCCTGTCAGTAAAACCGGAAGAGGCGATTTTACAGAATTTTACTCACACAGTGATCTATCTACTATTTTGTCACTCGCCAACAAAAAAAAACATGATGTCGAGTCTGCCTTCACTTATGGGAAGGGGTTCATTGCGGTATTCATTTGACGAAAAAATCTAGATTATTTCAGTCTGTTGGTTTAATGATGTGTTGAAAGTATGTTATTTTTTCTATCTTCATTAGTATTAAATCGAAAACACACATTTCCTCATTTCAAACGAAACATTTTGTTTGTTTCAATCACATGTTCGACAGTCTTGACAGATTGTCTGACCAAAATGTTTACCCAAAGGGACCTCTGACCTTGCATATTATTAACGTCAAACATGGCGAATTGGCAATGGGTTTATTCCCACGGAAATTGATGAAATTGGGTGAATATCCAATCAGAGCAATCTTCTTGCAATGTATGTCAATATCAAGTTTTATCTTAATCCAACTAAATTTATCCACGTTATTGCTTTCGCAAGGTCATTATAAGACAAACACCACATTTTCAACAAAAATGGGCATAACTACTATAGAAGTACACAAAATTGGGAGCAAATCTCAAATCAAAGCCTCCCACAGTGTATGTACACCAAGTTTTATCTAAATCTGGGCTCCGTGGTCTATCTCTCAGAAATCTGAAAAAATAGATGGGTGAATGATCAACCTCTTAGAACTGCATTGTTGATTTTTGAAGCACTTTTCATGTTTGGGTAAAAAAAACACTTAAAAATTGTGCAGATATAAAATATTTTATTTTGAAAAAGGATAAAAAATATCTGTTCAAAAGACATCATCAGCAGTATAATGAGTACATACAAGTATAAAAATGCTAAAAAAAATATATAAATACACTCCAAAAATCTATAATAATTAATTCTTTGATTTTCAAGTTAATTATAATATAAGTCAGGGCCAGCCAGTAATATTTACAAAAATTGCCATTCAAATGATATTTTTCCATTTTGCCTACAAAGCACAGCTTATGACCCTCATTGGGTGAATAAAATGAGGGATGATAAGCTACTATTTTGAGTCAAAAAAGAAAATTTTCAGGTATCCAAGAAATTGCATTGCAAGTGTTACCTTCTAATCATGTTAAAAAAAACATTACGACACAGAAAATCTTCCTCTCCCTTTAACAATGATACTTATAAAGTGTAATACTAAAACATTATTACTTGTTTGATTTATTTATTTATTGGTGTTTAAGATCATTTTCAGCATCTTTAGCTATATCATGACTGCAACACAGGGATGAAGTAAAGTTTCGTTAATGTCTTATACCTAAGCTGCCCACTTTAGAGGACGTCCATCCCAGGTACTGGGAACTATTCTGCCAGTGAAGTTGACAAACTCTTTCACTGCAGTAAACAAGCACCGCTCCACTTCACAGAGTTCCGTCGGGGAAGATTGATTTTATATCAGCCTTAATATCAGCCCTTGGTAACTTATCATTCTGAGACCAGAGGCTGAAGGCTAATAATGCAGGGAATAATTCACTTTTAAAATTTTGTGTAGCAAACTGTCCAACTGGAAGTCGACACTTACTGGTATAGCATTTTCTAATGACTGTATAGAGATTTTCAGTTCTGTGAAAGTAGTCAAGAAAATCTTAAGTTCGATGGATCTATTGGCCCTCCATTGGCATCACAGTTTACCTAACGAATCCTCCACATCTGCATATGTATTTAGAAACTCAGCAGTTGAAAAACATTGCTTTTCCAAACAAAATTCAAGAAAACCATATCATGTGTACTCTCATTGGAATGAGGTCAGCCCAATGAGGGTGTCACATGAATTTTTTGTTGAATTTGAAATAACAAAGTTTGATATTGTGTGCACTCGGTAATGGGTTAAACTGAAAGTATATGTCAAGCACAGGCCTGGCAAATGTGCAAAACAACTGTCCTCCTCAGATTGCTTGGGGTGCAATTACACCTGAAATTTTTAATGCAGAATTTTGTATGCTATTTTGGTTATATTCACATCAAAGTATTAATATTGTATCAAATTGTACAAAGTATCAAATTGTACAACATTTAGCTATATAGTGGAAAAATTGGCACACACATCTCATTATTCAAAATGCTGCATTCAATTCTTATGTGACTGTCTTCTACACTCAAAATGTATTGAAATGCAACACAGAATGGGTCAGGAATTATTGCGAATCAATGCAGCACTGACAAATCGTCCCCTGAATTCCAATGTGTTCTCTGTGCCTGTAGGGGAACTCAGGGGTTGAAATGATAATAGATTTTAAAGGCCGTCCCGAGCAGGTCTGGCATTTCTGAAAATCAAGGGGTGCAAAAAATTGCCCTCCTCAAATTTTTCTAGGCGTGCAGCACTCCTGAACACCAAAAGAATGCCAGGCTTGCAAGCAAAAAACATTTCAAGTACACCCCTGTCCACAAATTTACAAATGGCAACAACAATGCATGGATATTCTAATTATGGTCATTCAGTATACAAAATATCATATCAATCAGATTAACATTTTTAGACTAGTTGTGGATACAGAATCATAATAGACTTTTTCAATAATGAAAGTGAAAAGGGGCAATAACTCTTGAGAAATAAGGTGCAGCAACATGGCCTAACAATATGTGCCAGTTCATATCACAGTTACTCATCATATAAAATATCGACTGGAAAGTACCAGACTAGTTGCAGAAAAAAATATGCCTTTTTTATACCAGGTGAAGAATTTAAGTGGAAACCAGCAAGGTGATATTTATTATAAATTATTCCATACATGTTTATAACATAAAATATTCATTGTGTACAAAACATAGCTTAAGAACTCCCGCTGCAAAACATTTGATAAGCTCTAACGTGGGTCACAAGCTTTGTTTTAAAATTTTTACCAAAGAATCGGCCACATATCTTGCATAATTTACAAACTGTTCAGTTGAATACAAAATTTAAAAAAAAAAAATCAACAAAACCATATTCAGTGACCCCTTACTGAAACAAGCTCCCTAGGTCTTTTCAAGGAGGGGGTCAAATGATATGGTTTTGTTGAAAAGTTTCGAAAATTCTGAAGAAAGTAAAATTAGGGCCTAAAAAAGTTAAAAATCTGTTTCTCATGCCCTCCTGCATAGTCCTTTTGGCTACTGCATTCTCTCTTTTTATAATCAATGGAAACTTCAAAAAATAAAAGTTAAATTGTTTATGTCTGATATTTTATACCCAAGTTAATAAAATTGATAAATTTGTCCGTTCAATGCAAAAGGGCTTTGCAATGCTTTAGCATTGGAAAGCCTTCTTGCACTCAAGGGACGAAATACACCACCACACATGCTGTTCTGGACTGTGTAGATTATGAGGCCTAGGACATAAAACAACCAAGAAGATGAACTTTGGATCACAAAGAAATAATTACAAAAAATAAAAAATAGAATAAAAAACTCCCACCCGCCCACATGCAATTTTACAAAAAATGGCAGGAGAAACAGATAATCTACTTTATGAGGCCCAAAATAACAAAGTTTGATATCATGTCCATTGAGAAATGGGTTAAAAGACAATATTTAAAAACTAACAATATCTGGATACTGATGTTCGGATTAAATGCAGGGAGAATTTTGTTAATACCTTGAGCAAAATGTTAATTAGTTTTCATGCCTTTGTACTGCCATAACTTAATTAATGAAAATCCTCCATAAATGAATGTCTGTATTGCCCATTTTGCTGTACATGATGCACTTAGTCCTTTACTTCTGAAATAGAAAAATTATTATTAAAAACAAGTGTTTGACCACCGAGGTGGTATTAGTCCCCTACGGCACTTTTGTGACATAAGGTGTTTTTGTCACAGAAGACACTAGAGTACATAAGCATCTTGGATTTTGAAAAAAAATATTGAGCGTGGATAATCCCCTCACAACCCTTTATCCATGTACCATATATGAAAGGCGTAGCTTGAACCATGTTGGAGGGAGGGGTGGTAACATAAAATAGAGCAAAAGCTTAAAAAACACAACAAAAATGGCCGCCATTCTGCCATCTTGGATTTTGAAAAATAAATATTGACTGCGCATCATCCCCTCAGAACCATTTATCCATGTACCAAATATGAAAGGTGTAGCTTGAAGCATATTAGAGGGAGAGGTGGTAACATAAAAACAGACAGATAGACAGACAGACAGACGGACAGACAGACAGATGTTAGATTTTGAAAAAAAAATATTGAGCGTGCATAATCCCCTCACAACCCCTTTATCCATGTACCATATATGAAAAGTGCAGCTTGAACCATGTTGGAGGGGGGCAGTGGTAACATGAAATAGAGAAAAAGGCTTAAAAAACACAACAGAAATGGTTGCCATGGCGCCATCTTGAATTTTTGAAAAAAAATATTGAATGTGCAACATCCCATTACAACCCTCTATCCATGTGACAGATATAAAAAGTGTAGCTTGAACCATGTTGGAGTGAGGGGTGGTAACATAAAATAGAGAAAAAAGCTTAAAAAACACAACAAAAATGGCCGCCATGCCGCCATCTTGGATTTTGAAAAAAAAATATTGAACATGCATCATCCCCTCCCAACCCTCTATCCATGTGCCAAATATGCAAAGTGTAGCTTGAACTATATTGGTGGGAGGGGTGGTAACATGAAAATAGAGAAAAAAAGCTTAAAAAACACAACAAAAATGGCCGCCATTCCACCATCTTAGATTTTGAAAAAAAAATTTTGAGCTTGCATCATCCCCTCAGAACCATTTATCCATGTACCAATTATGAAAGGTGTAGCTTAAAGCATGTTGGAGGAAGAGGTGGTAACATAAACAAGAGGCCCCACGGGGCCTGAAGCGCTCATCTTGTACAGAACACAATTTAAACAGAGTCCAAGAATGAGTCTACATTAAGCAAGCCATCTCCATAGACTACACTGTCAATCCTTGAGTCCCTCAGGAGTGACAAAAATAATCTGGGCATCATGCCTTTTCTTCAGCTGATCATAAGTAAAATGCAGAGCTCCCCTATGAAGCCCCTTGATACAACCTATGTGGATTAATCTTAGTACCTCTAGAGGGTACTGAATACAAAATTTTTAATTCTTCAGCAAAATGGCCAATTCCGGCTCCCATAGAGAGCCCAAATATTAACCCAGGCTCTTGATTTGAACACAGTTAAATCTGACTTCCCTAGAGATGTTGTGTACCGAATATGAAAGCATTCTGACTGTTGGATCCGAAGAAGAGAAATTGTAAAGAAATTTCTTCGAATTGCACTAAGTTCAAAATTGGGCTACCATAGCGAGCCCAAATATTGACCTATGGATCCGATTTGAACAAACTTGAATCTGACCCCCCTAGAAATGTTGTATACCAAATGTGAAAGCATTCTGACAAGTGAATCTGAAGAAGATTTTTGAAGAAATTCCCTCATATTGTACTAAGTTAAATTTCATGTTCCCATATGGAGCCCAAATATTAACCTAGGCACTCGAATTGAACAACCTGGAATCTGACCCCCCTAGAGATGTTGTATACCAAATATAAAAGCATTCCGACTGGTGGATCTGAAGAAGAAGATTTTTAAAGAAATTTTCTCATATTGCACTAAGTAAAAATTTGGGCTACCATAGTGAGCCCAAATATATACCTAGGGATTTGATTTGAACAAACTTGAATCTGACCCCCATAGAGATGTTGCATACCAAATATCAAAGCATTCTGACTGATGGATCTGAAGAAGATGATTTTTTTAAATTACCCTCCATATTGAACAAAGATAAAATTTGGGCTTCCGTAGGAAGCCCAAATATCAACCTAGGGACTTGGTTTGAACAATCTAGAATCTGACCCTCATAACAATGATGTATACCAAATATTAAAAGATTCTGACTGGTGGTTCTGAAGAAGAAGATTTTTAGAGAATATTCCCCATATTACCCTATGTTAAAACTTTGGGCTCCTGTAGAGAGCCCAAATATGAACCAATGAGCTTTATTTCAACAAACTTTTATCTGACCCCCCTATGAATGCTGTATACCCAATATCAAAAGATTCTGATGATTGGTTCTGGAGAAAAGATTTTTTTTAATTTCTGCAAATATGCTGACTCAGCATTTTTTCGATGCCCATTACAGAACACCCTAACATAACTGATGGCAATTTTTTTTTACCATTCAATTCTACTGGTCATAAGGATACTTCATACCAAATAAAAGCTCTCTGTTCCGTGGGGTTTGGGAAATATGGGCGTTTGAAAATATTTCTATTTTTAGCTCCCAGGGTTCCCACGGGGATGCGGGAATTTTTTTTTTTTGCATGGGTCAAGTACTTATGACCCAATACTACCACAAACCAAATTTGGTTCATACCGGACCAGAATGTTCAGAAAATAGAAATTTTGGGCAGGGCCAAAAATCTTACCCCTCCTATTACAAAGCCAAATATTACTTTACGAACTTCGTTTGAACAAACTTGATTCTACACCTCATATGGAAGCTCCATAGCAAATATCAAGTCATTGCACACACTGGTTCTTGAGAAGATTTTTAAAATATTTTGGAGCATTTTCCCCCACTCCCTCCCTATGGGGCCGGGCATACTGAGTTGAACAAAAATGAAATGCCCCTTTGGGACCATCACTCACACAAACTTTCACTTGAATTGGCCCAGTGGCTTTGGAGGAGAAGACCAAAACATGGTGTTGACGGACGACGGACGGGAAGCGATTAGATTAGCTCAGCTTGACTTTGTCAAGATGAGCTAAAAACAGACAGACAAACAGATGGATGGACAGACAGATGGATGGACAAATTTTTGAAAAAAAATATTGAACGTGCAACATCCCATTACAACCCTCTATCCATGTGCCAGATATAAAAAGTGTAGCTTGAACCAGGTTGGAGTGAGGGGTGGTAACATAAAATAGAGAAAAAAGCTTAAAAAAACACAACAAAAATGGCCGCCATGCCGCCATCTTGGATTTTGAAAAAAAAATATTGAACGTGCATCATCCCCTCCCAACCCTCTATCCATGTGCCAAATATGCAAAGTGTAGCTTGAACCATGTTGGTGGGAGGGGTGGTAACCATAAAATAGAGAAAAAAGCTTAAAAAACACACAACAAAATGGCCGCCATGCCGCTATCTTGGAAGTTGAAAAAAAAATATTGAACGTGCATCATCCCCTCCCAACCCTCTATCCATGTGCCAAATATGCAAAGTGTAGCTTGTAACCATGTTGGTGGGAGGGGTGGTAACATGAAAATAGAGAAAAAAAGCTTAAAAAACACAACAAAAATGGCCGCCATTCCGCCATCTTGGATTTTGAAAAAAAAAGTTTGAGCATGCATCATCCCCTCAGAACCATTTATCCATGTACCAAATATGAAAGGTGTAGCTTAAAGCATGTTGGAGGGAGAGGTGGTAACATAAAAAAAAACAGACAGACAGACAGACAGACAGACAGACAGACGGAGTGCAAACCTATAGTCCCCTTACGGTTCCCGTAGGGGACTAATTATTCAATCAACGGAGGATACCTATTATTTTTGAAAAGGAACCAGAATTTGCTCAGGAGTGACTCAAGGAAACAAAGCTGCCAGTGAAAACTTGGATTTCCTTGTAGTCTTGAAATTGATAATAACAGTGAAGCCCACTTAATTAAAAATCCCTTAATTGAGTAATCCTGTTAACTGAATATAATTTCCAAACACCAAACCATTTACCACACTTTCAGTGCCAATTTGCTCTGTTAAATGCATATGGGTAAAAGAGTACACTCCTGTTAATTGAATAAAAAATCTTGCAATATGTCTTGGACCAAAAATCTTGCAATATGAAAATGACCAAATTCTCCTTGTTTATAGACATACTTGCATCAGTACATTCATTCCAGACATTTATTCTATTACATCTTGTTTGACTCCATGAGCTCTGTAAAACATGCTACAGTATATTAAATGCCCTGTTTATCTCTAGAATACAGCACAGTGACAAATCCCTCTTTTTGAATACTCCCCTTAACTGAATAATTTCACTGACAAAGAGGCTATTCAACTGACAGAGTTCTACTCTACTAGCACCTTCTAAAAACTGGGTATTCTCTTTATTTTATGTGTTTCAATGTTTTAACCCTTTACCCCACACAGACGATATCAAAATTTATTATTTTAAATATTATTTTTTCATATTTTAAAAAAAATGTCAACAAAAAAGATATCATATGACCCTCTCATTGGAACGACCTTGACAATGAGAGATCAAACAATTTGTTGAATTTTTCTTAAAAATAATATGTTTTCCAACTGCTCTAATAATAATAATAACACTTTAGACTGCTGTTGATTTGTGGCGGTTCTCAGACGAGAAGGCCTTGGTTACTCCGGTGCTCCCAACTGCCTCCCTATTCCCACGCTTCTTCTCCCCTCCTGCTGAATTTGCATATTACATGGCCGGATGCAGCCTATTCATTAGTAAAGGGCTAATTGCAATTAAAACACCCAAATTCTCAAAATGTGCAGTGATATCTCTTACTACTCATCACTATCTGAGTTACATTCTCTTATATTGATCATGATCATACATATCCAGAAATATTTGTTAGACAGTTCCCACTAACTTACAAAGTAGCATATAATAAAATGGGGATACCACCTCTGCCTTATAACAAATCTAAAACAAGAGATGTGAATCAGAGATGCAGGCATCGAGTGGTGGTGGAAATCTGAGAATGCTGTATGTCCATAACCCATTTATCAATCATATGCCAGTTGGCAAATCTGCAACCTTTGTTCAAGTTATAATGCTCATAGGTGCAGAATTCGTAAAAATTAATTATGGCCCATAACTGCGTAATGAAAAATTGAGCTGGGCCAGTTTCAAACCAACTTGAGATATTATTGCAAAAGACCTCTATGGCAAATATTAGTCAAATCAGAGAATCTTTATTCAAGTTATTGCGCTAACAAGCTAAAAATTCGTAAAAAATGACTAATTAAGGCCCATAACTCTGTAACAAAAAATCGGGTGGGGCCAGTTTTGAACAGCTTGAGATATTATTACAAAAGACCAATATGGCAAATATTAGTCAAACCAGAGAATGTTTGTTCAAGTTATTGCACTAACAAGCTCAAAATTCATAAAAATTGACTAATTAAGGCCGTAACTCTGTAACCCAAAATCAACCCGGGCCAGTTTTCAAACTCGCTTCAGATAATATTGCAAAAGACCTGTATGGTAAAAATCAGTCAAATTGGAGAATGTTTGTTAATTGCCTCTTGTTACGAAAAATCAGGCTGGTCCAGTTTTCCAACTCACTTGAGATATTATTGCAAAAGACCTGTATGGCAAATATTAGTCAAATTGGAGAACGTTTGTTCAAGTTATTGCGCTAACAGTGCAAGGATGCCCTGGATGCCCAGCGACCCATTACCAAACAATAGATCTCTGTTGTTAACACAACTCAATCGAAAAAAGGAATTACTTCATAACACATCAGCAGGTTATATAAAATAACGTGGTAGTAGCATATAGGGAAAAGTGTTGGGACGTTTTCCACCTTTTCTGTTTTCACTATTCCAGACATACCGTTTACATTTTAGCATAATTTCTAACAAAATAAATAGTAACAACTAATGAGCTCGCTTGGTTTGGCAAGATCATGCATTCGTTCATTGTTGCTATTTATTTTGGCAAAAAATCTCTTGAGGTGGCAACGGAATGTCACTTTACTGGCAAAACATGCAGGATTAGGAATTTCATTTATCTTGATAGTTGAATTATTTTGTCATAACCTGTAGTTCGCTCGTGTATTTTCTGATTGACATAACCCTCCCCCCCCCCCCCCCCTCCCCCCACACACATAACCTGAATGATCATTCACTGGTTATGCAATATTTCTTGATCATAGACATTTACCCTTTTCTTTTGTTGCCAGCCACCACCAGAAACAGACTTTCCACTGTCAGGCATTTTTTGGTAATATTCCTTTATTTAGGGTATACATGGGTAATGTTGAGTATCTCGCCAACCACTTTTAGCAGAGAGTTGAACCTTCTCCGATAGTTACATATAGCTATGGGAGTACAATGGCTCAGTGATAAACTGTTGAACTTCTATGCTAGAGGACTTGAGATCGAAACCAGTCCGGGACGACCCACGTTGTGTCCTTAGGCAAGGCACTTTATCTCGGTTGCCTACATGGGGGCATGATGACGCTGTGTACTAAGGCGTACTACATGTCGTTGGTGAACATGTCTTCAACCGCTGTAACCCTGCTTGAGAAGAGCTTGAACAGAGTTAGAATGTTGAGGAGCTGACCGTTGCGCATCAATGCTTGGTTCTCTCCAGGTAGTCCGGCTTCCTCCGCCTGTAGAACTGTCACGGTCATGATTAGCAATTGTGCGTAAGTATGTGACCTTAAACACCAATAAATAAATATACATATAGCTATGGTCTATGTACAACCATTTTGCCGACGTCATATGGGTCACATGAACCAGGTGGCCATCTTGGATTTTTACAAACATTTTGTGATTTTTATCAATTATTGCTGTATAATACATGAGCACTGCTCATATATTATATGGCAATAATTGATAATGAAAGTGTCAATGACACTGTAGCTCAACTTGTCAAGACATGTACATGTATAGCATGTGACACAGCAATGACAAAGATCTAGGTAATGACCTGATAACAAAGGTACATATAAAGTATTGTAACGGTCTGTACATAAATACTGACCGTAGCCTGTAACAAATGTATAGGTAAAGTATTGTAAAGGTGGGTGACAGTCAAATGCTAAACCAGAAAAGAAATCTTTGAGTCCCAGAGTGGGTCTGACTGAACCCCAAAATATTTGTTCTCATAGCACAGTGATAACAAAGGCACCCCAAAACACACTCATTCTTGTCCCAAGGTGAAAACAAAGGTACCCAAGAAGTTTCATGAAGATCAGTTCATAAATACGAGCTGTATAGAAGTTGTGACAAAAAACTGATTGGACCTAACTTTGGTACAAAATGGCCACTGGCAGCCATCTTGAATTTTGGGCCGCACTCAGAAACACTCGTTCTCGTCCCAAGGTGATAACAGAGGTACCCAAGAAGTTTTGTGAAGTTCGGTTGATAAATACAGCCTCTAGCCCGAGCCGTATTGACATGTGTACTTACTGTGTGTAAGTAGCACTGAAAAAATCAAAGTTCATCTAATTTGCATAATTTCTGCATGAGAAAAAAACCTGTATTATATGTGATGTATCCCATGGTACTAAACATTCACACAAAAAATTTCTCAAATCAGCGCTTTCATATGGAAGGTCTGTGCAAAAATCTGATTGCACCTAATTTTGAATAAAATGGCTGCCATCGGCCATCTTGAATTTCGGACCGCATCCAAAAACACTCGTTCTCGTCCCACGGTGATACCAAAGGTACCCAAGAAGTTTCGTAGAGATCGGTTTATAAATACGTCCTCTAGCCCGAGCCGTATTGGCATTTACACTTACAGTGCTGAAATTAACACTAAATACATCAAAGTTAGTCTAATTTGCATAATTTATGTATGAGAAAAAAACCTGTATTATATGTGATGTATCCCATGGTACTAAACATTCATACAAAAAATTATTCAAATCAGCGCTTTCATATGGAAGTTCTGCACAAAAATCTGATTTTACCTAAGTCTGTACAAAATGGCTGCCAGCGGCCAACTTGAATTTCGGATCGGACCCCAAAACACTCGTTCTCGCCCCACAGTCATAACAAAGGTATCCAAGAAGTTTCGTAAAGATCAGTTCATAAATATGGCCTCTAGCCCAAGCTGTATTGAATTGTTGACGGACAGATGGACAGACGGACGACTGGCCATGGCATAAGCTCAAATTTGGCTTCGCCAAAGTTGAGCTAAAAATCACAAAATTTTGAGCAATGGATGAATATCATCTGAAATGTGTCCTAAAGGTCTCAGTTATTAACTTGGACCAATGATGAACAATAAAATGATATATTCAGAAGATATCTGTTGTCATTTATAACACTTGCCACTTCATATGAACCTCCCCCCTGGTCAACAAATTTTGCTTACATGCACTTGCATTGTGGGTTTGAATGGGCAATGTGCAGTTTCTCCTGTACCATGGACTACATTGCTGAAACTTCTGAGGTTGTTACCTATAGCCATGGCCGATGCCTAGCCGCTTCACTGATGTCACATAGGTCACATGATTCAGGTGACTGTCTTGGATTTTTCGAGTGTTTATGGTTTTTCATGTTTGCGATGGGGTATATGAACAATGGATCATAACCATCTGGAAATCTGCTTTATGAGCTAGTAACTTTCTGGCACCAATGACAAAACATCAGGAATTATTTTATGAGGATATTCCCTTGAAAATCAGCTTGAAGAAATCAATCTGGTCCAGACCATCGGTGTCTACATACACACTAGGGTGATGAGTACTCTGGGTTAATCAACAACTTTATAAAGGATCACATTCAGGATACGTCTCCCACTTCAAAGCAGATCAACCTCCAGTGTTTTGCCTGACCACTTAGCAAATCTCCCTGCTACCAACGTTAGTCATCCCCCCTGGCTGTGACAGAAGAGAGTCCATCATCATCATGATCATCATTATTCTCATCATACTCATCGGAGTCTTTGTTGCTAAGATCATCACTGTCTGAGTCATGAAATATACAGCCAATAGCTTCTTCCAGGCTCAAGCATTTGTGAGAAGACATTTCAGAAACAATGCGCGTGGAAAACAATTTGCAAGTAATGCTCCCAAGAAATTATCTCGCTCTAGCATGGATTAATGATTTGACCTTGACTGACAACGCCTGACCTGCTTGACCTCTTTTGGGCCCAAAATCGCCCGTCGCCAAAAGCGAAATGCACACGTATCACATACAAAGAAAGACACCAGAAAAGCTGCTTCCCTTAGCATGTATTTCACCGCAGACACATACCAAATTCGCAATAAAAGGGAGAGTGACAGTGGCCCTGAACTTTGCATTTTTGCGAGAGTGGCAGCAAAAGAGTTAACCTTAATGTAATGGTCATATCCAGTCAATGTTATTCACAAAAATTTCTCTTCAAATTTTATTATGACTAAAAATTTTTAACTACCAAAGCAGATTGTTTCAAAAGGGAATAACAAGCTCTGTTTAGGAGACAGAAAATGATTTTCAGTTTTTCTTGGTTCAGTCTTAATTTTGCAGTACAATTGAATAGCAATTATGCCAAAGAAATATATTCAGTTAACAGCAGTGTACAATTAACAAAAATTTGGTAATTTTCAAATCTTTTAGTTATAAACTGGGCATTTATTCTATTATATATCATTAGGCCTAAAGTGCTGCCACAGCTGCAGCATGCTCTCTTTTTTAAAAAAATGTGAACTTGAAAAAAATAAAAATTAAATGGCTTATATCTGATATATTACCTAAGTTAAAAAAACTGACAAATGCCCCTTGAGTGCAAGAAGGCTTTGTAGTGCTTTAGCATTGCAAAGCCTTCTTGCTCTCAAGGGATGAAATACACCACCACCCATGTTATTCTGTAGATTATGAGGCCTAAAACATAAATCAAGAACATGAACTTTTTGATGGCAAAGAAATAATTACAGAAATAAAAAAAAATAAAATACTGCTCACCTGCATGGAATTTTACAAATAATGGCCTGAGAAACAGAAGATCTACTTCATGTGGCCTTAACAGAGTTCATTGAGCTCTGTCACAGGATATAGTAGATTAAATTCCTATAGTAGATGCATGGAGGTGAAAAATACCTATAAATGTGGGGAATTCAGTGGGTGTCACTGTAATTCTTTGATAGATTACAAGATTATTTCTTTGATTAACAGGAGTTTACACTAAAACCTATATGCAATTAACATGTTAAATTTGTTTTTAATGTGTGGTAAATGGTTTGGTGTTTGTAAGTTAAATACAATTAACAGGGTTATTCAATTAAAAGCTATACAATTAAGTGGGTTCCACTGTATTTTATACAGGAAATCTTGGCCCACTGGAGTAATTGGACCTTGACTGGATTGAGGTTTGATCGAGAAAGGAAATTACTTTTGCAATCACAATAAGCTGTGTATTATACTCTATTAACCCTTTACCTAACATGAAAAGCAGACGACAATTTGCAAACAAAATTATTGAATAACTAATTTTTTTTCAGTTTTTTGGGTCAAAACATAGCTTATGACCCCTCACTGAAATGAACTCGCTGAGCTCGTTCCAATGACATAAGCTATGTTTTGGAGACAAAAAATGAAAAAATAATGTAAACTGAATACCAATTTTTGTGAATAGTGCTGGCCGGTTTTTGGACATCATGTTGGGTAAAGGGTTAATTGATTACCAATTTTGCTAATGAGAATTATTCAGTTAACTGGAATATTAAATTTACAGGAATTTGGTCACATTCCTGTAAACCAGAGATAATCTGAGCATTTATTCTATTATATTTTGTTTGACAGATCTCATGGTGCTTTGTCAAACAAGATATAATAGATTAAATGCCTGTACTGGATGTATTAAAGCCAAATAGGCCTATAAAGAAGGGAAGTTTAGTGATTACCAAGACAATTTCTTAAAATCTGACATTTTTTATTCAATTTCCGGGGGTTTACTCATAATTTTTAGGCAATTAACAGGTCAAATTTGTACTGAAGTTATGGCAAGTGGCTTTGTGTTTGAAAGTTATATTCAATTAACAGGGTAATTCAATTAAAAGATATCCAATTAAGTGGGTTCCATTGTGTCAGCAGAAATATAGAAAATCTGTCAACCAGTGTCAAAAACTGCTTTCCCTCACCAATCCTGATAGAGCTTCTACAACTAGAGATGGTCTGCTGCCCGCTATACCCCGCACCGTGGCATACCACCTCGTGTGGGAGACTGAAAGAGGCATTCAAATTTTGTAAGTAAAAAAAATCCAACATGGCCATCAGTCGGCCATCTTGAATCCGTTCGGGAAAAAAATTATGTCACGCACTGCTCCTCATCATGCCAATCATTTATATTGAGTTTCATGACAATGCAGCAATAACTGTAGAAATAGTTCGCTCCACAAGTATGTTGCAAAATCCAATATGGCCACCAGTCGGCCATCTTGAATCCGATCTGGAAAAAAAAATTATGTAACACACTGCTTCTCATCACATCGATTATTTATATTGAGTTTCATGACAATGCAGTAAAAACTGTAGAAGTAGTTTGCTCCACAAGTATTCTGCAAAATCCAATAAGGCCGCCAGTCAGCAATCTTGAAACTGAGCGGAAAAAAATTATGTCACGCATTTCCCCACATCATGTTGATCATTTTTGTGAAGTTTCGTGAAAATGCAGCTAAAACTGTGGAAGTAGTTCGCTCCACAAGTTTACATGTGGAACAGTCTGACGACGACAGACTGATCGCCAGACAAGTTAACTCCTATATAGCCTACCTAAACTTCATTTTGTGGGGGTATAATAATCATTAAACAGATCCCAGTAATATGAAGGAGTAAAAGGACAATAGAATAAACGGGTACTTTATATAAATCTTTGATCCTGTGAAACTCAATGCACGTTTCCATAGAATGGTTCTGGGATTCTGATTGGAGTGTTCAACACTGGTTCAACAATGCAACCTGAAAACAGCTGAACGAGGCAAATGTAAAAAAAAAACTATGTTCACAATTATATATTTATACTGTAAGTATAACACGGGGTCAGGTTCTAACATGCATTCATTGTTATCGATAAAAAGATGGTTGGAGCCACTGGTAACTGCTATGTTGTAACACTTTAAAAAGGTACAAACATATATTTGCTTTTAACAATGCATTTTACATTCATTTTGAAATGATTTATAAGCAGAGAAGTGCTTAGATTGTAAAGGTTTTGAAATTACACTCAAATTGACTCTAGAACCATTTCAAAACTACCAATTCATTTAACTGATATTTTGGAATATTTTTTGCACAATCGGATCTTTTTCTGGGATGCTGGGAACAACAATTCCAGGAGTTTCCTGCCCATTCCAGGAATGTTAACATCAGCTTTTAAGGCACATTTCCCAATGTATACATGCTATAAAATTCCCAATTTCTGACACAAAACACTTTTATCCCAAAACTTATACAACATAATCAGGTTACCTAGCTATTATGCTCTTCAGATACATGTAGTTTATCTGAATAACGTGACCCCCCCTTTTTAATCTGTATTCTCTCTGGAAAAGAGCTTCCAGGTGGATGTTTAGATAACCAATTGAATAATTTTCACAAGACCAAGAAAACGACCCTTTTCCCAATCTACTTGGATCAAACCAACATTTTAACATGTCTGACAGAACTTCTGCTTCACAGAATTAGTCTGCTTTAAGTTTGTTAAATACAGGATATCTAATGTTTTTGAGTGGATACTGAAAATGATCTCACTTGTGACTGAGACAAATGGTTATTTTCGCTTGCGCAAGAGCTCGCGAAAATAATCATTCATCTTAGTCACTCATGAGATAATTTTTGGTATCCACTTAAAAACACAAGATTTTCTTTTTATTATATGCTTTTTATAAGAACCTGATCATTCCTATTGATAATTCCACTCGTTTCAACCTTGAATTGATGCATGAACATAAACAGCTGATCGCTGCCTATAATAGTCAGGCCTCCATAGTGCATTGATATGCGGAAGTGATTTGACTGACACTCAGAACAGGTAGCATCTTGCGACCTGATTCAGCTGGTGGGTTTCATGCATCAATTCAAGGTGAATACATGTTTGAATTATTGCTGGAAATGATCGGTATCCACTCAAAACACTCAATTTTCTTTTAATTATACGTTTTTAGAACAAATCAATCATTTCCAGTGATAATTTGACTCGTATTCACCTTGAAAAATGTTTTGAATGCCGACATTTTAATTTCTATATCTTCACAGTGGGGAATACGATTTCTATCTTTCCGCAATTTTTTTTTTTTGATAATCTATCGTTTAGCATGTAAGAAAGATGATTACACTAATACAGACTGTCAAGTGTGTAACAATTTGATATTTAGTTAATGGGTTTGGTGGGTTAGTTTTTGTGTACAATTAATTCCCCCTTGGAACCCTGGTAAGTTGAGCCGTGCTAATTTACTGCAGCACACACAGGCATTTAAATTTCACCACATTCGCACACCACAGTAAATGATGTCCACATGTTACAGAAGTGTTCCCAAATAATTAGAGCTCTTAACATAGTAACAGACAATTTAACCAGTCTAGTTCTCAGATAGATCATTGCCTATGTTTAGATTCACTCGCCTGGAATATTTCAGTTGGTTGGAAAAGTGAACCTATGGTTCTTTCTTCTGACCTGCTGATCTATTCCAGATGACTGAATCTGCAAACTTCAAAAAGATTTATTTTCTGTGCGTCAAAACTAAAAATGTTACATAGTCCAAACTTGATTTAATCGACATTTGGATGATATTATAATGAGAAATGAAGACTCACCACAGCCAAAGTTTTAGGATTATGACAGGTAGTTCCATATTATGTTCATATCTCGATTTTTTCAAGGAGAATTCAATTTTTATTTACTGGAATATCTATAACTGGGGCAGGAAAGAATACCTGTATAACTTTATAAGTAAAGGCACATCCTATTACATTAACAGTCAGCAGCATGCAAATTTCCACAAAAAGCCCAGACAGCCGAGACTTGCCTAGAAACAAAGGCCAAGGTATTTACACTGTAACTATACCCCAGCTAAGCTTGGGCCCTGCAAAGTTTTTTAAAATTAGATTTGATTCAATTTGAGTGGGGTTGATTCGGAAATTTTGAATCAATGAGATGTTCTCAAAATCTGACAAAGTGTCTCATCTTGAACTCTTTTTCTTCCATTATCATATCCAAGACAGAAAATAAGCAGATTGACATCTGCAAAATGAGGTCCCCAGAGGGTGAATTTAGTGATGTTACCCTGCTATAGCAGGGTAGCATCACTAAATTTACCCTCTGTGAACCTCAATGTGAATCAGAGTCTCAAGAATAAATAGAAAGAGGTACCGAGAGGATAAATTGGCCCGCACTGTATGGGATTGCATCATCAAATTCACCCTCTGGGCACCTCATTCTGCAAATGCCAGGCTGCTTATTTTCAAGCCTGATCATATCTCCTGTACAGAAGATCTGGTAATAAAAGAAACAACTTCTGTTCCATTCTCAAATATTTTGCTTTTATGATTGATTCACTGAAACAGATGATTGATCATTGAATGCAAAACGTGAGAGGAGCTGGGTAATATTTATGGTTCTAAAAAGGTGCAATATTTTCAAGTTGAAGAGCCATAATATTCAATTCAAAGTCCTCTGCCTGATTCGATTTAGGATTTGATTCAACACAAAATGTGAGATTGCAAGGCCTTACTGTAACTGTAACTTCAAGTTTATCCAGAGAATGAATATTGGAGCACCTGTTCTGTTGCAGTTAAAATTGGTCCAAGTTGGAGTTATGCCTTTTAGAGTTAACAGATATTTTCGAGGCACCAAACAAGCCCTGAGAATCCAAAAATGGCATTTCAACCAGTCAATATTACAAAAAACTTTCTTCAATGGGGCCGAACTGCAACTGACTTGCGAGAGTCTACTATATCTCTAAATTAGACGAATCAAAAGGCCTGTTCCACTGGTAAAATAGGACTTGGTAGGCAATGGCTCCGTTGGAAGTCCTAATGTGGGTAACATGTATCACATTAAATGACATTTTTAACAGTTGGCTAAACTTGACTTGGTGTTGCAGTCATAAAATAGCTACAGACACTTAAGTGACCTTAACCCTCTGCATACTGATCTCAAGATGGCAAAGTTTTCAGCAGCAATTATTTCCCATAATGCAGTGTGACATTTAACAAAATATACCTTGTTAAGTGACAGGACTCAGTGAGCTCTGAAAACAAGATATAATTGGTTAAATTCATAGTTAAACAAGCGAAAAACAGATTGATTGGAGAAAATTCTGTTGCACTACCAGAATGCTAGGGGAGAATAACAAATTAATAGCAATAATAATAATAGTGTACAATTATGTATATCAAACGATTCTGACTGAGGGTTCATGAGAAAAAGGTTTTTAAAGAATAATCCTCATACTGCACAAAGTTAACATTTGGGCTCCAATAGGAAGCCCAAATATTAACAAAGGGATTTGGTTTGACTTCCCTAAGGATGCTGTATACCAGACATCAAAAGATTCTAACAGGTGGATCTGAAGAAGATTTTCGAGGATTATTCTCCACATTCCCTGATATTGCACAAAGTTATAACTCAAGCTCCCACAGAGAGCCCAATTACTACACGTTGGGCTTGATTTGGACAAATTTGAATTTGACCCATGTAAGGAGTCTGCATGCCATATAATATCAAAACATTCTGACTAGAGGTTATGGAGAAAAACAGTTTTAAAAGATTATTCCTCATATTGGACTAAGTTAAAATTTGGGCTCCAACAGGGATTTAGTTTGAACAAATTAGATCTAACTTCCCTAAAGATTCTGTATACCAAATAACAAATGATTCTGATATGTGGATCTAAAGGGAAGATTTTAAAAGATTATTCCCCATATGGCACACAGTTAAAATTTGCTCAAATAACAAGCACAATTATTAACCGATGGGCTTGATTTGACAGATTCGAATTTGATCCCTGTAAGGATTCTGTATACAAAATACTGACTAGTGGTTCTAGAGAAAACAAGAAGAATGTTACTGAGGTAACACATGTCCCCGCCCCCCCCCCTCCCTTGTGACTTTCACCTTGCAGATGCGGCAGAAACTATTATATGCGACACACCTTCTGACTGTCCTTAACATTTGTAAAAAGTTTAACAATTGTACTATGATTCGTTCCGGAGTTATGGCTGAGACACGCATTTCTAGTTTAGCATCTAACTGTCACCCACCTTTACCATACTTTACATGTACATTTGTTACAGGCTATGGTCAGTATTTACGTACAGACCTTTGCAATACCTTACATGTACCTTTTTTCAGGTCATTACCTAGATGTGTGTCATTGCTGTGTCACATACTATACATGTACATGGTGTCAATGACAGTTTCATTTTTTTAAGTTTTCAATGGTTTTGGAAAGAGAGCATATATCAGCCAAAAGAGCCAGGAGGGCCTGAAAAACAGATTTTTAAACTTTTTATTAGGCCTAAGTGTTTTTTTTTATCTGCAGGCAGCAAGATTTACATTGAAGCCTGTCTAAGTGACAACCCGACTTTTTCAATATTTGCCAACCCAGTATTATAAGTTACAGGATGTTTACATGCCAGGTCATGTGAGGTGAAGTGAGATTAATATTAGGCGAGGCCATAGGCAGTGCCTAATATTGATCACGCTGAGCCTCACATGACGCTATACCTGGCAAGTAAACATCTTGTAACATATTTATCATGCCACCAAACAAATTAAATAATAAATTAAAGATCCCAATCACTTCATTTTAAATATTTATCAGGAAACTGTCTTCTGCATTGTATTTGCATGAAAATAGGTAAAAACTTGAGGCGGGAAAATTAATTTGTAAACAAAATGGTATATAGGCTCATACACAGTCACTGGCAGTGGGTGGACTCAATCCGATTGCCAGCTCCCCATTGAATAACCTAATATCGCATAGTCCACCGATGCTATTAGAGCATGTTGATTGGTAAAACAAGAGCTATTGCTGAAGGCAATCCATACCCCCACTGCAGTGCTGGACTGATGAAGCATAAATGAATAAAAGTTATGAATATTCTCGGACGGACTCACACACAGACGGACAGATGGATGCATTTAATACAGTATACCCCCCATGTTCTTCAAAAGTGGGGGTATAATTATCTGACAAAACTGAAATTCATTCTAGTCTTGGGCACTGTTACAATTTAATTGCATATCAAGTTTCATTTAATTCCATAATGATTTACTTAAGTTATGAATATTCTCGTACAGACGACCGGATGCACAGACGGATGGATGCAATCCAGTATACCGCCCCTCCCCCCATTTTCTTCAAAAGTCTTCACCAATTTCCAACAATTTCTAAGTCAAAAGGTATGGTAAATTGTTTGGTGTTTGGAAGTTTTTTATGCAATGAGGCAAAAGCCTTTGTCAAAAGGCAAACTGCATGCCATATTTCACTGAAATCCGATAACCCATACCTGAGATACAGACTGAACAGACAAATATTGTCTATTTCCTACAATTTCTAAGTCAAAAAAGGGGATAACTCTAAAAAGGAGAATGTGAGAAATATCGTTGAATCCTTTTTTTAAAGCCTATACCATAAGCAGTGTTCAGGGCAAATTTCAACCATAAGCAGTGTTCACGGCAAATTTCATTGCAATAGAGCATTCGATACCCGAGATACAGGCTGAACAGACAAAATTTGGCTCGGAGGGACACAATTTCTAAGTGAACAAGACCAATACCGGGTCTGGACCTGCGTCGCTGCATGCAATTTAATCGGCAAACAGGAAATGGCTGCACGGCAGATCTGAAAATTGCATACACGATACAACTGATCATTATCAGGCTCCAGATGAAATATAAAATCAATCCCTTGCATAGAAGCCGAAAAAAGTTTGAAGAAAAATTTCAATGTTCAGTGGGTACAGTAAAATTTCAAAGTATCGGCAAACAGGAAGTGGCTGCACGGCAGATCTGAAAATTGCTTACATGATACAACTCATCATTATGAAGCAGAAGACCAAATATAAAATCAATCCCTTGCATAGAAGCCGAGAAAAGTTTGACGAAAAATTTCAATGTTCAGTGGGTACAGTAAAATTTCAAAGTATCGGCAAACAGGAAGTGGTTGCACAGCAGATCTGAAAATTACTTACACGATACAACTCATCATTATGAAGCAGCAGACCAAATATAAAATCAATCCCTTGCATAGAAGCCGAGAAAACCTTGACGGAAAATTTCAATGTTCAGTGGGTACAGTAAAATTTCAAAGTATTGGCAAACAGGAAGTGGCTGCACGGCAGATCTGAAAATTGCTTACACGATACAACTCATCATTATGAAGCAACAGACCAAATATAAAATTATTCCCTTTCATAGAAGCCAAGAAAACATTGACGGAAAAAGTGTTTCGGACAGACTGACGGATGGATGGACTGATGGACAGACTGACGGACAGACTGTCGGACGGAGTCGAGCGGTTACTAGATCTGCTCTGCCGCTGGCGACGCAGGTAATAATAATAAAAAAAAATCTGACAAGGCCGAAAATCATTCTAGTCTTGGGAAATGTTACAATTTAATTACATACCAAGTTCCATAATAATAATAATTTACTTAAGTTATGAAAGTTATGAATATTCTTAGACGGACACACACATGGACGCACGCACAGGCAGATGCATGTAATCAGGTATACCCCCCCCCCCCTATTTTCTTCGAAAGTGGGGGTATAATTAAACAGGTGGCATGATAAACAAGAGGCTGGGGTAATTGTAATTGGTAATTGTAATTACCTGTAATTAATTACTTTTTTTAAAGTAATTGGCTGTAATTGGTAATTGAGGAATTTTTCGATTACTTGTAATTGTAATGTAATTAATTACATTGAAAATTCTCCTGTAATTGCAATTACTTTTCAATTAATTTCAATTACATTGATCAAAAAATGTTTTCAAAACTTACATTCAGTGTTCAAAAATTATAAATTCATAGTAATTTGATATTTTTATACTTACCAATGGCCCAGACTAGCTCATGCTTAACTCTAAAAGTTATTAAGGGCCAAACACAAATTTTGAACCCCCCCCCCCCCAATTAAAAGTCCTATCTGGCCCTCCATACATTTACTCTCCATGCATGTGCAGACATCAGGAAGTGACTGGAATTGGCGCCAATATCATTGTTTGTAGAAGAGAGTACTACATAAAAATTCAGCTGGGAGGTATGAGTGCCCACTCATGGGAGGGCCATCTCCATCTGGGCCATTGTTAAGTATAAAAGTTAAAAAATTTATAGTAATTTATATATTTTTTATACTTACCAATGACCCAGACATAGCTGGTGCTAACTCTTAAAATATAGGGCCAAACACAAATTTTGCCCCCCAATCCCCAAAATTTGCATCTAAAACTAAAGAAAACATGTCCTGAAAGGCCCTCCACCCTTCGCCCCTACTGCGCATGCGCAGTGTCAAGGACGTTCCGAAATTGGCGCCATTAATCATTCTAATAACCAGTGCCTGGTAAGCGCTATGTACTCAGCGGGGAGGCAAGAGTTCCCAACTCCTGGGAGGGCCATCCCCGTCTGGGTCATTGGTAAGTATAAAAAATATATAAATTACTATAAATTTTTTAACATTTTTATACTGTACCAATGACCCAGACATAGCTGAATAGTAAAAAGGCTGGAGGGCCAAGGACATAGAGCAAAATGGAATACGCTCAATAAAATAAAATAGAGTCATCCCCTGTAGGGAAAAGAAGTAATAGGCCTTACATGTATCTTTCTTATTTATGATAAAATAGAAAGATACAACACCTTCCAAAAATTGAGCTTCATACATCCATGTACTCTATTAATATCCAATATAATCCTTATACTAATAATTTTTTAAAGTAAGCCAATAATGAAGTAAGTCTAGAGAATAGAGACTCTTATACTCCTAAAAGTGTCTGAGAATTGCATAATCATGTCCGTTGACATATGCAATATTCAAAAGCTATACTTTAAAAACTAAGACTTGAATGAATTTTATAAACTTAAACTTCTCACTAAACAACCATCCCAATAACAGCTCAGAATTACTAACTCCGGAGGAGGTATCCCCTTGTTTTCATAGTAAAAACAGGTGACCCAAGGGAACACCCTCCCCCCCCCCCCTTTTTCTTGCCCTGGGTCAAATAGCCCAGAGCGAAGAGGGCAGCCGAACGGAGACACTGCCGAAACAGACAGCCTACCTAGCTATAGTAGCAACTGTTAAGAGAATGACATTCTGAGCAGTAGATAATAGACCTAACAAAAGAGGCCTCAAGAAATTGACTCGATATTTCTAAGATAAAATTCATGAATGTGGATGGCTGAGCGCAATGAGCGGCCTTCAAAAATCTATAATAGCGACACTATTAAAGTAAGCCCAAGAAGTAGAAGAACTCTTACTTCATGAGCCGAAATCTTAAGCACAACTGCTAAGTCAATGATATACCATAAGCAGTACGCTAGTTAATAGAATCCATTAACAATAAAATGGAGCGTAACGTCCTTCTACTAGACATCAAAGACAGAAGAAGCTTACGCCCTTGTAATAAACAGATATCTGTTTATAAATACATAAACTGTACCCGGAAGAGTAAAGGCCTATGCCCATACGAAGACAGAAGGACCTTAAAATAGGTTCCGGATAATAGGAGCCTAACTCTTATGCAACAATCCAACCTAAATAGTAACGGAAGTATTGATTCCGAAACTATGAAAGTGAAAATCATCCATCGATAGTGCATGAAACTCACTGACTCTACAGTAAAAGAGAAACCAAAAGAATTACTGTCTAAAAGGTCAGAATTTGAAAACTACTGTTTCCAGAGGCTCAAATAATTACTTAGCTAAATAAGAACCGAAGTTAAAATCCGTATAGGAATTTAATCTAAAGATTCTAAGTCTATTTATCAAAAAGTTACTAACTGACTTAGATAAAGAGACAAAAGACTCAATTGTAAACTATCGTAGAGTGCATAGGTATGAGGTAACATAAACCTATAACCTAAATAATAACAGGCTGCAGTAGATCTTGTGAAACAAGTATACTAAAAAATAGCAATGAGTAGTATGGAGGGATCAACAATATGAACATAATGATCCCTACACCACGACGGAAGAGCCTCCACTTTAGTCGCATAGAATAGCGAAGAAGAGGATCTCCTATAGTAAGAAATCGCGTCCAAAGCTCGTCCAGTACAGTGCTTACAATGCAATACGGACCACACAACGGAATACATGAAGGTTGCGACCTTGCTGGTTGTGATAAAGATGACACGATTTACCCAGTGAAAAAAGATCCTCACATAGAGGAAGATTTCACGTTAAGATCCACAGTAGATAAGAGAGTAAATTACTCATGATCTCTGTGAAGATAGAGATGCTATCAACAGAAATGTATTGTGGTTGTTTATCTTAGCAATACCTGCTAAAACAACAGCGCCGGAGGATACGCGTATCCTATCATTCCGTCCTATAGATCAATAGAGCATTAACAGTATTAGCTCAGAGATCTGGACAAGCCAACACATACGTCTGCAATTGATTAGCAAGCTGTGTCATAAATAAAACATCATTGGGCGCTCCCATAGATAGCAAATCTGATTGAATACTTGTTTGTTGAGAGTCCATTCTGACAGCAACAAGCGACCCGTAAGAGAACGGGAGTCCGATAAAACAATCAGACGACCCAGAATATGACGGACCAAAACTGAACTTGGTGTACTATAACCAACAGATGGATTCTTTCCATTAAATTGAATAACGGAAACGAAAGAGTGCCTCCCTGGTTCCGGAGATACGCCACTACTGTCGAATTAAAGGACAGGAATTTGGGCATGCGTTTCTGAATAATGTTCATGCAATGACATAAAGCAAGCCTAAAAAACATTATTCTGCGGAAGTTAAACTGATAGCTAAAAGACTGCGGAACCCAAAGACCCTGGCACTTCGAATCCGTAGGGATCAGTATATATCCCAATCTGTTTGACTGGCAACCGTCATAACAGCCACACTCGGGTCCGGCAACTGCGGCGGCACTCTCTGAGTCAACCACCGAATGTTTGCCCCAGTCTGAATCTCTTGTAACACTAGATAGACAAGAGAATGTATAAATCGAGCAATTCATGGATTGCCGGAAAGTTGCCGTCGAAGAGAAGCTCCTCCGAGAACGAAGCAACTCTGAGAGAGTTCTTAACCTTACTATCCACGCGTGTGGATGTAGCTAGGGCTGCGTCACGTCTAACCAACTCCAATCAGCCACTGAAGGGCAGAGTTATACGTGAACAAACTACTGCCCTCAAAAGAAATTACATTGAGAATAATATCCCGTAAATCTTTTCTTGAAGACGTAATGATAACGCCTCAGTAAGGCGGATTACGTATAATAAAGCGTCTAAGTTAAGTCTACTATACATAGTGTCGTTCCCAACATAGAAATTGGAAAAGACATAAACGGCGAAAAAAGAATATATGCAGTCTTTAATCACACCGTCTAGACGCATACGAACTCTCGGTATGCCCTGCTCTGCCAAAATAAACTATTTGTAAAAATGATAAAATGGCAGAAATGAGCCACGCGGACAAGAAACTAAACTATCATGCTTAGTAGCAGGCTTGTATATATATATAAATATATAGCGTCGAAAAATAAAACACATGTTGTAATGACCATATTGGACTGCGTCGGTAAGTCAGGGACAATGTCCCTGTACCGATCGAAAAATCCGAGTCCAATGACGCTATAAGTCTCTTATCCAAGATCGCAGCAATGAAGTCCGAAAAATAATCACTGGAAGAAATGCCAGAAGATATGAAAGGCATCTTCCGATACTACTAAAGGGAAAACTCGAAATCTTTCGAATCCCTTTCGCCATCCTGTCGGACCCTATAAAGCGTTCGGTCGTCCGTAGCTGATGCAACCGCGGACCGCACCGACCCAGCGCCGTCGGATAATTCCTAATTCGACCGAGAAACTGTCAATTGCTGGGATGCTGCGAAACAACTGTGCTAACTCGGATAGCACGTCCGTCACTGAGGCCTGAGGAGAAGCGGTTTTACGATGGATTGCCGCAGGAAGCTCCGAGATCGTTACCCCGTGCATACTTCCAATATGCGAGCGAACAGAGTGTATAGGCCTCGTGTCCCTTGGCTACCGGATGGCGCGACCTATTCGCCGTGGAATCACTGAATGCCGAAACTGATCGGATACTCGAGGTCACGTAGCCAATGTGCGGTCGTGTGCCCTGCTGTGAGGATGAGGAAGCATTAAAGACAGTCTCTCGGACTGTCAATATAACGGAGCGTCCCGAGCAAGGGACATATGCTCCGAATGTAAAATATCTGAACCACAACATGCGGTCCCCTATGTTGATGGCTTCCTCCGATCTGTCCTCAATCTGCCGTCACTGGGTGAGTACTAAAGTAATTAAAGTGCTCGCATCACCCAAATCTCCTGCCTAGACCGCAACGGACGAACCCGGCAGCCGAACCATTCGATGAATGTACGCTACACCGGGTGAGCTAGCGAATGTCACTCCGTAAGCGATAGACATATTCCATGAGCACTTATTGCCGCTAACTCTTCATTAACTATGACGACAGAGGCACACTTTTGAAAGACATCTCCATAACTCTTCGAACAAGAAACCAGAAATGCTTGGATAGCAAGCATAAAATAATAATATATATAGCGTCGTTCAATAATTCGAAAGTTTGTGTGACATTATTGGACTATGTCGGAACTGAGGGACGATGTCCCTGAACCGAACCAAAAATTTCTAAGTCCACCGACGCTATCAGTTTCTTATCCGGCATCGCAGCATATGTTGTTCCGAAAGGGAAAGCTTGAAATCCTCCGAATCCCTTTCGGTATCCCGTCGGACCGGATGAAACTATCGGACGTCCGTACCCGCTTCCGCGGAGCGTCCCGACCCAGCATCGTCGGATAAAATATATGCGACAGATTCAGTTGATGCTGGGATGCTGCGATAAACTCTGCTATTAAGGAAAGCACGTCCGTTCCCGAGGCCTGTGCAGTAGCGGACTTACGATGCATTGCCGCTGGAAGCTCCGTGTACGTTGACTCCCGCACACTTCCTATTCGAACGTCCGGAGTCTGCAGGCCTCGAGTCCCCGGCTACCGACCCAGCGCTGTCGGATAATTCTCGATCCGACACCGTTTCTGTCGGCTGCTGGGATGCTGCGATAAGCTGTGCTATGTGCACAAAAATGTCCGGCGTCGAGACCTGCGGAGGCGCAGTCTATCGCTGCTTCGCCGAGGGCAGCTCCGCATCAGATGGCTCCCGCATACTTTTCCTATGCGAACGTCCGGAGTCCATCGGTCTCGAATCCCTGGCTGCCGGATGGTGTGACCTGGTCGCCGAAGAATCCTTGATCGGCGAAGCTGGTAATATATCGGCGGTCACGCAGCCAAGGTGCGGTCGTGTGCGCTGACGAGAAGAGGAAGCCTTAGCAGTCTCAGCGGACTGCCTATACAACGGAGCGTCCCGAGCGACGGACGTATGCTCCGCTAGTGACACATTTGTACCACAACATCTGGGGCCAGATGTTGTTGAACCAGAGAGGGGCCTCTCTCGCTTGCCGTCCGGATGGACCGGAACGAGCTATGAACCGGACTAAAAGGCTTCCTCCGTTCTCCCTCCGATCCGCCGTCACTGGGTGTGCATTAAGATAATTTTATAGTGCTCGCATCACCCCAAAATTCCTTCTAGACCGCAACGGACGAACCCGGCTGCCGAACCATTCGGTGAATGGACGCTACACCGGGCGAGCTAGCGGACGTCAAAGGCCGTCGAACCTACTAGGGTCCTCTTAGGCAATTGGCGTATTACATGAGCACTTTTCCGCTAGCCCTTCATTAATTGTGACGACGGAGGCACACTGTTGGAAGACATCACAGATACATCACCCTAATCTTGATCGTCTGAAATAGAAATTGATAAAGTAGAGTGACCCTGCGGGGAAAGGACCGGAGTGTCCAAATCCCCAACAACATACCGTGACATACGCTTCCCATATTGTCATCGAAATCATACGATACAGAACAGGAGTTAATGCGAGTACACTGACCACATATAGAATGATAATAAGGTCAGCGGAAGACTTCCTCTTAAAACAATTGATCAATATCCTTTCAATGTGAAAAGAAAACAAGTCCTGGTACTCGCACTAACCCCTGGCAATCAAAATACATAATAATAATATGATCCATTAATATAGAAAAAATAATTGAAATCAAAATATTTTGAAAAAATATTTTTTCAGAACAGCCCAAGTTTCTGAAAAGTAACGTTGAGCCCCAATGGATCCCAAGCCTAAGTGTGGACAAAAATTTTAAAAATATTTTAAACAATTTATTCAACACTTACGAACAATAATAATGTATCTAGTTATGATTAAAATAACATAAAGATATTATTATTTAGAAATCCCCCCCTCACACAGAGGGTTGTTGTAAATGTAAACAATGAGTGTAAAAACACTAAAATAAGACTCCAGGCACCCAGGCCCGAAATCAGTTACCAAAAATACACTATCTGATGCAAAACAGAGACTTCCAGGGAAGAAACTGCAGAACATCAGATGGTAGATGCAGAACACAACGCCTAACCACCCGTAGGTGAAGACGTAAACATGGGGAAAGAACAGAATTCATTCTGTTATTCAGCTAAAACTCCCAAGAAATTTTAGTAATAATAATTACAGAAACTATGCCAAAAGCATGGGAGAATAGCAAGGGGGAACTTAAAGGACAGGGAGAGAGGAAAACACTTGAAAAAACAGTGTAACTAAATAATCAGAATGACAACAAAATGGCTGCTGCCTTGAAAATAGGTAACTTAACATAATTTCATTAAAAAATTTTAAGTTACAGCCCTGATAATATTCTGTCACACATTCTTTTCCTCTCCTCCTTTTCTATCCTCCTTAGAATCACCATTTCACTAATATTTATGTGTCTGGCATCATTTAAACTGAGATTTAAAAGCACAAAGATCAGTCAGATGTTAACTGATGAAGGGCCAAACTTAGAATGATTAATGGCGCCAATTTCGGAACGTCCTTGACACTGCGCATGCGCAGTAGAGGCGAAGGGTGGAGGGCCTTTCAGGACATGTTTTCTTTAGTTTTAGATGCAAATTTTGGGGATTGGGGGGCAAAATTTGTGTTTGGCCCTATATTTTAAGAGTTAGCACCAGCTATGTCTGGGTCATTGGTACAGTATAAAAATATATACAAATTACTATGAATTTATAATATTTTTACACTGTAAACCAATGGCCCAGACTAGCTGAATCGTTAAAAATGGGAGGGCCTAGGACTTCGGAATTAGGAGATAAACATAGTTCCAATCCTGTAATCCAAGGTGAAAGGAAATTAAAATTATTAGGAATTACATGTATGTCTCTCTATACAGTAATAGAGAAGACATATCATACAAAAGGAGCCATGAGGAGCCAGGAGAATGAGAGAATATCCCCCACAAACATACACCATATACAATAAAACACCAGCTGTATGCAGGATATAATTACAGACAAAACAGCTTCCCTCATAGTTACATACCTATCAAGCCGGAGGAGAGGTAAAAAATCCACCCCCCCCCCCCTCTTTTCTTTTGAAGGAATCTTCAAAAAGAAAGAGGGGAGCGCTCTGGAATCAGTAAAAGCGGTACCAAAAAACAATATAAATATTTGTCGAACAGGTATTCAGGTATTAATTATTATTAATAAATGGTGCTTAATGCCACTTCAGAAGTTAAGGTTATAGCGACGATCCTGGTAATTAATATTGCCCGCTATATAACATACACCAGAGATGACATACGCAGATAGGTCGAAAACCGGTGATCTAATATATAACATACACATGTCCAATCGAACCACAATAAACAAGCTCTGGAGAGTAAAGACACTTCCGAGGTAACCCACAGGCGACCCCATTCAGGTGTACAATAAATTCCAGTAACAACACTCCCCGACGTGTACTATCCGATATCTATGACACTATAAACGTGCAAATATATGAGTTGAGTACCGACATTAATAGAAACCTGGATCTAGAAATGGAAGAAGGTATGATTAGCAGGCTCCGACATGGACCAGCCACGAAATAATTCAAAATTTCTAAGGTCCATAACATAGAATAAAGCGTCAACCTAATAATTATTATGTGCGTGAGCACTAAAATCCCGCATGTAATCATCTGAATACCAGTTAACTGGTTATGCAGTCTCCTCCGAGGTACCCAAAGACTAGCAATTTATTTATGATGAAATATGCGCTTGTATATGACATATAGACGAATAATCACAGGAAACCAACCAACTGAAAAGTGGATGTGCCCATGAGGTCGTCATAGAACACAACCCAGCCGCCAATCAAAAAGTGAAGAAATGCATGTATGTATTTTAAACTCATACGAGGCTTGCAGGAAGAAAACTACATCTTGCCCTGTAATCGCCTCTAAACACATTGGCGGTGGGTGGGGGGGGGGGGGGGTATTGGGAGATTTGAAGTTATATCGAACCCTCCTCACCCGCATTACTTGATCGTTCTTGCGTTAGTCATAAAATAATATAGGAAACCACAATGGTTCCCTCATGTCTAGAAAAGGATGTGAAGAACAAAAACTTCCCCTGATAAAGATGGTCCTCTTGTGGAGGAAGCTTCCGGGGAATGACCCATAACAGACACTTGAGAAGACTGATCTAAGGTTTCTGCGACATCAGAGGTGCTACTAGTAGGATTCACAACGAGACTGTTTGATCTTAAACATAATCTACTGAATCAAATGAATTGGAGGATACACGTATCCTGTCATCCATCCCCATGAGATCGGCAGAGCGTCTACAGCATATGCTCACTGGCCTAGGCATGGCGACACAAACAACGGTAACTGATTGTTCTGGTGTGTCGCAAATGGATCTATCATGGGGCAATCCCTCTGGTAGCAAATCTGTCCAAATACTCGCATGTTGAGCATCCACTCCAATTGCAACAGGCGACTTTTCCGAGAGAGCGAGTCTGCTAGTACGCTCAGATGACCCGGTATATGACAAATAGAAAGATGAACATGATGATTCATGATATATTTGGAAAACCTTCTTCGTTCCTTGGTATAACAGAAATGAATGAGTGCCGCCCTGGTTCCTGATGTACGCTGCTACTGTCGAGTTGTCCGACCAAATTGGACATAGACGTCCGTTATAATGTGAATCCAATGTTGCAGCGATAGCTATAATTAACATCATCTCAGTGATGTTAATGTGTTTCTCCTGGAACTGCGGGTCCCAAAGACCCTGACACTTCAAGACTGCAGGACTTAGGGTCGCGCCCCAACCCATCTGACTCACATTTATCATAATCGTGAAAGCTGGATCCGGCAGTTGCAGCATAACTCCCTGAGTTAACCACTGAATATCTGCCCAATTTGAACCTTTGTTTTACTAGGTCTGTTAAAGCAATACTGGTTCAAGCGAAAGCATCTTCACACTCCAGTTCTGAGTAAAGAATATCTGGAGGGGACGTGCGCGCAGGCGGACCATCAGAATGTGATCCACAGCCGCTCCACACAGCTCCAACAGTCGCATGAATTCCCTCACTATTAATGCGTCTGAGTGTAGACAAAAGCGAACATAACAACTGACTAATTTCGCTCTGGGGAATGGCAGACGAACCAGATTGTTGTGAGACTCAAAGCTCAATCCCAAGTGAATAGATGACTTGTACAGCGCTAGATCCGACTTTTTCTTGTTTACGATGAAACCGAGACGTCGCAGTAATAGAAGCAGACTCTGAACATCGTTCTGAAGAATAATTCTGTAGAAGGTCATCCATATAAGCCAACGCTACAGCAGACAAATGAGTTCGTAAGTAAGACATTACTGAGTTCATTACTTGAGTGAAATGCCCAGGGGCCAGATTCAGACCAAAGCATATTGTTCTGAATTGATACACCTTCCCTTGTACGGCAGACCGCAGGTACTTTTAGAATGCCGGATCTACCAGGACATGAAAGTATGGATCCTTACATCTATGCTTGCCGTATAGTCGACCACTCGAATGCTCGCATTTACCGACTGAATGATTTCCATGAATAAACTTTTAGAGCCATGATAAACTTGTTATACAGCTCAAGTCCATTACCAGTCGGAACGAGCTGTTTGACTTTGGTACGAGGTACAGGTGACTGTAAAAATCTTGAGAATCCTGATTCTCGATGACCTGTATTGCTTCCTTTGATAAGAGAGCTTATAGCTCCGGTAGGAGAAACTCTCTTATGCAAGAATTTAATGGAAGATTTGTCCAACGTGGACAACTTGTTAGTGGGGTTTTACTCGGAATGATAGCCATAAGCCGTCCGAGACTACACTTCTCACCCATTGATCTTCTGTGATTGTTATCCAGTTTTTTGCGGGGGTTTATAATCTTCCGCCAACTGACCAGCAATAGAGGTCTAAACCATCACCTGTATGACCTGCGAGGCTTACGGGAGGGGGAACCACGTCCTCCCCATGAAAAACCAAAAACCTTGTCTAGTCGGCCTGGGGGTGTCTGGCCTATAGTCCCGATCAGACCTACGCCCCTTTCCCAAATCGCTATAATGTTGACCTCCAGAGTAATTATAAGAGGGTTTCTTGTACCCTCGGGAGGAGTTTCCTTTTGAAGATTTTTGTCTGGAACGCACTCCTTTACTCTTGTCTGCTGATGCGGGTCGTTGATACGCCGACTTCAAAAGCAGAGCACTAGATGCTTTCTTAGTAGCCTGTTCATAGACTAATGAAAGCTAGTCGTCGAAAATAAAATGTCTAGAAACCGGAGCGACTCGGAGAGAGCTTTTCACCTTGTCATCTTATCAGTGATGATGACACAAGGGCAGCATCACGTCTGATTAACTCCAGATTAGCCACTGTTAGGGCGGAGTTATACGTGGTATACATAATTGCCCTGGAAAGAACTCTAAGAGAGGTACGAACGTCCTCAAATTCCTTTCCCTTGAGGCACTGCACCATAGCTCTTGTAAGGTGATCAGTGTAAGACGAACATCCAAATTCGCTCTATTTGAAGAAATTGCCATCTCAATTGCGTCTGAGCGAATAGTGGATGATACCGGAAAGGATACCTCTAGATCCCCGGCCTGATTATCCAAACGCAGAAGAACTCTCTGAACATCTTCCCCGACTGTTTTTAAATGAACATGGTCCAAAAAGCGGTATGTATACGGAAGATGAAGATAAGAAACCACCTTCTTCTTCGCACTCAAGAGGATAAATATGGCATTGTCTATATGGCCGAAGGCCTGCGACATCTGCATAAACTGAACCGGAAAAAAGGACTTCCTCCTTTGTCTGGATAAAGTCTGTGTCTAATGACACCTGCGGTTTCTCTCTTGCCCTTGCAACATTCTGATTTGGCGGAACAAAATCAGGGTAGTATTGATGGATGAAAGTCATCGCAACCATGTACTGTTCCGAAAGGGAAGGGCAATCATCTTCCTTATCCCTTTAACCATCTGAGAGAATCAGTTGCGAATCTCGGACCATTGCATCTGCGCGAACAGATGACTGGACTGACCCAGCACCATCCGACAGCTCAGATTCTGAGTGAGGGAGGCTGTGTCTGCACTTGCTGGGATGCTGCGATTAGCTGCGCAATCTGCGACAGCAAGTCCGTCATCAAGGCTTGAGGAGCAGCAGATTTTCGTTCCTTAGCCGCATGCTGCTCCTTGGACGGTGTGTCGGAAACAGATCCTTTCTCCGAACATCCCGATGATCGAGGCCTTGTCTCCCTAGCTACCGGATGGTCCGACCTCACGGATGAAGAGTGGTTCCTTCTTTGTGCAGCAGGCTGGATATCCGAAGTCGAGTAGCTAGGATGTGGTCGTGTGTGCTTAAATAATGTAGCGGAGGAAGCCATGACTGAAGTTGACCCCGACTGCAGACGGAGCGTCCCGAGCGACGGGAGGAAATATGCTCCATCTCGTGCAAGTTTTCAACCAGAAAACTTTATTTCTGCCTCGTGAAACGTGGAGGAGGAAGCCTTGACTGAAGCCGACCCTGGCTGCAGACTAAACAGAGTGTCCCGAGTTTTAGAGCACAGCTTGTGATTTTACGCTATATAAAACTCCCTTATTATTATTATATGCTCTGGCTTGTGCAAGTTTCTCAAAACAACATCTGACCCAGACATTGCTAGATTAGAGAGGGGGGGCCTCTCCCACTCACGGTCTATCAGACCTCACCGAGTACAAGAACTTGCAGACTTCCTCCCTATTTCTGTCATCGCTTGGTGAACTATTTATATTATAGTGCTTGCTCTACCCCATCCACCTCTTAGACCGCAACAGACTTACCCGGCATAACGGCACCCACAGATGGAATACCGTTTCACCGGTTGATCTGGCTGCTTGCAAGTGATTAAAACCTTTAACCAAAGGCCCTAACTCTTGCAATAATGAGCACTGCAGCTAGCTCTATATGCTCCACAGATCGTGACGACGGTAGCACATTGGATGGGTGTCAGAATATCATCACCATGTTCATGTTGCTCTGAAATATAAACTGACAGAATGAATTAAAACATGGTAAGAGGCTCTGATCCTCAGAACCTTACTGCCAACAACGTACTGCGACACCCGACTCCAACATAAGTCATCCCAGTGCAACACAAAAATGACAAAAGTCTGCCGGATTGTAACAACTAAAGTCGATATCAGTCCTCAAAACTCCACAACAATATATATATATATAACTGAGATACATGAATAATAGCAATCATAATTAAATCAATATATTTTTTGCAAACAAAATTTTTTTTCGAAAGGGAACAAGAAGAGCCCAAGGGCATCCCAACACAGCCTTAGTGTGGACAAAATCCCAAATTTTTTGAGCTACACTACCGGAATAATAATCCATGTATCCTACAGTATATTACAGATATAGAATACAAGAGGCCCCAATGGGCCTTAATCGCTCACCGGGCAAAGTGATGCAAACAAAGCGGTTCAAAGAAGTATTTGGGGTCACATTCAGTTAGACATGGTTCATCAACACTACAAAGGAATGAAGTCATGAGAGACAAATTTTATGGAACTAGGGGCATGGCTTGAACAAACTTGAATCTTACCCCCCCTAAGGATGCTGCATACCAAATATCAAAAGCATTCATCTGCTGGATCTGAAGAAGAGGATTTTCAAAGGAAATTCCTCATTTTGAACTAAGTTATCATTCGGGCTCCCACAGTAAGCCCAAATATGAACCCAAGGACCTGGCTTGAACAAACTTGAATCTCACCCCCTAAGGATGCTGCATGCCAAATATCAAAACATTCTGACTGCTGAATCTGAAGAAGACTTTTAAAGAAAAGTTCCTCATATTGACTAAGTTATAATTCGGGCTCCAACAGGGAGCCCAAATATGGACCCAGGGACTTGGCTTTAACAAACTTGAATCTCACCCCCTAAGGATGCTACACACCACATATCAAAACATTCCGACTGCTGGATCTATGAAGAAGATTTTTAAAGTAAATTCCTCATTTCGAACTAAGTTACAACTCAAGCTCCCACAGTGAGCCCAAATATGGACCTAGGAATATGGCTTGAACAAACCTGAATCCCCCCCCCCCCCCCCCCCCCCCCCCCAGGGATGCTGCATACCAAATATCAAAACATTCTGACTGCTGGATCTGAAGAAAAAGATTTTTAAAGAAAATTCCTCATTTTGAACTAAGTTATTATTCAGGCTCCCACAGTGAGCCCAAATATGGACCTAGGGGCATGTTTTGAACAAACTTGAATCTCACCCCCCTAAAGATGCTGCATACCAAATATCAAAACATTCTGACTACTGGATCTGAAGAAGAAGATTTTTAAAGAAAATTCTTCATTTTGAACTAAGTTATAATTCGGGCTACCACAGTAAGCCCAAATATGAACCCAGTGACTTGGCTTGAACAAACTTGAATCTCACCCCCCTAATCATGCCTGCTGAATCTTGAGAAGAATATTTTTAAAGAAATTTGCCTGAAATGCACTAAGTTCAAATTCGGGCTTCTATACTGAGCCCAAATGTGAATCCAGGGGGCCGATTTGAACAAACTAGAATCAGATCCACCCCACAATGTTGCATACCAAATATCAAAAGATTCTACCTGCTGGATCTGGAGAAGAAGATTTTTAAAGAAATTTGCCTGAAATGCACTAAGTTCGAATTTGGGCTTCTATAGTGAGCCCAAATGTGAATCCAGGGGGCCGATTTGAACAAACTTGAATCAGATCCACCCCACAATGTTGCATACCAAATATCAAAAGATTCTGCCTGCTGGATCTTGAGAAGAAGATTTTTTAAGAAAATTGCCTGAAATGCACTAAGTTCGAATTTGGGCTTCTATACTGAGCCCAAATATGAATCCATGGGGCCGATTTGAACAAACTTGAATCAGATCCACCCCATAATGTTGCATACCAAATATAAAAAGTTCTGCCCACTGGTTCAGGAGAAGAAGATTTTAAAATAATTTTTCTATAATTCATACGGTGCTATCAGAGTTCTGCCCCATGCAGAGCCCCCATGGGACGTGGCCATTTCATTTGAACAAACCTGAATTGCCATATAGTAATGAACATCCACATGAAGTTTTGTGAAAATCGGACCAGTGGTTTCAGAGGAGAAGTTGTTTGAAAAATGTTCACGATGACGGACGACAGACGGCCGGTGATAAGTTAAGCTCCCTTCGGTGAGCTAATAAAAAGCTACCTATATATGAGGACGTTGATAATGTAAATAAGGTCAATGTAAACAAGACATCTGTCACACAAAAAGGCCCAAAATCAGAACCAATTGAAATGCTATCAAATGCAAAGCTAGATCTTCATATGATGAAAAAACGATACATCGGATAGAAAATGCAAGACTAAACGGCCTAACACCCCTAGGGTGAGGACGTAACCCTGGGGAAGAAACAGAATAATATTCTGTAATAAATGTTAAGCTCCCAAGAAATTTAATAAAAAATTTCAATAAAAAATTTCAATAAAAAATAGCCCAAACGCTTAAGAGTTTAACAGGAAGGGTTCATGGAAGGATAGGAAAGGAATACTTAACAAACAGTGGAATAATCATTTTTAAAAATGATGACATCAGGCATATGTCTGGAAATTGGAAAACATAAAATAATTTTATAAATATTATAAAGTTACAGCCCTGAACGTCCAAAACTACCGTTGAACACTTCCTTCATCCAATAACAGCCTTGTATCCACCAATTCTTGCATTGATTTGTGTCTAGCATCCTCAAAAAAGGAGATTTTAAAGCCCAGGTGTCATTTCATTGTTGATGACTTTTAGGGCAAAACAAAGAATGATGTTGGCACCAAATTCCATGTAACATGTAACATTCCAATTACATGTAATTACTTTTCAAAAAGTAATAGTAATTAATTACTTTTAAAAAACAAGTAATTGTAATTGTAATTGCATTTTCCCCAAGTAATTATAATTAATTACTTTGAATGTAATTGACTCCAGCCTTGCTTGTAATCACACACCTGGCAGAACTACATATCCCTCAGTTATTCTTGTCAAAATCAAAGAATACAGCTGGCAGCCATGCTCCTTCATTTGAGCGAAACAGAAGGATTATTTTCAGAGGACTTTCTATACATTATTTGTGCCATGTTTGGTTCACACTGGCCAAGTAGTTTCAAGTTTCAGAAAAGAAGATGAAAATGGGATTTCCATAGGGTTTCCATGGTAACTGTGAACTTCAATTGGGGCCATGTTTGCAACCCGATCAACATTAAACGCGGGTCATTGGTAGAAGGTGTCCCAGTCATCAATCATGTGAAGTTTCAAAACATTTGGCCTTGTAGTTTCAGAGGAGAAAATTTTTCCAAATCGACTAATCAGAATCAAAGAATGCCTCGGACATCCATGTTTTTCATCCAACAGGAACAAAATGAAGAACAGTTGTAAAGAAACTCCCATAGACCATTTCTGCCAAGATTGGTTCACATCAACTCAGTAGTTCCAGAGAACAAGATGAAAATGTGATTTCCCATAGGGTTTCTATGGTAACTGTAAGCTGCAATTGTGGCCATGTTTGCAACCCCATCAACATTAAATGAAGACCATTGGTAGTGGCTATCCTAGTCATCAAGCAAGTGAAGTTTCAAAACATTTGGCCTTGAAGTTTCAGGAAAGATTTTTGAAAATCCACCACTCCGAATCAAAGAATGCAGCTGGCGGTCATGTTTTTCATCAGGCAGGAGCAATATGAGGATCGTTTGTAAAGGACCTCCCATATACCATTCCGGCCAAGGTTGGTCCACACTGGTTCAGTAGTTCTGGAGAAGATGATGAAAATATGATTTTACATAGGTTTCCATGGTAACTATGGGTCGCAATTGTGCGACCCGATCAACATTAAATGAGGATTGTTGGCAGAGGGTGTCCCAGTCATCACCCATGTGAAATTTCAAAACATTTGGCCTTGTACTTTCAGAGGAGAAGATTTTTGAAAATCGACCAATCAGACAACGGATGGCTTGTGATGGCAGAAGCTCACATGGTCCTTTGGGACAGGTGAGTTAATAACACGACTTGAATAGAGGAATTCCTTATCAGATATACAATATAATAAGTAATAAAAAAATATATATCACCTGGCAACTTTTACAGCAACAAGGAATTCAATAATATGAATTAAAAGAATAACAATAGACCTGAAAAATGAAGAATGAGATATATCAATTATCAGTTCATCACATATATAAAATATTGCAAAAAGTAATATTTTTTGTTCTCTTAGATTTGAACTGCATCCATATTCTTCAAAATAAGAATTAAAATTAATTATCTGTCGCTTATGGGAATAGGAATGTGGGATGGGCGTGTTAAGCTGTACATGTATGAAGTGCATAGTATTTAATACAAAATATAACTTGCCTGTCTCACATTCATACTCTGATAAAGCAACCAATAATTCATTTCAATTGCTATAATTTAATTCGGAGAGTTTAACTGTACAGTAGAACCTGTCTTGAAAGACCACCCCTTTTGCCAAGTAAAAGTGGTCTCTCAAGACAGGTGGTTTCTCATTAGAGGTTTGAGGTTTTGCTAGTCAGTGAATGACCAACCAGAGAATATTTCTTGCAGAAATGGAGAAGAATTGGTTTTTCAACTTTTTTTTATTATAGTTTTATTTTAATTCAGTTTTAATACCAATACAGAGGCATTGTTTGAGAAATTACAGTTAATAGGACATAAACTGAAAAACTTTTTTGAGATTATGAAATGAAGGGGCTGGTCCATCCGAAATAGTATTTTCTTACTTTATACAAAGTGTTCTCCACTTTCTATCAATATTTTCAAATGAGCTATTTTTATAATAATTTACAGTTATACCTTGAAAAATCTGTTTTTGTGTCTGTCAGGTTTTGTTTTAAAAGACAATAATTTCAGTCATACTTTAAGTAAAACTAAGCTTACTAGGGTGTTTTAGTTTGCTTAAGCCTCTTTGATTTTGTCACATTCGAGCAAATAATGGACGTAAACTAAGTTTGTTTTTTTTACAATAATCTTGATATTTTCAAAGGGATCTTGCTAAAAATTTCTCAAACTTGAAGTGTTAAACAACTGAATAACAATGTAATCGAAACCCAATTAATATAGTTTCTAGGCAATCTACAGTGAAATATATTTGTCAAACTTGTTGTGTATGATTTCAGATATTAAGGTTTCAGGGGACAATTATCCTGACAATTTCACTGTTGGGCAGATGTCCTGGTTAATTTTTTGAACTACTGATTTCTGTACACATTGCATGGATCTTAATTGATTTTAATACATTGAAATTGCTAAAATTGATTTTCCGGTCTCTCAAACAGGTGAAAAACTGAGTTTTTGCCAGTTTTGTGGCCTCTCAAGACAGGTGGTCACTGACAGGTCCATTAAAGAGTGAAACCAATCGGTACATGGTCACAGTGGTCTCTCAAGGCAGGTGGTCTCTCAAGACAGGTTTTACTGTATTATAATGTACCCATTTGTGACTGCAGTCTCCATCATTCATATCACGGAGGTCATATCGACTTTTGTGCAGGCAACAGTTTTATTATTTTCAACATAGGGCAATATATGTGGTCTCGAATACTGAAGAGAAATATCATTCTGAAGAACCCATGTGAATACTCACTAACAGCTTACCTGCAGCAAATATGGTTTAATTTATTTATTTATTTAATGGCGTTTAACAACACTTTCGACAACCAGGGTGTCGGACAGTATTACGGGTGGAGGAAGCCAGAGTACCTGGAGAGAACCACCGAGCAATGGCAAGCAACTGTCAGACTCTTCAACGTATTAACTCCACACAAGGAGGGTTAGTATTGGTTGAAGACGAGTGCACCATTGATGTGCAGAATGCCTTAGTACACAATGCCACCGTACCCGCACATGGGCAAGCGGAATTAAGTGTCTTGCCAAAGGACACAATGCGATTGCCGCAGGTCACAGGTACACGTCACAAGCTGTGAAAGCGAAAAAGAAATGACATTTGATAGTATTTTTGAATCAATGATGACTTGCCCCCATAATGGTTTTTTTAAATATTAACAAGGTACACAACTCGCTTTTCGAAAACGATAGCACTCATCTTCGTTATACCCCCTCAAATTTGATTCACATAACGTATCCAGCAGTACACATTGTCTGTGGAAAGGAGAATGAATAAGCTTTACAGTGGTGTATTACACGACCGTTGGGTGTTCTTGAATTGTTCATGATAACTGGGAGAAGTCGCAGAAAAGGCTGAAAAGTTAAAAAATTTATAGTAATTTATATATTTTTTATACTTACCAATGACCCAGACTTAGCTGGTGCTAACTCCACAAAAACCAGGGCCAAACACAAATTTTGCCCCCCAATCCCCAAAATTTGCATCCAAAACAAAAAGAAATCATGTCCTAAAGGACCTCCATAGTACGACTCTACTGCGCATGCGCAGTGACGCAGTCGTCCCGAAATTGGCGCCAAATATCATTCTTACTGGCAGTGCCTGGTCAGCGCTATGTACTCAGCGGGGAGGCATGAGTTCCCAACTCAGGGAGGGCCATCCCCGTCTGGGTCATTGGTAAGTATAAAAAATATATAAATTACTATAAATTTTTTAACATTTTTATACTGTACCAATGACCCAGACTTAGCTGAATAGTAAACAGGCTGGAGGGCCTAGGACATAGAGGAAAATCCAATAAGCTCAATTATAAAATAAAGAGGTAACCCCTTAAGGAGAAAAGGAGTATTAGGCTTTACATGTATCTTTCTTATTTAATATTTAAATTAGAAAGATACACTACCCTTAATAATTGAGCACAATAACATTCATGTTCTCTATTAACATCCAGTATAACCCTTATACTAATTATTTTTAAAGCAAGCCAATAAATAAAGTAGTCCAGAGAATTGAGACTCTTTATAATCATTTAAAAGTGTCCGAGTATTGCATATTAAAGCCCGTTTGACACTTGACATATACAAATGCTTCACACCGAGCTACACTTTAAAAATAAGACATGAATGAAATTAAACATTAATATTACACTTTAAAACCATCCCGGAAGCGACTCAGAAATACTGTCTTGGAGGAGGCATTCCCTTGCTTTTCACTATAAAGCAGGTGACCTAAGGGAACACCCGCCCCCCCCCCTTCCCCTTGCCCTGGGTCAAATAGCCCAGAGCGAAGAGGGCAGCCGGACGGAGTCACTGCCGGAACAGAAAGCCTGCATAACTATAGTTGCAACTGTTTAGTGGACGACATTCTGAGCAACAGATAACGGACCTGAACAATGCAGGTCTCCAGAAATGGACTCAATATTTCTGAGATAAAAATTAGTAAATGTGGATGGCTGAGACCAATAAGCAGCCTTCATTAAATCTGTAATAGCAACACTATTAGCATAAGCCCAGGAAGTAGAAAGAGCTCTTACTTCATGAGCAGAAATCTTAAGCACAGACTGCTGAGAAGAAGATAAATCTTCATACGCAGTACGGATAGTTAACTGAATCCATCTAGCAATAGAATGGACTGAAATGTCCTTTCTATTAGGCATCAAAGACAGAAAGAAACGTTTACGTCCCTTTCTGATGAACTGAGATCTCTGTTTATAGATACGTAGTGCTCTAACAGGACAGAGTAAAGGCCTACGCCCGTCTGAAGACGGAAGAGCCTTAATAACAATAGGTTCCGGATATTTATTAGGAGCCTGATTCTTAGCTAAAAAACCGACATTAGTAGTGAAGGTGATAGTGTTCCCAACACTACGATAATGAGAATCATCCACCGATAGTGCATGAAGCTCACTGACTCTTCTGGCAGAAGAGAAAGCTAAGAGAAAAGCTGTCTTATAAGATAAGAATTTGAAATCTACTGTCCCAAGAGGTTCAAATGGCTTTTCCTTCAATTTAAGGAGAACCCAAGCTAAATTCCACTTAGGAATTAATCTAAGAGTTCTGGGTCTATTTATCGAAAAGTTCCTAACCAATTTCGATAAAGAGACATTAGATCCAATTTGTAAACTATCATGATGTGCATAGGTATCAGATAACATAGATCTATAACCCTTTATAGTAACAGGTTGCAGTTTGATTTCGTCAAACAAGTATACTAGAAAGTTAGCAATGTCTGGTATAGAGGGATCAAATATATCAACAGAATGATCCCTACACCAACGACGGAAAACCTTCCACTTAGCCGCATAGTTTAGCGAAGAGGAGGTCCTCCTACAGTTAGAAATCGCGTCCACTGCTCGTCCTGTAAAGTGCTTGCCATGCAAGAAGGACCGCACAACGGAAAAACGTGAAGGTTGAGACCTTGCGGGTTGTGATGTAGTTGGCGCGATTTCCCCTGCCAAAGAAGATCCTCTCGTGGAGGAAGCTTCCGCGGTAGGTCCCACAACAGACACCTGAGTAGATTTATCCACGGTCTCTGTGGCGACAGAGATGCTACCAACAGAATCTTGCATTGAGATTGTTTTATCTTTAGCAATACTTGTTGAATTAACGGCGCTGGAGGATACGCATATCCTATCATTCCGTCCCAAGGGATCGATAGAGCGTCTACTGCAAATGCTCTTGGATCCGGACACGGGGACACATACGTCTGCAACTGATTGTTGAGATGTGTCGCAAATAAGTCTATCATTGGCCGTTCCCATTGGTAGCAAATCTGATTGAATACTTGTTTGTTGAGAGTCCACTCCGACGGCAACAAGCGACCCTTTCGTGAAAGGGAGTCTGCTAGCACATTCAGACGACCCGGTATGTGACGGACCGAAAGAAGAACGTGATGTTCCAACGCAAACAGAAGGATTCTTTCCGTTAGATTGAACAACGGAACTGAATGAGTGCCTCCCTGATTCCGTATATACGCCACTACTGTCGTATTGTCGGATAGGATTTGGACATGAGCATCGTGAATAATGTCCATCCAGTGACGTAATGCAAGCCAAATTGACATCATTTCCTTGATGTTTATGTGCTTGCACAGGAATTGCGGATCCCAAAGACCCTAGCATCTCGAATCCGTTGGGATTAATGATGCACCCCAACCTGTTTGACTGGCATCCGTCATAATGGTAAAACTCGGATCCGGCAACTGCAGCGGAACTCCTTGAGTTAACCACTGAATGTTTGCCCAAGTCTGAATCTCTTGTTTCACTTGATCTGACAAGAGAACGTCTACATCGAGCGAATGAATTTTCACACTCCAATTCTGAGTCAGGAAAATTTGAAGAGGCCGTGTGCGTAGCCGTCCCATCGGAATGAGATCCGCGGCGGCTCCGCACAGACCTATCAGTCTCATAAATTCTCTCGCCGTGACTTTGTCTGTATTCAGACAATAGCGAGCGTAACAACTGACTAATTTCGCTCTGGTTAACGGCAGACGAACGAGATTGTTGTGCGTCTCAAAGCTCATTCCCAGATGAGTGAATGACTTGGACGGCACCAGATCCGACTTCTCCTCGTTTACTATGAAACCGAGACGTCGGAGCAATAGAAGAAGATTCTGAACATCGTTCTGAAGCGTTAACTCGTTGCCGTACCTCTGAAGAATGTCGTCCAGGTAGGCCGACGTTACCGCAGACGAATGAGCTCGGAAGTAGATCATTACCGAGTTCATTACCCGAGTGAAAGCCCAGGGTGCTAGATTCAATCCGAAGCACATGGCCCGGAACTGATACACCACTCCTAGGACTGCGAAGCGTAGATACTTTCGGAATGTCGGATGTACCATGACGTGAAAGTACGCATCTTTGAGATCTATGCTCGTTGCATAATCGTTCACCCGAATACTCGCTCTGACCGATCGAATCGTCTCCATATAAAACTTCGGAGCGACGATCAGCTTGTTTATCCAGCTCAAATCTATGACTGGACGGAACGAGCCGTCTGGTTTCGGAACCAGAAACAGATGGCTGTAGAATCCCAGCGATTCCTGGTTTTCTACGACCTCTACCGCGTTCTTCATTAAAAGAGACTGCACCTCTGATAGCACAGCGTCTCTTTTCTGAGGGTTTGACGGAAGATGAGTCCACTTTGGACTTCGAGTTAATGGAGGCTTTCGTTTGAAGGATATCTTTAGACCTTCCGAAGTCACTCCTCTCACCCACGGGTCGTCCGTAATCGACGCCCACTCTTGAGAAAAACTCGACAACCTTCCGCCAACCGGAACGCGATAGAGGTTTGAGCCATCACCTCCTGGATCTGCGAGGCCTGCGGTAGGAGAAACCACGTCTTCCACGACCCGCACCTCGCCTCGTCGACCTCGGGGCGTCCGACCGATTGTCCCGGCCTGAAGGACGTCCCGAACGAGAGTCACTATCCTGACGGTCTCTCGAATAAGAGCTAGAGGACGCACCGGAACCTCTATAGGAACCTCTCTTGGGCGGATAAGACCCAGAAGTGCCCGCCTTATTCGTGTCTGCTGTATCCGACCTTTTAGGAGCGGATCTAAACAACAGAGAATCACTAGCTTTCTTTTTAATATTATCATAAATAGCGGAAAGCTTGCCGTCAAAGAGAAGATCTCCTGAGACCGAAGCGACTCTAAGAGAGTTCTTCACCTTAGAATCCACTAGTGTGGATGTAGACAGGGCTGCGTCACGTCTAACCAACTCCAGATTTGCCACTGAAAGGGCGGAGTTACACGTGGAATAAGCTACTGCCCTTGAAAGAAGTCTTAAGGAGGATTGTATATCCTGAAACTCTTCCCCTTGAAGACGCAGTGATAACGCCTTAGTAAGGTGATCTGCGTAAGATAAGGCATCTAAATTGGCTCTGTTAGACGCAATAGCTGTTTCCAACACTGCGGTTGGAATAGAAGCTGACGACGGTAATGATAGCTCTAAGTCTTCCGCCTCGTCGTCCATACGCAGAGGAACTCTCGGTATACCCTGACCTGCCGTGTCGAATTTATTCCTTGCATTAATGAAAGGCAGGTTGAGAGTATTTGCGGACAAGAAGCCTGCTTTCCCCGTCCTGGAAGCAAGTTTAAAAATAGCGTCGTTCAATAATTCAAATGTTCTTGCAACATTATTGGACTGCGACGGAAACTCGGGAGCGATGTCCCTGAACCGCTCGAAAAAATCAGAGTCCAATGACGCTATAATTCTCCTGTCCGGAAGCGCAGCAGTCTGGCCCGACGGAACAACTTGAGGAAGAAAGTGCCGGATGAAGTCCACGGCAGCTTTGTGTTGTTCCGAAAGGGATAGCTCCAATTCATCCGTATCCCTTTCACCATCCGGTCGGACCTCCCGATGTTCCCGGTCGTCCGCCCCCGATGCTTCGGCGGAGCGTACCGACCCAGCGCCGTCGGATAATTCTCGATCCGACACCGTTTCTGTCGGCTGCTGGGATGCTGCGATAAGCTGTGCTATCTGCACTAGAATGTCCGACGTCGAGACCTGCGGAGGAGCGGTCTTTCGCTGCTTCGCCGAGGGCAGCTCCGCATCAGATGGCTCCCACATACTTTTCCTATGCGAACGTCCGGAGTCCATCGGTCTCGAATCCCTGGCTGCCGGATGGTGTGACCTGGTCGCCGAAGAATCCTTCATCGGCGAAGCTGGCAAAATATCGGAGGTCACGCAGCCAAGGTGCGGTCGTGTGCGCCGACGAGAAGAGGAAGCCTTAACAGTCTCTGCGGACTGCTTATACAACGGAGCGTCCCGAGCGACGGACGTATGCTCCGCTAAAGACACATTTTGTACCACAACATCTGGTCCCAGATGTTGTTGTACGAGAGAGGGGCCTCTCTCGCTCGCGGCCCGGCTGGACCTGGACGAGCTAGGAACCGGACTAAAAGGCTTCCTCCGTTCTCGTTCACTATCCGCCGTCACTGGGTGTGCATCTATTATTTTTATAGTGCTCGCATCACCCAAAATTTCCTCTTGGACCGCATCGGACGAACCCGGCTGCCGAACCATTCGGTGAATGGACGCTACACCGGACGAGCTAGCGGACGACATTTGTCTAATCTCCATGAGCACTTTTGCCGCTAGCTCTGTATTTAATTGTGACGACGGACGCACACTTGAAGAAGATAACATGGAAACATCACCCTGTTCTGGTTCCTCTGAAATAGAAACTGAGAGAGTAGAGTGACCTTGTGGAGAAAGAGCCGGCATCGCTCTTTCTCCAGAAACAACATATCGTGACACACGTTTCCAATGTTTCTCATCCCAATGTTCACAAACAGGACAGGGATTAATGCGAGAACACTGACTACAATTAATGCAATAATCATGAAAGTCAGAGGAAGATTTCTTCCTATTACAATTTGAACAAGTTCCTTTCATTGTGAAAGAACAACAATAAGTCCTAGTTACACGCAAAAACCCCTGACACAAAGATACATAATAACATGATCCATTAATAAATGAAAAAACAATTGCAAAACAAAATAATTTTGAAAAAATATTTTTTCAGAGAAGCCCAAGTTGCTGAAAAGTAACGTTGAGCCCCGATGGATCCGATGGCAAAGTGTGGTCAAAAATTTTAAAATTATATAAAATAATTAATGAGACACTTTCGGATAATATAAATGTATCTTATAATGAGATAAACTACCTCAAAGGCAAACAGCCCCCCTCAAAAAAGGCTGTTGCCAATGAAAACAAACAGTGTAAACACAGAAGAAAACATGACTCCAGGCACTGAAAAAAACTGGCCCGGAATCAGTCATCAATTACACTCTATCTGATGCAAAACAGAGACTCCCAGGGGAGAATCTGCAGAACATCAGATGGAAGATGCAGAACACAAACGTTATACACCCATGGGTGAAAACGTAACTATGGGGAAAATAACAGAAAACATTCTGTAACCAAGCAACTCTCCCAGGGAATTTTTAGAAATGAAACTTCTCAAAAATATGCCAAAAGCATGGGAGAATTGCAAGGGGGGACTTTAGAAGGTTAGGGGAGAGGAAACACTGAATAAGCAGTGCAACAATTAGCAAGAATGACAACAAGAGGCGTTTGCCTCGAAAATAGGCAACTTAACATAATTTCAACAAAAAATTTTAAGTACAGCCCTGATTATTTTTTGCCACTTCTTTTTTCCTCTCCTCCTTCTATCCTCCTTAGAATCACATTTTCTCCAAGAATTACGTGTCTGGCATCCTTTAAACTGAGATTTACAAGCACAAAGATCAGTGAGATGTTGACTGATGAAGGGCCAAACAGAGAATGATATTTGGCGCCAATTTCGGGACGACTGCGTCACTGCGCATGCGCAGTAGAGTCGTACTATGGAGGTCCTTTAGGACATGATTTCTTTTTGTTTTGGATGCAAATTTTGGGGATTGGGGGGCAAAATTTGTGTTTGGCCCTGGTTTTTGTGGAGTTAGCACCAGCTAAGTCTGGGTCATTGGTACAGTATAAAAATACATTTAGTCGGACAAGATAGTGTACAGTGGAAAGTGGGTTACGAGCAACAATTATCCGATCTATTATAAGTAATTCAAGGTCCCACTGTCTATGGAGGGCAGATTCAAACATTAACCATATATCTTTATCAATTACTAATCTCGGATCCACATTTATTCATTTCTGGCAATCACATTGCTGTTTATACATTTTTTAACCTTTTCTTGGAAATTTGCGAAGCCAACAGGGCATAGAAGCTAAGATGCTCACAAAAACATCTCATTGGCTACTATTTAAAACAAGCCCATGGGAGAATGGGGAAAATTCAACGAATCTATGGACATGAAAAAACTTCATTAGATTTGAAGTGACAGCTAAAAAGTGTATAAATGGTAAATGTGATCGCCAGAAATGAATAAATGTGGATCCGAGATTAGTAATTGATAAAGGTATACAGTTAATTTTTGAATCTGCCCTCCATAGACAATGGGACCTCAAATTATTTATAATAAATCAGAGAATTGCCGCTTTCACACTTTCCACTGTACACTATCTTGTCCGACTAAATGTTTTTCAGCCTTTTCTGTGACTTCTCCCAGTTATCATGAGACATGAGCAATTCAAGAACACTCAACAGTCGTGTAATGCACCACTGTAAAGCTTATTCATTCCCCTTTCCTCTGACACTGGGTACTGCTGGATACGTTATGTGAATCAAATTTGAGGGAGTATAACGAAGATGAGTGCAATCATTTTCGAAAAGCGAGTTGTGTACCTTGTTACTATTTATATACCATTATGGGGGCACGTCAGCATCGATTCAAAAATGCTATCAAATATAATTTTTCTTTCGATTTCACACCTTGTGCCGAGTACATGTGCCACAGGTGGGATTCGAACTAAGGACCTCTTGGCTTGAAGTCTGCATCTCTACCTACAATGTACATGTACAGAGCCATCACACTCCAAATTATGGTTTAATTGCACCACTGGGCATGCCCATAATGTTTTATTCCGCAACTGGGTGGGACAGAGCAAAATCAGTCATATGGTAACGATAGAATTATTCATTGTGTTATGTAAAACTCAAGTCGACCAAGCATACAGTAATTGGAGAGTGGATTGTAACTAAAACAGCCGTGGTGTGGAGTTGTCACCCAAAGTATCACTTTCAAAGTCTATACGTATGGACAAAAAACACAAGCAATGTTTCAGCCAATACGCATCCAGGTTTAACCCGGAGGTGCATTAGCTGGAACTTTTCTTGTGTTTGTTATGCTTTGCAACAAATTTACTATTATTGCTTGGGTGGAATCTTCACTATACAGGTGATTCAGTGATAATATATTCTCCATGTGGCATGTACTGTATTTATTTATTTATTGGTGTTTTAAGATCACATACTTCTGCACAATGGCTAACCATGACCATGACAGTTTTACGGGTGGAGGAAGCCGGAGTACCCACAGAGAACCACCGAGCAACGGCGAGCAACTGTCAGCTCCCCAACATACCAACTCCACACAAGCAGGGTTAGCATTGGTTGAAGACAGGTGCACCATTCACGTGCAGTACGCCTTAGTACACAACGTCACCGTGCCCCCACATGGGCAATGGAGGTGAAGTGTCTTGCCCAAGGACACAACGCGGTTGCCACGGGTGGGATTCGAACCGAGGACCTCTCGGCTTGCAGCCTGCACCTCTACCAACTGAGCCACCGCGCCCCGGGTATGTACTGTATACAAGCAAATCGGATATCATTAAAGAAAATTAAATTATACTCCAATAAAGGCTTTAAAACATATCATGACTTCACTGACTTATGGATTTCAGGTCTTCAAATTCATTTATTTTGGGCACACCGTTCTGCTCTAATTTGGGCACATTAAAACCAGAAATAACAGTCTTGCTTTATTGCCATGCCTCTTCATGTGTTTCTATGGTCTTATTATGAGGAAAGCTATTCTCAAATCTGGAGGAGGCACAAAGAATTGGGGTAATCTAAAGGTCTGGAATTTATGTATAGGTTTCATGCAGGCAAGGACTGTTAAAATTCATGGCTATTCAAGGCCATTTCTTGACATACATGTATCTCAGCATTTTTCAAGGTCCTACAATGGCCAACTGTATGGATTTTCAAGGCATGCCATCACTAGTCCTAGCTAGGACCCTCCTGACTTTACCTCCTCCTCCCACTTCCCTTGAAGGGAAGTGGGAGGAGGGGGTAATGACCGGTGGGTCATTTCTAGGATCACACTATCACAGTACATAGTGCATAGGCTCATTATTATATTCATAAATATGGTTAATAGCAGTGTTTGAACACACACTTCTTTTACACCCACAGCCTTCTGGCCTGCTCCAATTTTCCCCAGTGATATGTTATGGTTTAAACAATGTTCTGAAGAGTCAAACCAACTTGTGTACAAACAAACCTGTCTGGAGTATCCCAGCCAACACATCCCGTTTGGTTCCCATGCTCTTGATCATCTGTAGCGATGTTTGTAGATGAATTTTACCTACAATATCTGCATCAAGGTAATGAAAACTTTTTTTGTAGGGTTGTAAGCGTAAAACAGGGTTGGCTGGGTAACTGGAAACACACATGTGGTTTTATTTTTGTCTCTGTGGTTCATTAAGTTTGCATGTGCACCTGAGTTTCTTTTCACGGAGGATTTGTTATCCAAGATTTGAAGCCACTTCATTCAGTGTGCAGAATTGATAAAGGAGTGGAACATCATGGCAGTTAGGTGCACAGACAAATTTGTGTGTAAGGTTAAACTTTAGCTCTCCTAAGACTTAGACATGGTACCCTAGGCATGCACCTCAAATTCAAGGAATGCAAATGTAAAAACTTATTTGAAAAGAAGTTATGTGTAGAGCTGAAACAGTTAATCGATTAATCAATGATCAACATCTTGATCGATCCAAAAAGTAATTACTGTATTATATGGGTTAACAAAGGAACAAACTTGTTCCAAAACAGGCAGACATTGTCACACTGACTCACATCAATTATATGAGACAGAGTAAAGCATGCAAGTTACTTGATGACATACTTGTTCACTTGCTCATTATACTGTATCAGTAGCTGGAAATGGTCATTCTTAATCCTTTACCCATTGTGGGTAGCAGACGATACTTGCAAAATAAATTCACGAATTACTAAAAATTTTCAATTTTTGTCTCAAAAACATAGCTTATGACCCCTCACTGGAATGAGCTCAATGAGCTCGTTCCAATGAGGGGTCATAAGCTTTGTTTTTGAGACAAAAAATGGAAACATAATAAATTTGAATGGTGATTTTTGTATGTAGGTCTAGTCGGTTTTGTTTCTTACGTTGGGTAAAGGGTTCATGCTGTAAATCATCAACGGTATGGCAATTATTCAGATATCTATTTAGACAAGTGATTAATTGGTTAACCAATGTTAATCCACGTGATAAATCGATCAAGAAAACCTCTAAACCATTTCAGCTCTAGTGATGTGAATCAATAAAACTTGTTCCTTATTGTTGTTTCCAGAGGTCACAGAGAATGATTAAAGTAGAGTTTTGGTAATCGAAGTCAGTGATGTGTGTTGCCATTGATAAGTCAACTTTTCGCTTAATCATTCCAGCACAATTAAAATTGAAGAAATATCAGTGTCAGACATACCCCAACTGTGTAAAAACAACTTGATGCAGCTATTTGAAATTTTCAGAATTTGTCCTATGATCCATGCCCAACATGTTTGTTGATTTGTTGAGTGCCAAGGTGGATTGCGTGAAAACCAACTTAACCAAAAGGATGATTCGTCACTGCTTTATTCTCAATGCAACAACTTTACAACTCACAACTAACCTATTTTGGCATTATTTCTGTCTATTTGATGAACTGATCAACTCTAACCACTCGCACCATTATACAGGGTATAGGAGTCTGAGTTCAACAGTTTATCTTCGTCTGTCTTGAACTCACAACTTGGTAACTTCTATCCAAAGATACCTAGATCACCAACTACTGACTTATTTATTGGAGTTTATTGACACTTTCAACATCCAGGGTCACCTCGTGTCAGACAGTTTTATGGGTGGAGGAACCCGGAGTAATCAGAGAAAACCACTGAGCAACAGCGAGCAACTGTCAGACTCCCCAACATACTACATCCACACAAGCAGGTTTAGCATTGATTGAAGACAGGTGCACCATCGATGTGCAGAATGCCTTAGTACACAGTGTCCAAGTTGGAAATCGGGATTAAGTGCCTTGCCCAAAGACACAATGCAACTACCCTTGTGGGGATCAAAGCATGGCCCTCTCAGTTTGAGGTTCAATGCCGTAACCGCTGAGCCACCGCACTTCTGACCACAGGCATTTTGGCATGATTTTTCCCAATTCAAACCAAAAATTTCTCAATCTCAGCCCTCATTCAAATAAAAGTTAAAAAATTTATAGTAATTTATATATTTTTTATACTTACCAATGACCCAGACATAGCTGGTGCTAACTCTTAAAATATAGGGCCAAACACAAATTTTGCCCCCCAATCCCCAAAATTTGCATCTAAAACTAAAGAAAACATGTCCTGAAAGGCCCTCCACACTTCGCCCCTACTGCGCATGCGCAGTGTCAAGGACGTTCCGAAATTGGCGCCATTAATCATTCTAATAACCAGTGCCTGGTAAGCGCTATGTACTCAGTGGGGAGGCAAGAGTTCCCAACTCCTGGGAGGGCCATCCCCGTCTGGGTCATTGGTAAGTATAAAAAATATATAAATTACTATAAATTTTTTAACATTTTTATACTGTACCAATGACCCAGACATAGCTGAATAGTAAAAAGGCTGGAGGGCCAAGGACATAGAGCAAAATGGAATACGCTCAATAAAATAAAATAGAGTCATCCCCTGTAGGGAAAAAGAAGTAATAGGCCTTACATGTATCTTTCTTATTTATGATAAATTAGAAAGATACAACACCTTCCAAAATTGAGCTTCATACATCCATGTACTCTAATATCCAATATAATCCTTATACTAATAATTTTTAAAGTAAGCCAATAAATAAAGTAAGTCTAGAGAATAGAGACTCTTATACTCCTAAAAGTGTCTGAGGATTGCATACTCATGTCCGTTGACATATGCAATATTCAAAAGCTATACTTTAAAAACTAAGACTTGAATGAATTTTAAAAACCTAAACTTCTCACTAAACAACCATCCCAATAACAGCTCAGAATTACTAACTCCGGAGGAGGTATCCCCTTGTTTTCATAGTAAAACAGGTGACCCAAGGGAACACCCTCCCCCCCCCCCCCCCCCCCCTTTTTCTTGCCCTGGGTCAAATAGCCCAGAGCGAAGAGGGCAGCCGAACGGAGACACTGCCGAAACAGACAGCCTACCTAGCTATAGTAGCAACTGTTAAGTGAATGACATTCTGAGCAGTAGATAATAGACCTAACAATAGAGGCCTCCAGAAATGGACTCGATATTTCTAAGATAAAATTCATGAATGTGGATGGCTGAGCGCAATGAGCGGCCTTCAAAAATCTATAATAGCGACACTATTAAAGTAAGCCCAAGAAGTAGAAGAACTCTTACTTCATGAGCCGAAATCTTAAGCACAACTGCTAAGTCAATGATATACCATAAGCAGTACCGATAGTTAATAGAATCCATTAACAATAAAATGGAGCGTAACGTCCTTCTACTAGACATCAAAGACAGAAGAAGCTTACGCCCTTTGTAATAAACAGATATCTGTTTATAAATACATAAACTGTACCCGGAAAGAGTAAAGGCCTATGCCCATACGAAGACGGAAGGACCTTAAAATAATAGGTTCCGGATAATAGGAGCCTAACTCTTATGCAACAATCCAACCTAAATAGTAACGGAAGTATTGATTCCGAAACTATGAAAGTGAAAATCATCCATCGATAGTGCATGAAACTCACTGACTCTACAGTAAAAGAGAAACCAACAGAATTACTGTCTAAAAGCTCAGAATTTGAAAACTACTGTTTCCAGAGGCTCAAATGATTACTTAGCTAAATAAGAACCGAAGTTAAAATCCGTATAGGAATTTAATCTAAAGATTCTAAGTCTATTTATCAAAAAGTTACTAACTGACTTAGATAAAGAGACAAAAGACTCAATTGTAAACTATCGTAGAGTGCATAGGTATGAGGTAACATAAACCTATAACCTAAATAATAACAGGCTGCAGTAGATCTTGTGAAACAAGTATACTAAAAAATAGCAATGAGTAGTATGGAGGGATCAACAATATGAACATAATGATCCCTACACCACGACGGAAGAGCCTCCACTTTAGCCGCATAGAATAGCGAAGAAGAGGATCTCCTATAGTAAGAAATCGCGTCCAAAGCTCGTCCAGTACAGTGCTTACAATGCAATACGGACCACACAACGGAATACATGAAGGTTGCGACCTTGCTGGTTGTGATAAAGATGACACGATTTACCCAGTGAAAAAGATCCTCACATAGAGGAAGATTTCACGTTAAGACCCACAGTAGACAAGAGAGTAAATTACTCATGATCTCTGTGAAGATAGAGATGTTATCAACAGAAATGTATTGTGGTTGTTTATCTTAGCAATACCTGCTAAAACAACAGCGCCGGAGGATACGCGTATCCTATCATTCCGTCCTATAGATCAATAGAGCGTTAACAATATTAGCTCAGAGATCTGGACAAGCCAACACATACGTCTGCAATTGATTAGCAAGCTGTGTCATAAATAAATCATCATTGGGCGCTCCCATAGATAGCAAATCTGATTGAATACTTGTTTGTTGAGAGTCCATTCTGACAGCAACAAGCGACCCGTAAGAGAACGGGAGTCCGATAAAACAATCAGACGACCCGGAATATGACGGACCAAAACTGAACTTGGTGTACTATAACCAACAGACGGATTCTTTCCATTAAATTGAATAACGGAAACGAAAGAGTGCCTCCCTGGTTCCGGAGATACGCCACTACTGTCGAATTAAAGGACAGGAATTTGGGCATGCGTTTCTGAATAATGTTCATGCAATGACATAAAGCAAGCCTAAAAAACATTATTCCGCGGAAGTTAAACTGATTGCTAAAAGACTGCGGAACCCAAAGACCCTGGCACTTCGAATCCGTAGGGATCAGTATTATATCCCAATCTGTTTGACTGGCAACCTTCATAACAGCCACACTCGGGTCCGGCAACTGCGGCGGCACTCTCTGAGTCAACCACCGAATGTTTGCCCCAGTCTGAATCTCTTGTAACACTAGATAGACAAGAGAACGTATAAATCGAGCAATTCATGGATTGCCGAAAAGTTGCCGTCGAAGAGAAGCTCCTCTGAGAACGAAGCGACTCTGAGAGAGTTCTTAACCTTACTATCCACGCGTGTGGATGTAGCTAGGGCTGCGTCACGTCTAACTAACTCCAATCAGCCACTGAAAGGCGGAGTTATACGTGAACAAACTACTGCCCTCAAAAGAAATTACATTGAGAATAATATCCCGTAAATCTTTTCTTGAAGACGTAATGATAACGCCTCAGTAAGGCGGATTACGTATAATAAAGCGTCTAAGTTAAGTCTACTATACATAATGTCGTTCCCAACACTGACATTGGAAAAGACATAAACGGCGAAAAAGAATATATGCAGTCTTTAATCACACCGTCTAGACGCATATGAACTCTCGGTATGCCCTGCTCTGCCAAAATAAACTATTTGTATAAATGATAAAATGGCAGAAATGAGCAACGCGGACAAGAAACTAAACTATCATGCTTAGTAGCAGGCTTGTATATATATATATATAGCGTCGAAAAATAAAACACATGTTGTAATGACAATATTGGACTGCGTCGGTAAGTCAGGGACAATGTCCCTGAACCGATCGAAAAATCCGAGTCCAATGACGCTATAAGTCTCTTATCCAAGATCGCAGCAATGAAGTCCGAAATAATAATCACTGGAAGATAATGCCAGAAGATATGAAAGGCATCTTCCGATACTACTAAAGGGAAAACTCGAAATCTTTCGAATCCCTTTCGCCATCCTGTCGGACCCTATAAAGCGTTCGGTCGTCCGTAGCTAATGCAACCGCGGACCGCACTGACCCAGCGCCGTCGGATAATTCCTGATTCGACCGAGAAACTGTCAATTGCTGGGATGCTGCGAAACAACTGTGCTAACTCGGATAGCACGTCTGTCACTGAGGCCTGAGGAGAAGCGGTCTTACGATGCATTGCCGCTGGAAGCTCCGTGATCGTTACCCCGTGCATACTTCCAATATGCGAGCGAACGGAGTGTATAGGCCTCGTGTCCCTTGGCTACCGGATGGCGCGACCTATTCGCCATGAAATCACTGAATGCCGAAACTGATCGGATACTCGAGGTCACGTAGCCAATGTGCGGTCGTGTGCCTTGCTGTGAGGATGAGGAAGCATTAAAGACAGTCTCTCGGACTGTCAATATAACGGAGCGTCCCGACCAACGGACATATGCTCCGAATGTAAAATATCTGAACCACAACATGCGGTCCCCTATGTTGTTGGGCGAGAGAGGGACCTCTCTCGCTCACAGCCCGGATGGACCTGGACAAGCCAGGAACCGGACTAACAGGCTTCCTCCGATCTGTCCTCAATCTGCCGTCACTGGGTGAGTACTAAAGTAATTAAAGTGCTCGCATCACCCAAATCTCCTTCCTAGACCGCAACGGACGAACCCGGCAGCCGAACCATTCGATGAATGTACGCTACACCGGGTGAGCTAGCGAATGTCACTCCGTAGGCGATAGACATATTCCATGAGCACTTATTGCCGCTAACTCTTCATTAACTATGACGACAGAGGCACACTTCTGAAAGACATCTCCATAACTCTTCGAACAAGAAACCAGAAATGCTTGGATAGCAAGCATAAAATAATAATATATATAGCGTCGTTCAATAATTCGAAAGTTTGTGTGACATTATTGGACTATGTCGGAACTGAGGGACGATGTCCCTGAACCGAACCAAAAATTTCTAAGTCCACCGACGCTATCAGTTTCTTATCCGGCATCGCAGCATTCTGGTCCGACGAAAGAAGCTGTAGAAGACCAAGTCAGATGACATACACAACAGCATATGTTGTTCCGAAAGGGAAAGCTCGAAATCCTCCGAATCCCTTTCGGTATCCCGTCGGACCGGATGAAACTTTCGGACGTCCGTACCCGCTTCCGCGGAGCGTCCCGACCCAGCATCGTCGGATAAAATATATGCGACAGATTCAGTTGATGCTGGGATGCTGCGATAAACTGTGCTATTAAGGAAAGCATGTCCGTTCCCGAGGCCTGTGCAGTAGCGGTCTTACGATGCACTGCCGCCGGAAGCTCCGTGTACGTTGACTCCCGCACACTTCCTATGCGAACGTCCGGAGTCTGCAGGCCTCGTGTCCCTGGCTACCGGATGGTGTGACCTGGTCGCCGAAGAATCCTTGATCGGCGAAGCTGGTAATATATCGGCGGTCACGCAGCCAAGGTGCGGTCGTGTGCGCTGACGAGAAGAGGAAGCCTTAGCAGTCTCAGCGGACTGCCTATACAACGGAGCGTCCCGAGCGACGGACGTATGCTCCGCTTGCGACACATTTTGTACCACAACATCTGGGGCCAGATGTTGTTGAACGAGAGAGGGGCCTCTCTCGCTTGCCGTCCAGATGGACCGGAACGAGCTATGAACCGGACTAAAAGGCTTCCTGCGTTCTCCCTCCGATCCGCCGTCACTGGGTGTGCATTAAGTTAATTTATAGTGCTCGCATCACCCCAAAATTCCTTCTAGACCGCAACGGACGAACCCGGCTGCCGAACCATTCGGTGAATGGATGCTACACCGGGCGAGCTAGCGGACGTCAAAGGCCGTCGAACCTACTAGGGTCCTCTTAGGCAATTGGCGTATTTACATGAGCACTTTTCCGCTAGCCCTTCATTAATTGTGACGACGGAGGCACACTGTTGGAAGACATCACAGATACATCACCCTAATCTTGATCGTCTGAAATAGAAATTGATAAAGTAGAGTGACCCTGCGGGGAAAGGACCGAAGTGTCCAAATCCCCAACAACATACCGTGACATACGCTTCCCATATTGTCATCGAAATCATACGATACAGAACAGGAGTTAATGCGAGTACACTGACCACATATAGAATGATAAAGTCAGAGGAAGACTTCCTCTTAAAACTATTGATCAATATCCTTTCAATGTGAAAAGAAAACAAGTCCTGGTACTCGCACTAACCCCTGGCAATCAAAATACATAATAATAATATGATCCATTAATATAGAAAAAATAATTGAAATCAAAATATTTTGAAAAAATATTTTTTCAGAACAGCCCAAGTTTCTGAAAAGTAACGTTGAGCCCCAATGGATCCCAAGCCTAAGTGTGGACAAAAATTTTAAAAATATTTTAAACAATTTATTTAACACTTACGAACAATAATAATGTATCTAGTTATGATTAAAATAACATAAAGATATTATTTTTAGAAATCCCCCCCTCACACAGAGGGCTGTTGTAAATGTAAACAATGAGTGTAAAAACACTAAAATAAGACTCCAGGCACCCAGGCCCGAAATCAGTTACCAAAAATACACTATCTGATGCAAAACAGAGACTTCCAGGGAAGAAACTGCTGAACATCAGATGGTAGATGCAGAACACAACGCCTAACCACCCGTAGGTGAAGACGTAAACATGGGGAAAGAACAGAATTCATTCTGTTATTCAGCTAAAACTCCCATGAAATTTTAGTAATAATAATTACAGAAACTATGCCAAAAGCATGGGAGAATAGCAAGGGGGAACTTAAAGGACAGGGAGAGAGGAAAACACTTAAAAAAAACAGTGTAACTAAATAATCAGAATGACAACAAAATGGCTGCTGCCTTGAAAATAGGTAACTTAACATAATTTCATTAAAAAATTTTAAGTTACAGCCCTGATAATATTCTGTCACACATTCTTTTCCTCTCCTCCTTCTCTATCCTCCTTAGAATCACCATTTCACTAATATTTATGTGTCTGGCATCATTTAAACTGAGATTTAAAAGCACAAAGATCAGTCAGATGTTAACTGATGAAGGGCCAAACTTAGAATGATTAATGGCGCCAATTTCGGAACGTCCTTGACACTGCGCATGCGCAGTAGGGGCGAAGTGTGGAGGGCCTTTCAGGACATGTTTTCTTTAGTTTTAGATGCAAATTTTGGGGATTGGGGGGCAATATTTGTGTTTGGCCCTATATTTTAAGAGTTAGCACCAGCTATGTCTGGGTAATTGGTACAGTATAAAAATATTTAATTCTTTAACTCTTGAATGCCCAATTATGACTTTAATCAATCTTTACTGCAACAAAACGGGTGCCTCAACATGGAGTTTTTCAATACATTTGCTGTTACATCCCAAGAACCTTATTAGCTGTTTCTAGGCATATCTTGGGTGCTTTTATAGGCAGCCAAGACTTGCCTAAACACAACAGCAAAGCCACAGAATGTAGACAAACAACGTGTAGCAAAGAGCATGTATATCTTCAATGGTGTCTTTAATGGTATAAGAACAATTTATTTAACAGAGATTTTACAGAGACTCTTCATTATTTCATCAACCATTTGACACTACTTGTAGTAGCTTCTGCATTAATGTTCTCAGTTCAATATGAAGGAAACATTTTGTATTCTTTGTGTGTTTCTTCTCTCAAATAAATTCCCTATTGGAGCTTTCAGGATGCAAAATTTTCCCCAATTGCATGGGGCTTGCACCCTTTTCAAAACTGAGCAGAGGAATCCCTGTAATTTTGGGGAGTTTCTTGTCTTACATATACAAGGACACATGTTGCAACATACAGGTTTTAGGTGGTCTTTTCGAAACTGAGCAGAAGAATCCCTGTAATTTTGGGGAGTTTCTTGTCTTACATATACAAGGACACATGTTGCAACATACAGGTTTTAGGTGATCTTGCTGATGGACGTTAACTTACAGTACTTTGGGAGAGTTTCTAATGAAGTCTGTGAAGGCCACCAATACTTCACTTAACACCACTGCTAAATGAAAGTGTTATCTTACTTTCTAGGAGTCAAAAAATAAGTAGAATTCTCAAGAATGTTAAGGACACTTTCATCATCAATAACAAGAACTGAATTTACATTTTGAGCAAATCAGTGTTGATTTTCATTGTTTTCCTTGCAAGAATCAATTCTGAATTGTGGCATGAATTTTAACTAGTTACGTGCTAGAAGCCACAATCATCGCTCTATTGAGAAGTGCTGAGACCACTTTAGTGGTTTTAACTGTATTCAATAGCTTGATGTTTGCTCAGTAGTAGAATTTTTTATATAAAATTGTTTGGTTACAATTTATTGGTGAGTGCCTATTGGCACTCAGCAATAAATTGTAACAAAACATTCCTTTATGAACAAAATGCAATGCAACTGTTAGACTCCCCAACATACTAACTCCGCACAAGTAGGGTTAGCATTGGTTGAAGAGGAGTGCACCATTAATATGCAGTAGACCTTAGTATACAGCGCCTCCATGCCCACACAAAGGCAATAGGGGTTAAATACCTTGCCCAAGGACACACTGCAGTTACTCCTGGTGGTGATCGAAAGATGGCCCTTTCAGTTTGAAGTCCAATTCTGTAACCACTGAGCTATGTAGAGCCTTATAGCCTACAAATGAATGTAGAGATATAGTGCTCAGGTTAAAGGTTTGAAGGGTTAGCACAATGTCAGAAGCAATTGAGGTCTATCCAATGTTCCTTTCCTGATCAAAAACCCCTAGGCACCAAATTTCATCTCAATGGTTTGTGGCACCTATGAGTTGAATTTACATGCATTGCACTTGGCTTCTAACGGATGGATGCACACAGGGAATCCAGTTCTTCGTTTTGTCGGGGGATAAAAAGAAATTTTTACATACTGTGTGTTGGGTAAAGGCTAAAAGGGAGTTTACTACATAACCTATATGCAGATCAAATTTGTACTAAAATATGGAAAATAGTTTTGTGTTTCAAAGTTATATCCAATTAACAGGGTTATTCAATTGAGATATATTCAGTTATCTCCACTGTAATTGGGAATCTAACAGACTACTGGCAATTATGAATACACAATGTAGGACAAATAAATGAAGCCCACGTGTAAGCTGCATAGTGCTTGATTAAATTCATATTAAAGACAAAAACTTACATTTTGTTGGTAATATCTGCCATTTCAGTGCCCATGTATATGCCAAATTTACTCACAGGACCCATCCATTCTGGAAAGCTATGAGGATAAAACCTGATAACCTGAAGTTAACAACATAATGTCATTTTCTGATAAAACATGGATGTGAATTGAAGATTTTCAAAAATTAATTAGAAAAATTCCATAGTAAGCCTTCCATTCATGATTTGTTGTAAACCTAAAGTTTTATTGAATTCATAACTCAAGTCATCCAGCCCTTTTACAAATGGGTGCACTTTAAAACCTCAAGGACCAAACAGGCAACTCTAAGACAAGTGGAGAAACTACAGGGAGGTCCATAAACTGCATATTTGCTTCTTGTGTCCAATCCTTCAAACCTAAGCATATTAGCATAAGACAGTTTATTGGAAGGAGTTCATTCCAATAAAGCATCAAACACAATGTTTTTGAGGCAAAAATTGAAAATATTATTAGTTAGCCTTGTGTTTTCCAGGGTGTATAGGATTTTACACCGGTTTGGGAATTCATACACCCTGAGGCGAAGCCGAAGGGTGTATGAGTTCCCAAACCGGTGTAATTTCCCATACACCCTGGAAAACACAAGGATAACAGATTTATTTCCAAGAATTTTGGTGTACTTAATAGTTTAACCTGCATTGTGGGAAAAAACTGACAGAAAATTTGTACTTGGCAAGTCAGACAAATATGGATGTCACTGGAACTGGCTCAATGAGCTAGTTCCAATGACATCCATATCTGTAATATTTTATTGCACATAAATATTAAATTTCCTGTATTTTTATTTTAGTTCTAACATAACAGAGCAGAAGGTATGAATCAGTAATTAAAAATGGGTACTTTTTTAGCCATATAGCTTGCTCTTGTATATTCTTGCTTTTACACCGTGGTTAAACACGGTGCAAAAAAAGGCCACTGTGGATTGCAAGTTACCAATCAAAATGCAGTATTTTGTTTCATCTGGAAATAAAATCCAATATCAATACAGGGTTCCTGCAGGCAAGGACTGATAAAATTCAAGGCTATTCAGGGCCGTTTCTTGATATATATCAGAATTTTTCAAGGCCCTACAATAGCCAAATTCAAGGATTTTCAAGGCCCTGCCTACACTAGTCCTAACTGGGACTTCAATTATTACTCTATGGAGTAAAGACTGGATGTCCTAGGTAGGACTAAGCCTTCACAAACTTTAGCATATAAAACAACACAGTTATGATTATATGCTTCGTCAGCCTTTTCCTTTCATGATTATTCAAGGTGTTTCAAGGCCTACAGACACATTTTTCAGGATTTCAAGTCCTTGAATAACTCTTAGTAAAATTCAAGGCTCTTACTTGAATCCAAGGCCCCATGGAAAACCAGAAATAGTGCTCCAGTTATGTCTGTTATGTTTGGTAAGTGCTTAATCACAATTTGCAATGTTACCAAGTGCAATCGCAGATGTTTTCACTTATTACAGTTCATGTAAATTCCAAATTACATGTATGAGAAAAAACATGAGCAGCAAAAGCAAATTTTCAGGTAGAGATGGTCGGTATTGGAATTTTGAGTTCGGTGCCAGTTTTGGAATTTTTGGGTGGGCATACCGCAGTATCAGATCGGTTTTGGGTATCTGATTTGCTATTTACTGATAGTACCAAAGGGGAATTCACATCAAGAAAATACAGAACAAGTTGTTCTCATATCAATCTACTACAACACCACAAATACCACAGCCAGTGAGCTCAACATTGACATTCTTATGCCAGAACATACATGCATCATATCTACAGTAATTTTATGAGTTGTTCTAAACACACCTTAACATCTGAAGACCTATTTAAGGCATTTGTGATCTCAGACCATGTGCCCTGCCCCTGAACATGCTATCTTTTGGAGGTCCTGCTGACAGTTGGCAAATAATATGGGCAGTGATGGGCAGTGATTTCTTGTCAAGTCTTGGCTGCCTCTTAAGGCAGCCAGGACCTGGCTAGAAATCACTGCTTAGGAACTGGACATATACAGGTTGAAGTCTATTGGAAATTCAGGACAACTGTACAAGCTAAAGCTTTAAGGGTTAACAAAACTGAAATGAAAAGAAAGTTAAAAAATTTATAGTAATTTATATATTTTTTATACTTACCAATGACCCAGACATAGCTGGTGCTAACTCTTAAAATATAGGGCCAAACACAAATTTTGCCCCCCAATCCCCAAAATTTGCATCTAAAACTAAAGAAAACATGTCCTGAAAGGCCCTCCACACTTCGCCCCTACTGCGCATGCGCAGTGTCAAGGACGTTCCGAAATTGGCGCCATTCATCATTCTAATAACCAGTGCCTGGTAAGCGCTATGTACTCAGCGGGGAGGCAAGAGTTCCCAACTCCTGGGAGGGCCATCCCCGTCTGGGTCATTGGTAAGTATAAAAAATATATAAATTACTATAAATTTTTTAACATTTTTATACTGTACCAATGACCCAGACATAGCTGAATAGTAAAAAGGCTGGAGGGCCAAGGACATAGAGCAAAATGGAATACGCTCAATAAAATAAAATAGAGTCATCCCCTGTAGGGAAAAGAAGTAATAGGCCTTACATGTATCTTTCTTATTTATGATAAATTAGAAAGATACAACACCTTCCAAAAATTGAGCTTCATACATCCATGTACTCTATTAATATCCAATAATCCTTATACTAATAATTTTTAAAGTAAGCCAATAATAAAGTAAGTCTAGAGAATAGAGACTCTTGTACTCCTAAAAGTGTGTGAGAATTGCATAATCATGTCCGTTGACATATGCAATATTCAAAAGCTATACTTTAAAAACTAAGACTTGAATGAATTTTATAAACTTAAACTTCTCACTAAACAACCATCCCAATAACAGCTCAGAATTACTAACTCCGGAGGAGGTATCCCCTTGTTTTCATAGTAAAAACAGGTGACCCAAGGGAACACCCTCCCCCCCCCCCCCCCCCCCCTTTTTCTTGCCCTGGGTCAAATAGCCCAGAGCGAAGAGGGCAGCCGAACGGAGACACTGCCGAAACAGACAGCCTACCTAGCTATAGTAGCAACTGTTAAGTGAATGACATTCTGAGCAGTAGATAATAGACCTAACAATAGAGGCCTCCAGAAATGGACTCGATATTTCTGAGATAAAATTCATGAATGGATGGCTGAGCGCAATGAGCAGCCTTCAAAAATCTATAATAGCAACACTATTAATGTAAGCCCAAGAAGTAGAAGAACTCTTACTTCATGAGCCGAAATCTTAAGCACAACTGCTAAGCCAATGATATACCATAAGCAGTACGCTAGTTAATAGAATCCATTAACAATAAAATGGAGCGTAACCTCCTTCTACTAGACATCAAAGACAGAAGAAGCTTACGCCCTTGTAATAAACAGATATCTGTTTATAAATACATAAACTGTGCCCGGAAAGAGTAAAGGCCTATGCCCATACGAAGACGGAAGGACCTTAAAAAAATAGGTTCCGGATAATAGGAGCCTAACTCTTATGCAACAATCCAACCTAAATAGTAACGGAAGTATTGATTCCGAAACTATGAAAGTGAAAATCATCCATCGATAGTGCATGAAACTCACTGACTCTACAGTAAAAGAGAAATCAACAGAATTACTGTCTAAAGGTCAGAATTTGAAAACTACTGTTTCCAGAGGCTCAAATGATTACTTAGCTAAATAAGAACCTGAAGTTAAAATCCGTATAGGAATTTAATCTAAAGATTCTAAGTCTATTTATCAAAAAGTTACTAACTGACTTAGATAAAGAGACAAAAGACTCAATTGTAAACTATCATAGAGTGCATAGGTATGAGGTAACATAAACCTATAACCTAAATAATAACAGGCTGCAGTAGATCTTGTCAAACAAGTATACTAAAAAGTTGCAATGAGTAGTATGGAGGGATCAACCATATGAACATAATGATCCCTACACCACGACGGAAGAGCCTCCACTTTAGTCGCATAGAATAGCGAAGAAGAGGATCTCCTATAGTAAGAAATCGCGTCCAAAGCTCGTCCAGTACAGTGCTTACAATGCAATACGGACCACACAACGGAATACATGAAGGTTGCGACCTTGCTGGTTGTGATAAAGATGACACGATTTACCCAGTGAAAAAAGATCCTCACATAGAGGAAGATTTCACGTTAAGATCCACAGTAGACAAGAGAGTAAATTACTCATGATCTCTGTGAAGATAGAGATGCTATCAACAGAAATGTATTGTGGTTGTTTATCTTAGCAATACCTGCTAAAACAACAGCGCCGGAGGATACGCGTATCCTATCATTCCGTCCTATAGATCAATAGAGCGTTAACAGTATTAGCTCAGAGATCTGGACAAGCCAACACATATGTCTGCAAATGATTAGCAAGCTGTGTCATAAATAAAACATCATTGGGCGCTCCCATAGATAGCAAATCTGATTGAATACTTGTTTGTTGAGAGTCCATTCTGACAGCAACAAGCGACCCGTAAGAGAACGGGAGTGCGTTAAAACAATCAGACGACCCAGAATATGACGGATCAAAACTGAACTTGGTGTACTATAACCAACAGACGGATTCTTTCCATTAAATTGAATAACGGAAACGAAAGAGTGCCTCCCTGGTTCCGGAGATACGCCACTACTGTCGAATTAAAGGACAGGAATTTGGGCATGCGTTTCTGAATAATGTTCATGCAATGACATAAAGCAAGCCTAAAAAACATTATTCCGCGGAAGTTAAACTGATAGCTAAAAGACTGCGGAACCCAAAGACTCTGGCACTTCGAATCCGTAGGGATCAGTATATATCCCAATCTGTTTGACTGGCAACCGTCATAACAGCCACACTCGGGTCCGGCAACTGCGGCGGCACTCTCTGAGTCAACCACCGAATGTTTGCCCCAGTCTGAATCTCTTGTAACACTAGATAGACAAGAGAATGTATAAATCAAGCAATTCATGGATTGCCGGAAAGTTGCCGTCGAAGAGAAGCTCCTCCGAGAACGAAGCGACTCTGAGAGAGTTCTAAACCTACTATCCACGCGTGGATGTAGCTAGGGCTGCATCACGTCTAACCAACTCCAATCAGCCACTGAAGGGCGGAGTTATACGTGAACAAACTACTGCCCTCAAAAGAAATTACATTGAGAATAATATCCCGTAAATCTTTTCTTGAAGACGTAATGATAACGCCTCAGTAAGGTGGATTACGTATAATAAAGCGTCTAAGTTAAGTCTACTATACATAATGTCGTTCCCAACATTGAAATTGGAAAAGACATAAACGGCGAAAAAGAATATATGCAGTCTTTAATCACACCGTCTAGACGCATATGAACTCTCGGTATGCCCTGCTCTGCCAAAATAAACTATATGTAAAAAAGATAAAATGGCAGAAATGAGCCACGCGGACAAGAAACTAAACTATCATGCTTAGTAGCAGGCTTGTATATATATATAAATATATAGCGTCGAAAAATAAAACACATGTTGTAATGACAATATTGGACTGCGTCGGTAAGTCAGGGACAAAGTCCCTGTACCGATCGAAAAATCCGAGTCCAATGACGCCCTAAGTCTCTTATCCAGGATCGCAGCAATGAAGTCCGAAAAATAATCACTGGAAGAAATGCCAGAAGATATGAAAGGCATCTTCCGATACTACTAAAGGGAAAACTCGAAATCTTTCGAATCCCTTTCGCCATCCTGTCGGACCCTATAAAGCGTTCGGTCGTCCGTAGCTTGATGCAACCGCGGACCGCACCGACCCAGCGCCGTCGGATAATTCCTGATTCGACCGAGAAACCGTCAATTGCTGGGATGCTGCGAAACAACTGTGCTAACTCGGATAGCACGTCCGTCACTGAGGCCTGAGGAGCAGCGGTCTTACGATGCATTGCCGCAGGAAGCTCCGAGATCGTTACCCCGTGCATACTTCCAATATGCGAGCGAACGGAGTGTATAGGCCTCGTGTCCCTTGGCTACCGGATGGCGCGACCTATTCGCTGTGGAATCACTGAATGCCGAAACTGATCGGATACTCGAGGTCATGTAGCCAATGTGCGGTCGTGTGCCCTGCTGTGAGGATGAGGAAGCATTAAAGACAGTCTCTCGGACTGTCAATATAACGGAGCGTCCCGAGCAACGGACATATGCTCCGAATGTAAAATATCTGAACCACAACATGCGGTCCCCTATGTTGTTGGCTTCCTCCGATCTGTCCTCAATCTGCCGTCACTGGGTGAGTACTAAAGTAATTAAAGTGCTCGCATCACCCAAATCTCCTTTCTAGACCGCAACGGACGAACCCGGCAGCCGAACCATTCGATGAATGTACGCTACACCGGGTGAGCTAGCGAATGTCACTCCGTAAGCGATAGACATATTCCATGAGCACTTATTGCCGCTAACTCCTCATTAACTATGACGACAGAGGCACACTTTTGAAAGACATCTCCATAACTCTTCGAACAAGAAACCAGAAATGCTTGGATAGCAAGCATAAAATAATAATATATATAGCGTCGTTCAATAATTCGAAAGTTTGTGTGACATTATTGGACTATGTCGGAACTGAGGGACGATGTCCCTGAACCGAACCAAAAAATTTCTAAGTCCACCGACGCTATCAGTTTCTTATCCGGCATCGCAGCATATGTTGTTCCGAAAGGGAAAGCTTGAAATCCACCGAATCCCTTTCGGTATCCCGTCGGACCGGATGAAACTTTCGGACGTCCGTACCCGCTTCCGCGGAGCGTCCCGACCCAGCATCGTCGGATAAAATATATGCGACAGATTCAGTTGATGCTGGGATGCTGCGATAAACTGTGCTATTAAGGAAAGCACGTCCGTTCCCGAGGCCTGTGCAATAGCGGACTTACGATGCATTGCCGCTGGAAGCTCCGTGTACGTTGACTCCCGCACACTTCCTATGCGAACGTCCGGAGTCTGCAGGCCTCGAGTCCCCGGCTACCGACCCAGCGCTGTCGGATAATTCTCGATCTGACACCGTTTCTGTCGGCTGCTGGGATGCTGCGATAAGCTGTGCTATGTGCACAAGAATGTCCGGCGTCGAGACCTGCGGAGGCGCAGTCTATCGCTGCTTCGCCGAGGGCAGCTCCGCATCAGATGGCTCCCGCATACTTTTCCTATGCGAACGTCCGGAGTCCATCGGTCTCGAATCCCTGGCTGCCGGATGGTGTGACCTGGTCGCCGAAGAATCCTTGATCGGCGAAGCTGGTAATATATCGGCGGTCACGCAGCCAAGGTGCGGTCGTGTGCGCTGACGAGAAGAGGAAGCCTTAGCAGTCTCAGCGGACTGCCTATACAACGGAGCGTCCCGAGCGACAGACGTATGCTCCGCTAACGACACATTTGTACCACAACATCTGGGGCCAGATGTTGTTGAACGAGAGAGGGGCCTCTCTCGCTTGCCGTCCGGATGGACCGGAACGAGCTATGAACCGGACTAAAAGGCTTCCTCCATTCTCCCTCCGATCCGCCGTCACTGGGTGTGCATTAAGTTAATTTTATAGTGCTCGCATCACCCCAAAATTCCTTCTAGACCGCAACGGACGAACCCGGCTGCCGAACCATTCGGTGAATGGACGCTACACCGGGCGAGCTAGCGGACGTCAAAGGCCGTCGAACCTACTAGGGTCCTCTTAGGCAATTGGCGTATTACATGAGCACTTTTCCGCTAGCCCTTCATTAATTGTGACGACGGAGGCACACTGTTGGAAGACATCACAGATACATCACCCTAATCTTGATCGTCTGAAATAGAAATTGATAAAGTAGAGTGACCCTGCGGGGAAAGGACCGGAGTGTCCAAATCCCCAACAACATACCGTGACATACGCTTCCCATATTGTCATCGAAATCATACGATACAGAACAGGAGTTAATGCGAGTACACTGACCACATATAGAATGATAATAAGGTCAGAGGAAGACTTCCTCTTAAAACAATTGATCAATATCCTTTCCATGTGAAAAGAAAACAAGTCCTGGTACTCGCACTAACCCCTGGCAATCAAAATACATAATAATAATATGATCCATTAATATAGAAAAAATAATTGAAATCAAAATATTTTGAAAAAATATTTTTTCAGAACAGCCCAAGTTTCTGAAAAGTAACGTTGAGCCCCAATGGATCCCAAGCCTAAGTGTGGACAAAAATTTTAAAAATATTTTAAACAATTTATTCAACACTTACGAACAATAATAATGTATCTAGTTATGATTAAAATAACATAAAGATATTATTATTTAGAAATCCCCCCCTCACACAGAGGGCTGTTGTAAATGTAAACAATGAGTGTAAAAACACTAAAATAAGACTCCAGGCACCCAGGCCCGAAATCAGTTACCAAAAATACACCATCTGATGCAAAACAGAGACTTCCAGGGAAGAAACTGCAGAACATCAGATGGTAGATGCAGAACACAACGCCTAACCACCCGTAGGTGAAGACGTAAACATGGGGAAAGAACAGAATTCATTCTGTTATTCAGCTAAAACTCCCAAGAAATTTTAGTAATAATAATTACAGAAATTATGCCAAAAGCATGGGAGAATAGCAAGGGGGAACTTAAAGGACAGGGAGAGAGGAAAAACACTTGAAAAAACAGTGTAACTAAATAATCAGAATGACAACAAAATGGCTGCTGCCTTGAAAATAGGTAACTTAACATAATTTCATTAAAAAATTTTAAGTTACAGCCCTGATAATATTCTGTCACACATTCTTTTCCTCTCCTCCTTTTCTATCCTCCTTAGAATCACCATTTCACTAATATTTATGTGTCTGGCATCATTTAAACTGAGATTTAAAAGCACAAAGATCAGTCAGATGTTAACTGATGAAGGGCCAAACTTAGAATGATGAATGGCGCCAATTTCGGAACGTCCTTGACCCTGCGCATGCGCAGTAGGGGCGAAGTGTGGAGGGCCTTTCAGGACATGTTTTCTTTAGTTTTAGATGCAAATTTTGGGGATTGGGGGGCAAAATTTGTGTTTGGCCCTATATTTTAAGAGTTAGCACCAGCTATGTCTGGGTCATTGGTACAGTATAAAAATATCAGTCACTTCTTTCCTGAAATGAACACATTAGCTTTTATCAAGCCTTAAACAAGGCCTTACAAATAGAGAATGTAGGAAAAAAGGAAAATACTGATCAGATGGTTTCTGTATTCAATTATTTGTTCAGTTTGTTTTTTCAGTATCACTACATTGGCATCGGTTCAGTTTTTCAGTATATTTCCCATCTCTATTTTCAAGCAATAGCTTTTTTGTATTGACCTTCAAAGAAATGTTTCCTAGCAGATGATCAGGTGTATATGGATTCATGATAACGACAATGGTTAGATAAAAGATTAATTATTAAGATTATTCTCAGGACAAAGGATATCAGTCTGGCCACTGTACAGGTTCTTAATCCTTAAACAACTCCCATCTAGGCAACCAGGATAAAGTGCCTTGCCCAAGGACAAAACGTGGGTCGTCCCAGACAGGGATCGAACTCAGGACCTCTAGCATAGAATTCCAATAGTCTACCACTAAGCCACAGTGGTCCCATTTGTATTCAATACATCTGCAATGTATTTGTCCCAACCCTGAATACATCTACTTTGAATTACATGTATTCATTTCCAGTAGCTTCAATTTAATACAAATTTCTGAATGCAAACTTTAAACACTAATTACATAACTTGTCAATGTGATAACCAATGGTCTTCGGTAATTTTAACTATTTGATTTTATAACCCATTCCAAGTACTGCTTCTCTCCTCAGAAAGTTAAAAAATTTATAGTAATTTATATATTTTTTATACTTACCAATGACCCAGACTTAGCTGGTGCTAATCTCCATAATTCAGGGCCAAACACAAATTTTGCCCCCCCAATCCCCAAAATTTGCATCAGAAACCGAAAAATACATGTCCTATATGGCCCTCCATACATCGACTCCTCTGCGCATGCGCAGTGTCGAGGAGGTCCCGAAATTGGCGCCAATTATCATTCTTACAACCAGTGCCTGGTAAGCGTTATGTACTCAGCGGGGAGGTATGAGTTCCCAACTCCTGGGAGGGCCATCCCCGTCTGGGTCATTGGTAAGTATAAAAAATATATAAACTACTATAAATTTTTTAACATTTTTATACTGTACCAATGACCCAGACTTAGCTGAATAGTGGGGGCGCGGTGGCTCAGTTGGTAGAGGTGCAGGCTGCAAGCCGAGAGGTCCTCGGTTCGAATCCCACCTGCGGCAACCGCGTTGTGTCCTTGGGCAAGACACTTCACCCCGATTGCCTAAATGGGGGCACGATGACGCTGTGTACTGATGCGTACTGCACGTCGATGGTGCACATGTCTTCAACCAATCTAACCCTGTCTGTGCTGCGGTGCAGAGTTCAGAGTCACGATGTTGGAGAGCTGACAGCTGCTCGTCGTTGCTTGGTGGTTCTCTCCGGGTACTCCGGCTTCCTCCACCCGTAAAACTGTCACGGTCACGATTAGCCATTGTGCATAAGTATGTGACCTTAAACACCAATAAATAATAAATATAAATAAATATTAGCTGAATAGTAAATAGGCTGGAGGGTCTAGGACATAAAGGAAAATCCAATAAGCTCAATTATGTATAATAGAATATCCTCTCCAGGAGAAAAGAAGAGATAGGCTTTACATGTATCTTTCCTATTTATAATAAAGAAGAAAGACACAACACCGATCAGTAATTGAGCATAATAATCAATGATCTCTATTAACATCCAGTATAACCCTTTATACTAATATTTTTAAAGGTAAGCCAATAAATAAAGGAAGTCCAGAGAAATGAGACTCTTTATATTCATTAAAAGTGTCCGAGGATTGTATATTAACGCTCGTTTGACACATGACATATACAAATGCTTCACACCGAGCTACACTTTAAAAATATTACATGGATGATTAAACATTATCTTTACACTTTAAAACCATCCCGGTACCGACTCAGAATTAATGACTCTGGGGGAGGTATTCCCTTGCTTTTCACTATAAAGCAGGTGACCTAAGGGAACACCCGCCCCCCCCCCCCCCCCCTTCCCCTTGCCCTGGGTCAAATACCCCAGAGCGAAGAGGGCAGCAGGACAGAGTCACTGCCGGAACAGAAAGCCTACATAACTATAGTTGCAACTGTTTAGTGGACGATATTCTGAGCAACTGATAACGGACCTAAACAATGGAGGTCTCCAGAAATGGACTCAATATTTCTGAGATAAAAATTAGTGAATGTGGAAGGTTGAGACCAATATGCAGCCTTCATTAGATCAGTAATAGCAATACAATTAGCATAGGCCCAAGAAGTAGAAAGAGCTCTTACTTCATGGGCTGAGATCTTGAGTGCCGACTGCTGAGAAGAAGATAATTTTTCATAAGCAGTTCGAATAGTTAATTGAATCCATCTAGCAATAGAATGGACCATAATATCTTTTCTATTAGGCATCAAAGACAGAAAGAAACGTTTACGTCCCTTTCTGATAAACTCAGACCTACGTCTGTAAATACGTATTGCTCTAACAGGACACAGTAGAGGCCTACGCCCATCAGATGATGGAAGGGCCTTAATAATAATAGGTTCAGGATACTTATTAGGAGCCTGATTCTTAGCCAAAAATCCAACATTAGTGGTAAAGGTAATAGTATTACCGACACTACGGTAGTGAGAATCCTCCACAGATAGTGCATGAAGCTCACTAACTCTTCTAGCAGAAGAGAAAGCTAAGAGAAAAGCTGTCTTATATGTTAAGAATTTGAAGTCAACTGTGTCAAGAGGCTCAAAAGGCACTTCTTTTAGCTTAAGAAGAACCCAGGCCAAATTCCACTTCGGAATTAATCTAAGGGTTCTAGGTCTATTTATCGAAAAATTTCTAACTAACTTTGATAAAGAGACATTAGTTCCAATCCTCAAGCTATCATGATGTGCATATGTATCAGATAGCATAGACCTATAACCCTTAATGGTGATAGGCTGCAGATTAATCTCATCAAACAAGTATACTAGAAAGTTTGCTATGTCTGGAATGGAGGGATCATAAATATCTACTGAATGATCCTCACACCACTGACAAAAGACTCTCCACTTAGCAGCATAGTTTAGCGAAGAGGAGGTCCTCCTGCAGTTAGAAATCGCGTCCACTGCTCGTCCTGTAAAATGTTTTCCGTGCAAGAAGGACCGCACAATGGAAATACGTGAAGGTTTAGACCTTGCGGATTGTGATGGAGGATGCGCGATTTCCCTTGCGAAAGAAGATCTTCCCGTTGAGGAAGCTTCCTCGGCATGTCCCACAACAGACACCTGAGTAGATTTATCCACGGTCTCTGTGGAGACAGAGATGCTACCAACAGAATCTTGCATTGCGATTGTTTTATCTTGAGCAATATCTGCTGAATCAACGGCACTGGAGGATACGCATATCCTATCATTCCGTCCCAAGAGATCGAGAGAGCGTCTACTGCAAACGCTCGAGGATCCGGACAAGGTGACACATACGTCTGCAACTGATTGTTGAGATGTGTCGCAAATAAATCTATCATTGGCCGTTCCCATTGGTAGCAAATCTGATTGAATACTTGCTTGTTGAGAGTCCATTCTGACGGCAACAGGCGACCCCTCCGTGAAAGGGAGTCTGCCAAGACGTTCAGACGACCCGGAATATGACGGACGGAGAGAAGAGTCTGATGTTCTAGTACAAACAGAAGAATTCTTTCCGTTAGATTGAGCAACGGAATGGAATGAGTGTCGCCTTGGTTCCGAATATACGCAACTACTGTCGTATTGTCGGACATAATTTGCACATGTGCATTCTGAATCACGTCTATCCAATGACGTAGAGCAAGCCAAATCGACATCATCTCTTTGATGTTGATGTGCTTGCTCAGAAACTGCGGATCCCAAAGACCCTGGCACTTCAAATCCGATGGGCTCAGTATCGCGCCCCAGCCTGTTTGACTGGCATCCGTCATAATCGTAAAGCTCGGATCTGGCAACTGCAGTGGAACTCCCTGAGTTAACCACTGTATGTCTGCCCAAGTCTGAATCTCTTGTTTCACTTGGCTTGACAAGAGTATGTCCGTTTCGAGCGAATGAATCTTCACTCTCCAATTCTGAGTCAGATAGACCTGGAGAGGACGAGTGCGTAGCCGCCCCATCGGAATGAGATCCGAGGCAGCTCTGCACAGACCTATTAGTCTCATGAATTCCCTCGCTGACACTTTGTCCGAGTGAAGACAATAGCGAGCATAACAACTGACTAATTTCGCTCTGGTTAACGGCAGACGAACGAGATTGTTGTGCGTCTCGAAGCTCATTCCCAGGTGGGTAAATGACTTGGACGGCACCAGATCCGACTTCTCTTCGTTTACTATGAAACCGAGACGTCGGAGCAATAGAAGCAGATTGTGCATGTCGTTCTGAAGCGTTAACTCGTTGCCGTATCTCTGAAGAATATCGTCCAGGTAAGCCGACGTTACCGCAGACGAATGAGCTCGGAAATGAGTCATTACCGAGTTCATTACTCGAGTGAATGCCCAGGGCGCTAGATTCAGACCAAAGCACATCGCTCGGAACTGATAGACAACACCTAGGACAGCGAAGCGAAGATACTTTCTGAACGCCGGATGTACAGTGACCGTTGGGAACGGCGAGCGATCGCGCCAGCGCACCATCGCGCACCGCTTTTTCGTATACCGCGAGTAATTAGTCGCGCACGTTTATCTTCCGGTCGTGTTCAAAGCCTTCGTCGGAGAAGTGCAAAGTACAGAAGAACCTGTCATGAGCAGGGGTCAGCCGAGTGGGCGACTTGGGCGAAGAAGTCGCCTTGTCATTCCTCAAGTCGCCTTGGCTTACATTGGGGGCGAAATTCAAGTTGCCCTCCCAAACTTCCTTGGGAGACATGGCAGTTTACTGTATTTTCTTATGTTTTATTTTTTAAAAACACACGCTTCCGCAAAAAACAGTAAACACGGTTGCTGTTAAAGTCCGTCACACGGCTATGAAAATAGCCTAAACTAGCCCAATTTTATATTTCTGAAAAGAACTGCAATTGTGTAGTCGTTCGAACAATTCGCCCCAACTGATAGCAACCAGCACAAAATGGCTATTTAAAAACAAAGTACCAGACAACAACGAATCACACAAGACACGCATCGAGTTAATTAGAATTTATTAAAGTTAACCATCGTTTCAAAACAAAAAAAATGTATTGGAGACAGTTCGTCCATATCGAAATTGCTTGCGGTTACGCTCTGTTCCACTGAAAAATTGGCTGCATTGAAATTCACCCCGCAATTTGCATTGAATGTTTTTCTTTGAAAACTTGTGAAGTTTGTTGGAAGGGGGTTAAATGTAATAAGGCTACAATAGAAATCACAGGTATTTGGATGGATAAGAATGGCAGACCTTCAAAGCACCAATCGCACGTGTCAGTGAAAGATGGTTGGCAGAAATTGTCAGTTTTCTGAACAGTGTATTATTAGTTTACCCAGCGCAGCCGGGAAGGGAGACAACTGAAATGTTTTGTCATTTACCAAAGAAATTAATTAACTCAAATTGTTAATAACGCTTAATTTACGACGGATATCGAAAACTTTTTTAACTGCGCTTTTCAACTCAGTTAGGGTATTCAGAAACCATGAATGACCCAGCTTCTTATATGAACTTGAAATTTATTTTAAACACTTTAAATATTTTTTTAAAAAGAATATACCTTCTGTTACAGAGAAGAACACTCTCACCATGGGTCATACTAAATTTCAAATCCACATCGTTGAGGCAAATACAAAATCAACTGCACGGTAACCTTAGTCATCACTGTTAGGCAAAGAGCCTCTTAGGGCCGAAACGTCTCAAGGCCGAAACGTCATAAAACCAATTATTTTGGAAATCGCGCGTTATTAGGCCTACTGATTTCTCAACAGCAATCACCACCAATCCTCGTTATTCCACCTGGGGGCAAATTGGCCCGAGGCATTATTTTAAAAATCACTCTCCTAAAATTTTTCACTCTCGTAAAATCTAAAAGTGGAGAGTGAATTTCCACTCTCCTGCTCTCCCGCTCCCAACGGTCACTGGATGTACCATGACGTGAAAGTATGCATCCTTGAGGTCTATGCTCACAGCATAGTCGTTCACTCGAATGCTCGCTCTGACCGATCGAATGGTCTCCATATAAAACTTTGGAGCCACGATCAGCTTGTTTATCCAGCTTAAGTCGATCACTGGACGGAACGAGCCGTCTGGCTTCGGAACCAGAAAAAGATGGCTGTAGAAACCTGGAGATTCCTGGTTTTCTACGACCTCTATCGCATTCTTCGTTAAAAGAGACTGGACTTCTGATAGAAGTGCTGTTCTTTTCTGACAATTTGACGGAAGCTGAGTCCATCTTGGACTTCGAGTTAACGGAGGCTTGCCTTTGAAGGACAGTTTTAGTCCTTCTGAAATAACCCCTAGAACCCAAGGGTCCTCCGTAATTGATTCCCAATTGCTTGAGAAACTCGACAGTCTTCCACCCACCGGAACGCGACAGAGGTCTAGACCATCACTTCCTGGATCCGCGAGGCTTGCGGTAGGAGAAACCGCGTCCTCCGCGACCTGCACCTCGCCCCGTCGGCCTAGGGGCGTCTGACCGGTTATTTCGGCCAGCATAACGGCCCCTAGTCGAGTCACTACTCTGCCGGTCTCTAGAGTAAGACCTAGAGGACGCATAGGAACCTCTATAGGAACTTCCCCTGGACGAACTCGTCCCGGAAGTGCCTGGCTTACTCCTGTCTGCTGGTTCCGATTTCTTGGAAGCAGACTTAAACAACAGAGAGTCCGAAGCTTTCTTTGTTAATTTATCATATATATCAGAAAGCTTGCCACTGAAGAGAAACTCTCCAGAGACCGGAGTGACTCTAAGAGAGTTTTTCACCTTACTGTCCACGCGTGTGGAAGTAGCCAAGGCCGCGTCACGTCGAGCTAACTCCAGATTTGCCACTGAAAGGGCGGAGTTATAAGTGGAAATCGCTATGGCCCTGGACAGAACTCTTAAAGACGTTTGTACGTCTTGAAATTCAGGTCCTTCAAAGCGTAATGACAACGCTCTAGTAAGGTGATCTGCGTAGGAAAGAGCGTCTAAACTAGCTCTGTTAGACGATATCGTCGTTTCCATCGTAGACGACGGAAGTGACATAGACGACGGCATGGATATATCAAGGTCTTCAGCCTGGTCGTCTAAACGCAGAGGAACTCTCTGGATGCCCTGACCTGCCGTATCAAACTTGTTCCTTTGATTAATAAACGGCAGCTGTAGAGCAGATGCCGGTAGGAAGGCTGACCTGCCCGTCTTGTTGGCAAGTTTATCAATAGCGTCATTCAATAACTCAAAAATCCGAGAGACATTCTTGGATTGTGACGGAAATTCCGGGACAATGTCCCTAAACCGATTAAAAAACTCGGTGTCCAGTGGCGCTATCACCCTCCTATCCGGCTGCGCAGCATTTTGGTCTGGCGGAACAACTTCTGGAAGATAATACCGGATGAATTCTACGGCTATTTTATGTTGTTCCGAAAGGGAAATATCTAATTCATCAGAATCCCTTTCGCCATCCTGCCGGACCTCATGTAAATCATGTAAATCTCGGTCGTCCGCACCGGATCCAGCGGCGGAACCTACTGACCCAGCATCTTCTGACATTTCATGTTCCGACAGAGGTTCTGACGGTTGCTGGGATGCTGCGATTAACTTTGCTATCTGTGATAGCACATCCGTTACAGAAGCCTGGGGAGCGGCGGTCTTACTGGATTTAGCCGCCGGAAGCTCCCTGGACGTTGCATCCTGCATACATCTTTTATGCGAACGTCCGGATGAAGAAGGCCTCGAATCCCTGGCTACCGGATGGCGTGACCTGATCGCCGAGGAATCCCTGGTCGGCGAAGCTGACTGTAATTCACTGGTCACATAGCCAAGGTGCGGTCGAGTGTGCTGCTGAGAGGATATGGAAGCCTTATAGGTAGCCTCGGCGGACTGCCTATATACCGGAGCATCCCGAGCAGCGGACGTATGCTCCGACTGCGTAACACTACGGACTACAACATCTGGTCCCAGATGCTGTTGTCTGAGAGAGGGACCTCTCTCGCTTGCAGCCCGTGTCGAACTAGACAAGCTAAACACCGGACTGTCAGGCTTCCTCCGATCCATCCTCCTTTCCGTCGTCACTGGGTGTGCACGTGGATGTTTTATAGTGCTCGCAACACCCGACTCTCTCTGCTGGACCGCAACAGATGAACCAGAGTGCTGCCCCATTCGGTGAATGGACGCAACCCCGGTCGAGCTAGCAGACGTCAACCCCTTCGGGTTCCATTCAGGGAATTGACGAATCTCCATGAGCACTTTTGCCGCTAGCTCTTCACTTGTATGTGACGACGGAGGCACACTTCTGGACGACATCACGGAAACATCACCCTGTTCTTGTTCCTCTGAAAAAGAGAGTGAAACACTAGAGTGACTCTGAGGAGAAAGAACCGGAATGGATCTTTCTCCAGGAACAACATACCGTGACACACGTTTCCAACGTTTTTCATCCCATTTGAAACACACAGAACAAAGATCAGTGCGAGTACAGAGAGAACAATTAATACAGACATCATGAGAATCATAGGAAGACTTCCTCCTATTACAATTTGAACAATAATCATTCATAGTTGAAATGTAAACAATCAAGTACTCGCACTAATCCTTGAAAATAAAGATACATAATACAACAATCCATTATATTCATTAATAAATAATGATTTGAAAAGAAAAAATTAAAAAAAAAAAAATTTTTTCAGAAGAGCCCAAGTTCCCAAAGGGAACCCTGAGCCCAATGGATCCCAAAAAAGCCTAAGTGTGGACAAAAATTTAAATTCATTTTGAAAAAATTAATGAGACACTTACGGACAATAATAATGTATTTTGCTTAGGTTGACAACAGTTACTGCTGATAGTGATTTTTTGTCTTCTGCATCTCTTATTCATAGTAAGATACATTACTCCAGGCACTGAAACAACATGGCCCGAAATCAGTCACCAATTAAAACACTATCTGATGCAAAACAGAGGCTTCCACAGAAGAAACTGTAGAACATCAGATGGTAGATGCAGACCAAAATGCCTAAACACCCCTAGGGTGAGGACGTAAACATGGGGAAAAAACAGAAATAAATCTGTTACGAAGCCAAAACTCCCAAGAAATTTTAGTAATAAACATTACACAAAATTAAGCCAAAACATGGGAGAATAGCTAGGGGGGAATAAGGAAGGTAGAGAGGAAACACTGATCAAACAATGGTACTTCATAGCAAGAATGACAACATCAGGGCTATGCCTTGAAAAAAGGCAACTAGAAATAATTTCATAAAATAATTTTAAGTTACAGCCCTGAACATTTTCTTGCACTAAATATTTTCCTCTCCTCCTAATGTATCCTCTTTATTTCCACCATTTCACTCATGAATATGTGTCTGGCATCATAAAAACTGAGATTTGAAAGCACAAATAACAGAGAAGTGTGACTGTTTTGAGGGCCAAACTAAGAATGATAATTGGCGCCAATTTCGGGACCTCCTCGACACTGCGCATGCGCAGAGGAGTCGATGTATGGAGGGCCATATAGGACATGTATTTTTCGGTTTCTGATGCAAATTTTGGGGATTGGGGGGGGGGGGGGGGCAAAATTTGTGTTTGGCCCTGAATTATGGAGATTAGCACCAGCTAAGTCTGGGTCATTGGTACAGTATAAAAATATATGTTCTGTTTAATCCCTTATATCTGTGAGCTCTGTCAAACAAGATACCCGGTACCAAGAATTAATCAAATAAATCTTTAGTGAAATAGAGGGAATTACATGAAGGTAAATTGTGAATGTAGGAGAATTTGAAAATTCCGACAGTTTTGGTATTCTATAATTGCTTCGGTTTGGTTTCTTCAGTGTGCCCATGATATCAGTTCATTTTTTTTTTATAAATTTATATATTGTCCATCTCTATTAAAACGATTATTCAATTAACAAAAATGGAATGATGGGCAGTATTGGAATTTTAAGTGTGGTATTGCTTTTGGTATTTTTAGGGGGTATCGGTTCGGTATTTGCCTTTACAGAAGTTTGCTGATAGTATCAAAGGGGAATTCACGTCAGGAGAAAAACAGAATAAGTTGTATCAGTCTACCACAATACAAAAATGACAATGCCGATGTGCTCAACAGTGGCATTCTTTTATGTACACAAATCATATCTACAGTAGTTTTGTGACTTGTTCTAATTTCTAAATGCATCTTAACATTTAAAGACCTATTTCAGGCTTTTGCGATCTCAGATCATGTGCCCTAACCATGCCATCTTCAGGAAGTCCTGCTGACAATAGACAAATCACCTGGGCCATGATTTCTAGTCAAGTCTTGGCTGCCTTAACAGGCAGCAAAGACTTGACTAGAAACCACTGCTAAGCAGCAATTGAGCATGTACATGTACAGGACTGAGGTTGTAGTCTAGTGGGATTTCAGGACCATGGAGGGTTAACTGAAAAGAAAATCAGTCACTTCTTTCATGAAAATGAACCTTTCAACTGTTATCCAGCCTCAATAGAGGCTTATAAATAGTGAATGCAGGAAAATTTCAAAACTCCTATTAGGAACCCAAATATGATGACAGGGCCTTGATCTAATCAAACTCAAATCCGACACCCACAAGGATGCTGAATGCCAAATAACAAGATTCTTGATGATGGATTAGGTGTAAGATTCTGACTGGTAGTTGAAGAGGATTTTTTAAATTTTGGTGTGTGTGGGGGGGGGGGGGGGGGGGGGGGGGATGGGGTGTTACTAACAGGGTTATGCCCCTTGCAGTGCTCCGATTGGATGTGGCAACTTTACTTGAACAAACTTGACCAACATATACGGAACATGCACAGAAAATGACGATGGGCAGAATGTGATCACTAAAGTTTCCCTGGTTCCTCCTTGAGCCTAGCTCAAGTGAGCCAATAAATGTATTCGGTCACGATTGGCCATTGTGCATAAGTATGTGACCTAAAACACCAATAAATAATAAACTGATTTAAAAAACATTTCATGAAATAATAAGAAAAAAATATGTGAATTTGGTCCACCTTTCAACTTTTAGTTATGACCATAACTTGGCATAAAGTAAAAGGTTTTGTCCTTGTGGGTTTTGTCCTGTGGGGACTTCACCTGTGGTGCTACTAAATAACGAACACAAATGAACATAAACAAACACAAACAAGAACAACAAAAAAAATGGCAAAATATAGGCAAATAATATTTTAACCCTTCACCCAACATAACGACCAAACCCGGCCAGCACTATTCACAAAATTCACCATTCAATTTTGTGTGTGTGTGTGGGAGGGGGAGGGGGTGGGGGTACTACTATCAATGTAATTAAAAAACATTTGAAATAATAAATAAAATATTATGCGGGTTTGCTCCACCTTTCAACTTTTAGTTTTGACCATAACTTGGCATAAGAGGGTTTGTCCTTATGGATTTTATCCTTTGCCATCTTTAAGAGGTCCTGCTGAGTGTTGACAATAGACAAAGCACCTGGTCTGTGATTTCTAGTCTTAACAGGCAGCCAAGACTTGACTAGAAAATACTGCTAAGCAATTGAACATGTCCAGGTTGTAGTCTAGCGGGATATCAGCACAGTTGGCCAATGGCAGTCCACTGAGGGTTAGCAAAACTGAAAAGAAAATCTGTCATTTCTTTCATGGAAATGAACCTTTCAGCTGTTATCAAGCCTCAACAGGGACTTATAAATAGAGAAGGTAGGAAAATTTGAAAATTCGGACGGTTTCGGTATTCAATGATTGGTTCGGTTCTTTTTTGGTATCCTCATAATATCGGTTTCAGTTCAGTTTTTTAGTATATTGGCAATCTCTGAATCACATCGAGGCTGACGAGTGGGAAAAATAAAAAAAAATTAATAATAGTATGGGTATGAATAGTTGGAACACAAGAATTTAATAAGGATGATGTATAATGCAAACAAATATCAGAAGATTTGACCGCAGGATCTGAAGAAAGCGAGTTACAAAGAATATTCATTGCATGGCAAGTTAAAATTTGAGCTTGCATAAGATCAATTATGAACCCAGGGATTTGATTTGAACAAACTTGAATCTGGCCTCCATAAGGATGCTGAATATCAAATATTAAGATTTTGACTGTTTGATATAAATAAGAATGTTAAAGAATATTCCACACAGATACCTACCTGCCTCATTCCAGACATGGCTGAACAAGGATGGACGGGGCATTTAATTAGAAAAAATAAAATGGTGAAAATAATAATGGTGATGGAATTTTCCCTCCATCCCTCACTGTCAAATATTAGTAATTGCTTGGATTTTTTCTCCAAAATTAACTAGAGGTGCAACTGCCCCAGATAGGCCTGTCGATAACCCACGCCGGTCCCACTGCTATGATTATTCTAATATGAAGGGGGGCACAACTCTGGTAAAAAAAAGTCTGATCAAAACTATAATCACAGGTGCACAGGTTCCCATGGTAGTGAACATCCATACCACGTGTCAAAGGAATCGGCCACAAAACATCTGAGAAAATCTCCGGACCAAATTCATGCATTCTAAGATGAAAAGGGGCGTAACTCTGGCAAAAAAATTCCAATCAAAATTATAATTGCTGGTGCACAGGATCCCATAGTAGTGAACATCCATACCAAGTTTCAAAGAAATCGACCCATAAACCTCCAAGAAAATCTCTGGACAAAATTAACTATTCTAAGACAAAAGGGGCATAACTCTGGCAAAAATTGGATCAAAACTATAATCGCTGGTGCACAGATTCCCACGGTAGTGAATACCCATACAAAGTTTCAAAGGAATCAACCCATAAACACCTGAGAAAATCTTCGGACAAAGTTCTAGCATTCTAAGACATGTGAAAAAAGGGGCATAACTGGGGCAAAAAAAATAGTCCCGACTAGAACTCTAATCGCAGGTGCACAGGTTCCCATGATGGTGAACATTCACACCAAATTTTGATGACATCTTCAGAAAATCTCCAGGAAAAATTAAGTCTATGGATGGATGGACAAGGTGATTCGAGTATACCCCCCCCCCCCCCCCCCACAAGCCAGAAAATAAGCAATCTGTCATTTGCAGAATGAGGTTCCCAGAGGGTGAATTTGATGCTATCCCATACAGTGGGCCAATTGATCCTCTGGGTTCCTCTTTCTGTTTAGGTTTGAGACCCTGATTCAGATTGAGGTTGACAGAGTAAATTTAGTGATGCTACCCTGCTGTGCATCACTAAATTCACCCTCTGGGAACCTCATTTTGCAGATGACAGTCTGCTTATTTTCTGCCATGCTCCCTCCCCCCCCCCACCCCACAACTTGCTGTGTGTGGGGGGGGGGGGGGGGTATAATAATGATGACAACACTATTATTAGGCAGGTGAGAGTACTGCATTAAGTTAAAATTGGGGCCATAGGGACCCCAAATATACTTATATAGCATCTCAAAATGAGTCCAAAGGTCTAAACCACTGTCGTGTCACAGTCTGACCAACGACGAGCCCCCCCATTTCACTTTTCTATTTCCTAAATGCAAACTTTAGCCAGTGTGGGCTTTTCATAAAACACATTAACTCACCATGAGGTACAACAAGCCTGCAGGAATAAGTACAACACTGACAGGGTGTGGGAAACGAAAGTATTCTTTGCCGTTTAAAACTGGTCTTTTTGAAACTGCCATTGTTGATGTGAACTTTTGAATGCCAGTCAGTTCGTCGGTGACGGATCGTTTCGTTCCATTTCCTTTTCGCTCCCCGGGTCGTTCCGTACCTTTACATTTTCGTACTGGGTCGTTTCGTACCCTTTTAGGTACGAAACGACTCACCAAAATAAAAAGGAACGATACGACTCACATAAAAAGGGGGACGAAATGCCTCAGTTTTAGAGGGAATAAACAACGAAACAGCATTTTCGAAATTTTACAAAACGGTGTTTCTCAAGTTCATTCTGTTTAACAGTGTCGATTTTCATTTTCTTGATAATTCAAACCCTTGACGTCCTTTCGTGGTAAGCTTTTGATGTTGAGCTTCCCAAGAAATGACGTCTTTGCTGCGCCGGCCAAACAAAAAGCAAACATTCCAGTGTAAACACGTTTAAAGACAAAATCGTTCCAGTGCCTGTGTTTTACAACAGTAGGCTAACTCAGGCGAAACACTATTCATTCATTGGAAGGGTTTGTGTTTATTTCGAAAACTTTCATTGTGTTTTAACAAGTGAATGTGGCTTCATTCCGGGCTAGGACGTGTCTCATGTTGAACACTAAATTAACATTATTCATTCAGTGGAACGAGCTGGAGTTATTCACAGGACATGCAATTCGTACACCCCCTTATAAAAAAAGTACCATGGTAAATCCCAAAATACCCTGGTAATACCATGGTAGTACCAGGGTATTTGGGAATTTACCATGGTTTACCATGATACTTTTTTTTATAAGGGTCACCCTATTCTTTCTTACAAGTAAGTACATCAATGAAGTTTAGAAAAATATGATTAAAAATTACCCTAAAATATAGGCATATCGAAATTTTTAAGTACACACCCAATAATTTCAATATATTTTCGCCGAATGAGTTATGGAATGAACAGATTTCCGCCATCAATTTTGATTATTTAAAGTTTTCACTGAAACTGCTGTTTTAGGCAAAATGTTCCTTAAAAATCTATATGTTATATTGATTTTTTAAAAGTTAAAAACTATACCTGAAACTTTCGAATAGAAATTTAGAAAAATAGAAGTGAAAATTATCCGAGTCGTTTCCTTCCTTTTTAGGTACGAAACGACTCAGTACGAAACGACCCAGTACGAAAGGGAAAAGTTACGAAACGACCCGTACCCAGTTCGTCCCATCGCAAGTCCGGACCTTTAAATTTATGAATTGAGGACTCGGACTCGGATTCAAAACACATACTGAATGAAGGACTCGGACTCAAGTTAAGTGCTTACTTTTTTGTTGAATTACCAGTGATTTACCACGTTATAGCGATCTTTATTAATCATTGTGCCGAAAATAAAAATTAACCATCCCTGTGAGGTCAGTCCAGACTGTTTAACACGTCAAACTGCCGTGACATTTTGCCGATGGATGCCGTACTTTGGGGGGAGTGCTCTAGAGTTTGTTAAGAAATTATTCAGTTGGAATCAATAGATTTCATAAGAACTATCTATCGACACCTTTATCCACGTTGTTTCATTTAACCATTAATTTTGCGCGTGGCATCTGTTAAACGTCCATCCACTGTCCACACCATGTATATCTGTCAATTCGACAATCTGAGCGACCACTATTTCCGCAAGCATTTCGCTTTCCGTACAAAATACCGCGGTCCTACTATTTAACGAACACAAACGAACATAAACGAACATAAACGAACAGAAGAGAAAATAATAGGAAATACAAGTTAAAAATGGTTGAGGGTGCATATGCAGGTATATGTGGGTATATATTATTCGTTTGTAAAATTTTATTCACTTCTGATGAGTATTTTGATGATTAATAAGGTTTATAAAATCTACGACGGCGCGAAATTCTTGTGTTCGTTAAGTAGTAGCCTGCTTGAAGCTGTCGACAAGATGCGACAAAGGTGTGAAATCAATTAGCTGTTGGCTAACCGGTCATGATTTTTTGCGGCCAGGATGGCTAGGCGGTCTTTAATGGTGGGGATATCGGCCCTGTCGTGGAGTGTTTTGATGGGTGTGTCACATGGGGCGCGGAGGGCAACTCTAAGTGCGTGATTTTGGACCTTCTGGAGTTTTCCCATCTTAGTTTGATTGAGGTCAGTTAGTATGATTGCACCGTATTCGAGTACTGGGCGCACAAAGGCTTTGTATAATCTGAGTAGGGTGGACTGGTTGGCTCCCCACGAAGTTCCCTTAAGCATTTTCAGTAAGTTAATGCGTTTGGTGGCTTTTTTCGCCATGTCGTCGGTGTGTTTGTTAAAGGACAATTTTTGATCAATGGTGATGCCCAGGAATTTCGCCTCTTTGCATTCTGGCAGGGTGTTATCCATAAGTTTTAGGTCGAAATCAAGTTTATTTTTCTTGCGGGTAAAGGTGATTCGTTGGGTTTTATTGGCGTTTAGCTTAATTCTCCATTTGGCACATCATTGTTCTAGGTCATCGAGAGCGCGTTGCATGGGTTTTTGGAGCAGATTGACCGTATTGTTAGAGTCCCAGAGGCCCTTATCATCCGCGAATTGGGAGACTTGAACACGATCCTCGGAGAAGTTAAGATCATTTACATAGAAGATGTAAAGGAGGGGGGCTTAGGACGGATCCTTGGGGGTGCCTGCTTCAAGGGGGGACACTGCCAGACATTTCATTGTTCACACCAACTTTAATTTCGCGATCATTTAAGAAAGAGGATAGTAATCTGAGCAATTTCTTGGGGAGTCTCATTTTTGATAATTTGTAGCGCATTCCATTGTGCCAAACGGAGTCAAATGCTTTTTCGACGTCTAACAGGACTATGAACTCCCTAACCCCGTTACTGCTTATAAAGAAATTTCCCGTTCACAGTGGGAACCCTAAAAAAATTAGGCCTGTCCTGTTTTTTCCTGGCCATAACCGGTATATATCGAAAGACAAGTGGTTAAGCAGGAGGCTTGGCACGTCCTTTATTTTTGGATTAGTGTTTATATTGCGATTTCAAATTGCCTGTTACACCTTCATTATTGACCAGATAGATAAAAAGTGAAGTCCGACTTCTGTTAATTGCAACAACTATACAGCAAGTTGATGTTGATCTATAGTTAATTGTTGATACTCCACAGTCAAATGTTTGTTTGTAAAACAGTATAATTGAACAATTGGACATACGCGGTTTAGCTTGTGCCCAACAATGCTACTGTTGTTGCTTCACTTTTGAAATGTCTTATAAGCTCGGGCAACCTTTCTCGGAACGTCAGATCAGTTGAGTTGAGATCAGTTGACAGTTTTTATCCACACGAGGTTCTGAGAAAGTGATTCTCATCATATCTCAGAGAAAGCTAAGAGTAAACTATATAACACATACGCACCTTGTCTGATTTAAATTCTTAAACTTCTCAAAATAACTAAAACTAAATTAACTAAATTAATCATGACCAGCATCAATACCAACACTACCAGCATCATAAAGCCAGCCAGCTTCAGCACAAATGGAAAAAGGAAGGAAGAGACCTGGGAGGAAAAGAAAGAGAGGGAGAGGAAAGAACGCAAGGAGAGAGATAAGGAAAGAGAGAAGGAGAGAGCAACTCGCAGAGAGTCGATCACTGGAGCACATAAGGTAAGTTCTAGTGGTAATACTAAGGGGGCAGGGGGTTCCCAATATGACATGACACAGAAATTTATGGAGGATAGTGAGAAGGAGAGAGCCGAAATTCGGGAAGATAGAATGAGGGAGAGGGAGGAATGGCGGCTGAGGTATGCTGAAATGGATAGAAAGCATGCCCAGCAGGAGGATACCATTGCCAAACTAACCAGAGAAATGGCCGAGGAGAGAATAGCTGCCAGGGAGAGGTTTACCGATTTGACAAACCAAATCAGTACCCTGTCAGCCCAACTGGGCTTGCAAAAATCACCAAATGCACCAGACAGCTGTGTTGCATTGGAGGATACTGCACTGGGTGATGCTCGAGCAGCCACTGTGGCTTCTGTTGGGTCTCCACCTTGTAGCCCAATCCAAATCGTAGCAGTTGTCGAGGTTCATGCTGAGGCAGAGGCAGAGGCCTTGGATAATTCTTTTATAAGAGAGATTCTACCCATCGATCTCCAGATGGCTACTCCTGAGGGACTTGTCCCTGAAGAGTCATCATCTGGTCGGGGGGATACAGGTCCTACTAATGAAGCACTCAAGGATCCAGCAGATCCCTGCTCTCTGGGTATCATCTGCCCCTTTCATACAAACAATGAGCCTCAACCTAACCAGCCAGCCCCCCCCCCCCCCACCCCCACTCATGGAGACACCCTGGACAACAGTGGTCAAAAGGAAGAAGGCAAAAACTAACATGATAGCCAACAGCCAAAATCAAAAGGGGAGGGGGCAAAATTCAAGCTGGGAGGAATACAATACTTCCCCAACGCCCATACAGTGCCACAAATGCCAAAAGTTCGGGCATATCGCCAACAAATGCAGAGTGAATTTAACCTGCATGAATTGCGGAGAATCACATCTCACCAAGTCATGAAAGTTAAAGCCCCCCTCTTGCCCCAATTGTAAAGGAAATCATCCCAGCAGCTACCGAGGGTGTCCTCATTTCAAAAAAGTAAAAACCGCCATCGAGCTGAAAAACCTTAATCTCATTAAGCCTGACAATGCGTCATCTCCGCACACCGTCTGCTCCCTTATCGCCGGATCCCTCTACTCAGTATTAAGCAAACACGCTAAAACCAATCTGTCCGACATCTGTCAAGATGTCAGCCGATCGGCGCCTATACTTTTCAAGACGCATATTTCGGAATCAATAATCAAAGCCGCTGTCAGCTCAAACTAAAGCACCTGTCTAACCAAAAACTAAAGCACCGCAACTAAATCCCGACCCTCGTCATGAATAAGTTACAAATAGCCGTGTGGAACGCTTGACGCGTTAATAACAAAAAACCTCAAATGGGCCGATACTTCGAAGGTACAGACATTGTCTGTATCTGCGAAAGTTGGCTTCAACCCAGCAAAAAATTTTCAGTTAGCGGGTTCAGCACCATTAGAAGAGACCGACAAATCACTAAAGGTGGCGACGTTGCTCTTCTAATTAAGCAGAACATCAAAACTAAAACTATTAAAACTAATCACCTCGATGCAGAGGTGATTGCAACCGAAATTACTGTCGACAATAAAAACATCGCGATTGTTTGTTATTATAACGACCCAAGCAAAACTGTTTCCGACACTGTCTTTGAATTCTTCACGAGGAAATACAAACTCTGCATTTTCCTCGGCGACTTCAATCTCAAACACCTGTACTTTGGCTGCAACAAAACCAGCCCCAACGGTGAAGCCCTCCTCGAAATCACAAAAAACATAACCTTCATGTGGTTATGAAAGACAACTCAGCAACCTATATCAGTAATAACCCACTATTTTCATCTGAAATCCTCGATCTAATTATCGCCAGTGACTCCCCGATAAACCACATCGATGACCACTGGGTCGGCGATGATGACTTGGGCAGCGATCACCTCCCGGTCCATGCCTCGCTGCAGCTAGGAAATGGCCCACTCAGGTACCCCCCCCCCCCCCCTACTCTCCGCAGAAATTTTAGAAAAATTAATTGGATCCTCTACCGCGACATCATCGATGTCAAACTCACAAACACCCTCCCCCGTCCAATGCAGCGGAACTCGAAACCCAATGCGAGGGCATAGAGAAAATCATTAACTCAACCTTGAATGAAATATGCCCAAAAGAAGAAGTGCGCCCCTGGAGAAATACTATCTCGGGCGACACACTCTCACTGACCAAAACCAAACGGAAAGCTCTTCGCGCTCTTAAAACCGAAACTGATCCCGGTAAGAAAGCTGACCTCAAAAAAACATACAACCGCCTTCATGGCGAAGTCAAGGAAGCCCTCAAAGCTGACTGAAAACAAGCCAACTAGGAAAAGGTAACAGCCAATCTAAACGGGGTCCAAGATGCTAAAAAATTCTGGGACTCTTTCAAAATCCTAACTAGGCAAAAAAACAAGAGCGACAAAGCCGCTGCCAAACCTCTTATAAGGGAAGACGGTTCCTTCACGCGCACCGATAAAGACAAGGCCGACACTTTTGCCGACCTCCTAAGAAAAACGCATCGCTCGTAACAAGGCGCGGGCAATGATGACGCTGTCATAAACGCGATTGATGACTTCATCAATGAACACCCTGAAATCTACCGTGACCCCAAATTCGATAACGAGCCAGAAGATGGGGATGACGATGACCTCGTCACTCCCATCACCAATGACGAAATCATCAACGTCATTAAAAAATGCAAAAATTCGTACTCACCCGGCGAAGACGAAGTGAGCTACAAAATTCTTAAACAAAGCCCAAATTCCCTAATCGAAAAACTAAACAAACTGTTCAACGCATGCCTCACCCATGGCTACTTTCCCAAATGTTGGAAAAAAGCCATCGGTGTCATGATACCAAAACCTGACAAAGACCGCTCCGATCCAGCCAGCTACCGCCCAATCAGCCTCCTCAGCTGCATTAAGACATTCGAACGAATCCTTACCAATCGTTTTAGGGAGCACCTTGAAGACAACATTTTTTTCAATAAGTGGCAAAGAGCCTATAGAAACCGTAAAGAAGGCATCGAGCATGTCTACCGACTAGTCACTCAAATGAAAACCGCGATCAACAATCAGCAAATAGGCGCGGCAGTCCTGTTAGACGTCGAAAAAGCATTTGACTCTGTTTGGCACAATGGAATGCGCTACAAATTATCAAAAATGAGACTCCCCAAGAAATTGCTCAGATTACTATCCTTTTTCTTAAATGATCGCGAAATTAAAGTCAGAGTGAAAAATGAAATGTCTGACAGTGTAGGCACCCCACCAGGATCCGTCCTAAGCCCCCCCCCCCCCCTCCTTTTACATCTTCTATGTAAATGATCTTAACTTCTCCGAGGATCGTGTTCAAGTCTCCCAATTCGCGGATGATAAAGACCTCTGGGATTCTAACAATACGGCCAATCTGCTCCAAAAACCCATGCAACGCGCTCTCGATGACCTAGAACAATGTTGTGCCAAATGGAGAATTAAGCTGAACGCCAATAAAACCCAACGAATCACCTTTACTTGCAAGGCAAACAGACGTGATTTCGACCTAAAACTAATGGATAACACCCTCCCAGAATGCAAAGGGGCGAAATTCCTGGGCATCACCATTGATCAAAAACTGTTCTTTAACAAACACACCGACGACATGGCGAAAAAAGCAACCAAACGCATTAACTTATTGAAAATGCTAAAGGGAACTTCATGGGGAGCCAACCAGTCCACCCTACTCAAACTATACAAAGCCTTTGTGCGCCCAGTACTCGAATACGGGGCAATCATCCTAACTGACCTCAAGCAAACCAATATGGGTAAACTCCAGAAGGACCCAAACCACGCGCTTAGAGCCGCCTTCCGCGCCCTATGGGACACACCCATCAAAACACTCCACGACAGGGCCGATATCCCACCATCAAAGACCGCCTAGCCACACTGGCCGCGAAAAATCGTGACCGGCTAGTCGACAGTGAACTAATCTCCGAACTTGGAGCCATTTGCGATAGCCGACAAAAGCCCAAAAATTCCAACCAAAACTAAGACCGCTCGAAAAAACTAGGAAACGAGGAGGTGAACTAACAGGCAGATTAGTAGCTTAACTGTGGCCTTCTACCAGAAAGGGCTGCCGTCACCGACTCAACTAAAATTACATCACGTTCAAACACTGTATTAGGTTTATGTGTAAACATGTTATCCCTGAACAAAAACGCCCGCGATCCCCGACATCTCCAAATACCTTTAAATTAACCTAAATAAGATCGCAACCAGCGAAGGGTACAACAGAAAAGAAACACCATCGGGTGTGGTTTAGTGTGCTAAACCTGTTACCCTCCCGCTGCAATCTCATTCCCGGTCGCGGAAGCTCAGCCCACATAAAACGCTCGCGATGCCCAGCACCTCCAAACAAACTCAAACTAACCTAAATATGGTCGCAACCAGCGAAGGGTACAACAGGAAAGAAACGCCCTCGGGTGTGGTTTAGTGTGCTAAACCTATTACCCTCTCGCTGCAAACTCACTCTCAGCCTAAGAAGGTGAGCTAACAGGCAGATTAACAGCTTAACTGTGGCCTTCTACCAGAAAGGACTGCCTTCACCGACTCAGCTAAAGACAATATCATAAATTAAACAAAATGTGCTATTTTTATCTTTTTATATTTTACATATTCTAATGAAAACTAATTCTGCCTTCTTCTTTCAAGCAGGTACAAAGAAGATACTTTTTGACCAGCACCCCCTATGGACACTATAACCGTTATGGAAACAGTAACCCACATGGTTCCTGAACATCCTCCACTCCATCCCCAAAAGTGGTCGACCACTTTAAGGGAGGCGAGCGTTGGTCCTGCGTCTCGCCTCTGCCCCTTTTTGTAAGCGCATTGCACATCTTTTGTCCCAACCCAATAGGATTACAATGCAGGCCTGCCCCCGAACCAGGGAAGTTCGGGTCTTCTTTCTGGTGGTCCCCGAAAGGGGTCGTTGTTGTTTTCTTCCAAAGAGTCCAACCAAACAGGGACAGCCTGAGGCAGATTATACTTGCCAATGATGGCCATCACTCACAATCATCCTCGAAGTGGCAGACTATACTTGCCTGAAAACCCAGATCGACTGCACCCTCGGGGAGAGGTAGTACCTTTGTGAGAGGACCCAACCTCTCTCACTGGTCCTCACCCGAGGGTTCAACCGACATGAGCCAAGAGACCATCGCGACGCAACCGGTGACACCTGCCGACTACTTGAACCTGTTCCTCCTTCAACACGCTTAGACATGTGCGAATTGGTCATTTACAGTCACTGAGGGTCGAAGGGGGCTTGTTCCCCATACCGTCCCTGCGCGCCTTCGGCGCGTGAAATCATTCCTTTCTTTCCCTCTCGGAACAATCGGAACAATCATTATACTGTCGTATCTCGCAGTATCATTATTCGCACCTCTGACTTCAGAGTGTGAGCACCTCGACACCTTGATTAGTAATTATGGAAGCACTGGAATTACCAGAACGACTTGTCAAGACCTCACAGCTCTGGGCAGCTCTTGCCCTGTCACCTGGACTGTCCAGGAGACAGGTAAGAGGGTCCACCTGAACATGGAGTTCGTTGTAGAAGATACAATACCAACTCCTTTAGGTAGAGGTAGTACCTTTCGTGAGAGGAACCCCTCTCACACTGGTCCTCACCTAAAGGAGTCCGGAGGCCCTGAGAAGAGACTGAAGAGGAAAAAGAATAGCTCGTTTACCAAGCGAAGGAGCACCCGACGCCAGTAGTATGTCTCGTATGTTTCAGGTCGTAATGGCCGGACCTCGGTACCGGACCTCGGAAGTGACGTCATGTCACGTGACCTAGTGGCGCCATGTTGTGTTGTCATGGTAACCCGCGTGAGCGGCCATGTCGTTACGTCATCCCCATAGTGATACGTGGTGTGAGTGCGCATGCGCAGCGCGTGTTGTTAGGGTGATACGTGTTTCCGTCGTCCATTTTGTATACTGGAGGCCGCCATCTTGGTTTCTATGGTAGCACGTGATTGCTATGTGACCCAATTTTTCTGCAATAGGACGGGGTATGTTCGGAGGGTATGTTCCTTTGTAGAAGAGTAAATCTAATTACCACAAACAACCCGACAATCTCTCCAAATCACCAAAATCCACCCCAAATCACCGAAATTGACTTTATTTGATACAGATTTCCCATTTTATCGGCTTAGCACGTAGTGCTATAGTACCAAGGTGTCCCCTGGGGGTGTGCTCTTTTGTAGAAGAGTATTTTTCTGGTTCGGATTTTCCCAGAATCCTCGTTTAATTACCACAAACAACCCGACAAGTTGTACTATTTCGAATTCTTTCAGAATCCTATTTAGGATCGCGAAACTTTTGGCTTATCATAGTAGTACGTAGTTCTATAGTACCAAGGGGTCCCCTGGGGGTGTGTTCGATTGAACTAGAGTAGTTTTCTGGTTCGGATTTTTCTCAAATCTACGTTTAATTCGTAGAATTACCCAAATAGACTCGACCACCCTTACAGACCACCAAAATATCCACCAAACCACCCAAACGGACATGTGAAGCCCCATTTCTGGCAAATAAAAATAACACGTTATGCTATAGTACCAATGGGTACAGGGGGTATGATCTAATGAATAGGAGTACAGGGCCTGATTTCCCCAGAATCCCATTTGTAATGCCTATTGCATATGTTTCTCTATCACTAACAGTCTATCAAGTCCAAACTGTCTCTGGTTCTCTCGTTCAAGTCTTATAATTACCAGTGCTTGATTTCCCATAATGCAGTTTTCTCCCTTGGGTATATCAAAAACATTCCCAAAAAACACAATAAGCAATCGAGCAGTTACTGATAAACCATTGCTCGAATGACTCGAATCCCATCGAGTAAATGAGCTTTAGAGTAATTGCTCGATCGAGTGACTCGGCATATTGCTCGAACGACTCGAATCCCAGCGAGCAAATGAGCCAACGAGCAATTGCTCGTTCGAGTGACTCCTCGAACGACTCTTCGACTCATTTCAGTATTTGAGGATACCTATGGCCCAGGTATTGTATTATTTGAGGATACCTATCGAGGATACCTTTTAGAGTATACTTATCTGAGGATACTATTACCTGTACCACAAGACATATCTATCCCAAATATCCCTTATAAGCCATCGAGCAGTTACTGAAAAGTCATTGCTCAAACGACTCGAATCCCATCGAGCAAATGAGCCAACGAGCAATTGCTCGTTCTAGTGACCCCTCGAACGACTCTTTGACTCATTTCAGTATTTGAGGATACCTATGACATGGCTACGTATCAGTTGAGGATACCTTTTGAAGATACTAAACTGAGGATACCTATGGCCTGGTATTGTTGGAGGATACCTGTTGTAGAAACCTTACATCTGTGTACTTCTGTTATTCTGCCCCATATCTCATCCATTACTTCCTAGCTATACCTCTCTCAGTCTCGACTATAACATTGATCAATGTTGAATCAGATGTCTCCTGTATACATATAAGGCATTCCTAATTGAGATTCCTAGCCGAGTCCGTAAAATTTGGATTCCGTGATTTGTCATCAACGCACGAGGGTATTCCCCTTCCCTATTGCAAGAATTTAGTTTAATGGGTTGTAGTTCATTTAGAAAAATGACAGAACAGAATTACGAGCCAGCTGATACGGAGCTGGAAGAGCTCCGAGATGAAAAGGAGCCGGTGTTTTTTTTTCAAAAGAAGAAGTAGCCAGAGGATGAAAAGAGCTCAAGAAAAAGAGCCAAAGTGGGCTTACAAAGTTTCCCGAGGAGAGCCGAGCCAGACTCACTGGGCTCCGAGATAAGACTCGAGAATTGTACTCGAGGCTCCCTAAAAAGAGCCAGGGCAGATTCACAGAGCTCCTCAGTGAGAGCCGAGTCATGTTTTCAGAGCTCCATGAATGGAGCCAGGATAGATTTCTTTCAGAGCTGCCAGAGAAAAGCAGAGTGAAATTCAAAGGGCTCGAAGAAAGGAGCCGAGATATCTGTACAGAGCATTCCAGAGAGAGACGAAGAGGATTTATTGAGCTCCCCGAGAAAAGACAAGCTGGATTTGCAGAGTTTCCCAGCGACAGACAGGTTGGAAACTTCGAGCTTTATGAAAGGAGCCGAGCAAGGCCTACCAGCTTTGATGCAAGAATTGGAATTGGTGCGAGATGCACCGAGCTCCCCCAGTATAGCCAGGAAGAACCATATTATGATCACAAAGAGCAGTTTTCACTGAAGCAGAGTCCGAACTACAGTGTAGTTGCGGGAGTGGGGCAAACCAAAGTAGTTTCCCTACTGAAGTAACGCCAGATAAAGCAAGGAATACAAGCACTGATTTACAGAATATGCGAGAATATTTTGGAGTTGAAAAGGGATCAGACATCTGGATATAAATCGAATCGAAATTGGGATTCGAAATCAAATTCACTAGGCAGTTTTCATGTTTGTCTAGAAAGAGGGTCCTGTCAGTTGGATTCACCCCTCAAGAACCAACGGGTTAAGCAAAGTGCGAGACTTAACATGGACATTTTTCCACAAATGGAGAATCGCATCAGAGAAGAATAAATTTTGCAACAGAAAGATCCAGGTTACCCCATTCAAGAGCGATTCGTTGATCAATACTACCCTCGTGGGGCAGGCAAATTTAGAAATTGTAGAAATAATGGACACCATGCTGTAGCAGGCACTGGTGATGGAGTGCAACAGAAGAAACCCTTGCTTACACCTCAGACATATGATGGGACGACGTCGATAATGGATTATCAACGCCACTTTGAAACTTGTGTGGAAATAAATCGTTGGAATGAGAAAGAGAAAGCCTTGTACTTGGCTGGAAGTCTGAAAGGGCAAGCCCAGCAAGTGTTATCAATTTTTAGCAATAGCGACAGGCGGAATTATGGAAAACTGCTGAATGCTTTGCATAACCGCTTCCTGCCTCCCAACCAAACACAACTCGACAGAGCAGAGCTTCGTGCTCGTCGTCGAAGAAGGGATGAGTCGTTACCAGAATTAAGACAGTCGATTAGAAGAAAAGCGGGCTTAGCACACCCCACAGCTCCTTTAGAATTACAGGGTATTTTAGCCTGAGGTGCATTTTGCCATACGCTGCAAGCCGATTCTGACATGGTTTGGAAGATACAGCAATCAAGGCCATCCATATAGCTGTGGAATTGGAACGTTTCACCATGCAGATACTTCACGAGAAGAAAAGAACTATCAACGATCAGTAGTTGCAGGTCATGATGGAGAGTTTGAGAAGATCACAAGGCAGCTAGAACAACTGACTAGGATTGTTGAAAGAATGCAATCTGAGAGACTAAACACAAGCACTTTCCAAACTGTAGGGTCACAAAGCAGCAAACCTAACAATTTCAAAGAAGTTGAACCAGAGAGAGTTAAGAAGGAAATTGTCACTCAAAGCAAGACTAAAGACGAAAGAAAACTAACTGTAAGGTGCTACCGCTATCAGAAGATGGATCATTATGCTAGGGAATGCACAACAAAGAAAGATGGAATGAATGCTGTTTCCACAAAAAGAAGACGGAGAAAGATGTATGGACGAAGAAGCCACAGAAGTGGTAGGACAGGAAAAATAAGTAGGCCGAACGAATCTGGACTGTATGTACAGGCTACAATAAATAACGAGTTGACATTCTGCTTGATTGACACAGGTGCAACGATTGTATCTCACCAGTTGTATGACAGTTTAGACGGAGGGCAGAAGCCAACATTGTCCAAGAACAAAAGAGATTTGACAGCTGCGAATGGTCAAAACTTACATAGTTATGGAAAAGCAACTTTCATGTTCCATTTTGAAGAGGAGCTCTACATGCACGAAGCAGTGGTTGCTGAAATTGCATCACCCTGTACACTGGGGTTAGATTTTCTTATGAAACATGATTGTAGGGTAGATGTGAACAAGAACACTTTAAGCCTAGCGGAAAAGACGTGTCCGACGGTTTTGGAAGGGCCGATAGGGGTGTGTCGTATAACTCTAGGTGAAACCATCTCTGTTCCACCCCGACATGAAGTTGTTGTTTCTGGCCGTGTACAGAGCAATGACAAAGAGAGTTCACCATCATCTTGTTGGATGATTGAGCCAACAGAGACCTTGATGACAAGACGCAATATTATGGCCGCTAAAGCTATAGTCAAACCAACTGGACAAGAAGGCAAAGCACCTGTTCGCTTGTTAAACCCATCAAATGAGGCACAGATCATTTATAAAAATACAACTATTGGAAATATCAATCCAGTGGAGTTAGTCAGTCAAGTTTGTGTGCCAGAACAACAGCAAGGCAACCGATGTTTGCCTGATCATTTGCAGGGGCTATTATCAGATGCGTCACAGGGACTGACAGCTGCATAGACTGGTAAATTCAAGGGTTTATTGGAGAAAAGGGGAGAGGTATTTGCCAAGTGACCAAGTGACATGGGGTGCACAGATAGAGTGCAGCACCGCATCAAGACTGGGGATGCTTCGCCTATCAAACACAGACCAAGAAGGGTGCCGATTCACCAAAGGAAAGAGGTTGAGAAGATTATACAAGATATGCTAGATAGAGATCTGATAGAGCCTTCTACGAGTCCATGGGACAGCCTGATAGTCCTAGTGAAGAAGTAGGATGGATCACATAGACTATGCGTAGACTACCGCTCCCTGAATTCTGTCACTGAAAAGGATGCGTATCCTATCCCAAACATTTGTGACACGTTAGATTACCTTTCTGGGATTGAATGGTTCTCAACAATAGATCTCATGGCGGGATACCACCAGGTGAACTTTGCACCAGAGGATCGTCCCAAGACTGCGTTTGTTACTACGAGAGGACTCTACCAATTTAAAGTCATGAGCTTTGGCCTTTGTAACGCCTGTGGAACATTTGAACGGTTGATGGAGTAGCTACTCTCAGGGCTTACATTTGAAAGTTGTCTAGTATACTTGGACGATGCACTCATCTTTGGACGAACATTTGAAGAACACCTCGATCGGCTGGAGGCAGTGTTGGAAAGACTTCAGCAAGCAGGCTTGAAAGTAAAACCTAGCAAATGTCTCTTCTTCAAGAGAGAGGTGGAGTACATGGGGCATATCGTGTCAAAGAGTGGTGTATCAACTGACCCCGTTAAGGTGAAAGCGGTTCGGGAATGTTCTAGTAATGCGACACAGCTAAGGAGCTTTGTAGGGCTATGTGGGTACTATAGAAGACTTGCCCCACATTTTGCGAAAATTGCAGCTCCCCTCCATCGACTAACCGAGAAAGGAAGAGAATATAAATGGAACAACGACTGTCAGGAGGCTTTGAAGAAGTGAAACGAACCTCCCTTTTATTTTGGATACTGACGCGAGTCATTTAGGAATCGGAAGTGTGCTGTCACAGGAAGTAGATGGTAAAAGACGGGTGATTGCCTATGCCAGCCGCGCCCTATCCAAAGCTGAAAAAAATTATTGCACCACAAGAAAAGAGTTGTTAGCAGTTGTTTACTTTGTGAAACATTTCAAGCCATATCTGTATGGACAGCATTTTCTGGTGAGAACCGACCACGGAGCCTTGCGGTGGCTACTGAACTTTAGGAATGCAGAAGGGCAACTTGCTAGATGGTTAGAACAACTATCCGAGTATGATTTTACAATAGAGCACCGCGCTGGTCGGGTTCATAATAATGCAGATGCCCTGTCTCGAGAGCCTTGCCTGCAATGTGGACTGATAGAAGGACAAATCCAGACGCAAAACAACAGTGCCATGCGCATTCTCTCAATCGGCGTAGATACAAAAGTGATGGAAGAATTACAGGCGGCTGCGCTAGTTCATGAGTGGTTAGAATCTTCAGAGCGGCCACTGTGGCGAGAAGTCTCTCCAAGAAGCACGCTTGTAAAGACACTCTGGTCAAAGTGGGAACAGTTTAAACTGCATCAAGAGGTACTTGTATTAGACGACAAAAAGGTAGAGCATGCTACGTGACACCGAGTGGTAGTACCTAGCCAGGTAAGATCAAATCTATTACAAGAGGCTCATGATCCACACACCAGTACACATCTAGGCGTAGCAAAAACACAGAACGGTTGAAGATGGAGTTTTACTGGCCAGGACTCAGAACGGACGTAGAAATTGTGTGGTGTGTGCTCCAATCAAAATGCAGAAAAATAAAGCAGCTCTTCACTCCTTTGCCGCAGGAGCTCCGATGGAACGTGTGGCCTGTGATATCACCGGTCAAATCGAGCCAAGAACCAAAAGAGGAAATGCTTATATACTTGCTGTGACAGATTACTTCACAAAGTATACAGAGGCGTATCCTATGCGAGATATGGAGGCAACTACAGTAGCCATATTGATGGTGGGGGAGTTTTTCTTGACAATTCGAGAGCCATGTCTTTCAAGAGGTGTGTCAACTACTTGGGATACATAATACAAGGACCACACCGTACCATCCGCAATCGAATGGACAAGTGGAGAGATGCAACAGAACCATCAAGTCCATGTTATCAGCTTACATGCAAGAAAAAGGCGACAACTGGGATGAGCATCTCCCTTTCATTATTTATGCTTATCGCTCAGCCACCCACCAGTCTACTGGATTGTCACCTAACTATTTGATGTTGGGACGTGAAGTCAATACTCCTTTAGATCTGCAATATGGAGCCCCAGTCCAGGATGCTTTTGATTCGTGTGGACACTGGAGTCAGGAAATGAGTGAACGGATGATAGATGCCCATGCTTTTACTGGGAGACATCTAGATGGCCAACTGAGACGGCAGAAGAATAACTATGACCATCATCTGGGAAGTGACAATCTAACGCAAGGTAAATTAGTCTGGCTTTTCACGCCATTGAAAGTATCAGACATCCCAACAAAGTTTCAAAAGTTCTGGAGAGGTCCATTTAAGATAACCAAGAGAATATCGGACGTAACTTAGATAGATAGATAGATAGATATTTTATTCACCGGTATACTAAGCAAATACAGAACTGACAAATATGTATAAATCTACAATATCCAATTTACAATAATAAGGCACATACACAATAAGAGATAATATTAATTTTTAAAGTGTATACTGGCAGGGAAAAGCATAGCCAGATTGGATGTCTTCCTGCCTTTCCCTACAGGAAAAAAGCATAGAAGAGTAAGGGAGAACAAGGAAGATAAAGGCGGGGAGAAACAAGGCATGTACAACATTGTGCTTTCTCAGTATTGTTTAAATTAATTTTTCACCGTGTCTAATATACTAACGTCCATTATAACATCTGAGTGTGTGCACGTGATGGTCGGAATTCAAGGGCAACCAGGCGCCTCTGAAATGGCCCCATTCAAACACGAACACAAAGGCTGATATAATCGCATATATGTTTGACAGGGGACCAAGTCAAGAGGCTGCCTTAGACGAGCTCCAGACCAAGTTAGGTTGAGGACGATAATGCACAAAGGACAGTCTAACACCAAACGTCCACTGTATATTACATCCTAGTTATCCCCTAGGAAATAACAGACACTGGACTGGATCACTGAGGCTACACCTAAAAATAAAGATAGGGCTAGATAGCACAGTCGGGACAATACGGATTTGAGCAGGAGATGTTATTCCCGAAAGAAGAAATAAGTTTAGCTGTTAACTTACTTTTGAATTCTATTCTGTTGTTAAGTTTCCGAAGGTCAATGTCTAATTCGTTCCATAATTTAGGGAATGCAAAGATTGGGAAGGCATCAAGCGTTTTGGTTCTCGTTCTATGGGTACGAATCTGACCCGTTTGTCGAGTATTTATAAAGGTTTCGTTGTTCACGGTTGAGAAAAAAAATCATTAAATGATCCTTGCAGATTTCCATTGTGCCAGTCAAACAAGAACAGGGAGGCATGTAATTTATATAAATCTTTAATCTTCAGTATATTATCTTTGATAAATAAAGGGTCAGTATGGGCATTATATTTTTGGTTGTTTATAATTCTTATCGATCGTTTCTGTAATTTACAAAGACGATTACAAGCTTTTGACCCCCCCCCCCCCCCCCCCCCCCCATAATGGAATTCCATAAATCAAATGTCTTTGTATAAGTGAGAAATATAGAGTTTTCATGACTTTATGTGGGAGAACTTTCTTTACTTTATTGAGTGTGTAGTTTGCGAGAGCGACTTTCGAGCAAGTATGCGATATATGGGCCTTATAGGAAAGATTCTCATCAAGATTTATTCCAAGGAATTTGAGATATTTTTCAGTCTCGTTATAACCAACTCTATCAATAACTTGATGGTTTATCCGTATTTGATGGGATATGACGTTCTTGTCCATGATACAAGGGTTAAGTTTTATGTATTTCGTTTTCTTAGCGTTTAGTAATAAGTGGTTAGCAGCACACCAATCAAATATTTTTTGAAGTTCTTCATTAAAGTCCAAGACTAGAGGGTTTATATCCGCACCAGATTTGTATACCGAAGTGTCATCTGCAAAAGATTGTAGGTTTAGCTTTGTTGACTTATGGATATCGTTTGTATATATTAAAAAGAGTATAGGGCCGAGAAGAGAACCTTGAGGAACTCCACATGTTAGTTCAGCTAGACAACATTTACTGTCTTCAAGAGAGACATATTAGGTCCTACTATGGAGATAGCTCTTAAACCAGTTGTTTGAATGACCTCTTATCCCATAGTAGTCTAGTTTTTTAATTAATATTTCATGACTTATGGTATCGAAGGTTTTAGGGAGATCCAGAAACAGGGCTATCGTACTATCTTTACTGTCTTTATTGTTCTCGAGAGCCATGTATTTTAGCAGTTGCATAGTCGGATGTAAAGTACTATGCCCTTTCCTGAACCCGTACTGCTGTTGGTAAAGAATATCATATTTATTTAGAAATTTTACAAGTCTTACAGACATGAGTTTTTCAAGGATTTTGGAAAATTCGGGCAGAATGCTGATCGGCCTGTAGTTTGTAAACTCCTTCTCGTCTCCCGATTTAAAGACAGGTATTACTTTAGGAATTTTCATCCTATCCGGAACTTTCCCCTTACTGAAAGAAGAATTCATAATATGTGCAAGTGGAGCCACAACCAAGTTTATTGAGTGTTTAAGGATGGTGGACGTTAGATTTTCACAGTCTTGACTTAACTTAGGCCTCATGGCATTTACTATCCTTGTGATTCCAAAGGACGACGTTGGTGTGACGAATAGGGTATCGTGGTGTGGATCATTCAGGAACTCAGTAAATAACTTACGCGGCTTGGTTATTAGCTTGGAGGTTTGACTTCCTATATTGGCAAAAAAAAAGTATTAAACGCCTGTGCAATCGCATTTGAATCATATATTGTCCTGTCACCATGATGGAATAATGAAGGCAAATTGCGTTTGCTTTTGTTTATATTTAGTGCTTTATTTAAGACTTCCCATGTTTTCCGCGTGTTATTTTTATTTTCTAGAAGAGTTTTTTCATAATACATTGCTTTACTTTGTTTTTTAATCTTGTTGAATAACTTACAGTAATTTTTGTAATTTTCGATATTCAATTTTGTGGGAGATTTTAGTTTTTTATGGAAGATTTTGCTTTTATTATTGGCAGAGATAAGAAGTCCTTTTGTCATCCAGGGCTTTTGCTTAATAAATTCTTTGTTTGGCTTATGTTATGCTGTTTCGAAGGCATCCATGTAAGTATTGATGAAGATTTCGTAGCTTTCGTCGGGACAATCTGATTCCAATACTCCAGAAAAATCACATTCGGACAACAACAGTTTAAAGTATTCAATAGTAGTAGAATTTATTTTCCTAGTCAAAGCCGGTTTTGTTCTATCCTCCTTGGTGTTTGTTGGTTCGATATAAAAAAGTGCCAAAGTGGTCAGATACATCTGTAAGGATTATTCCAGATGTAAAAGGATTAGCGATATTACTGGAGAAAATATGATCTATGAATGTAGCGGACGGAGGTGTTACTCTAGTGGGTTTGGTTTGGTAATAACATGCACAAATCCTTCACTAAACATCTGCTCTATAAACAAACCAGTCGTGGAATTAGAAGCTGATTTTAAAAGCTCAATATTAAGGTCACCCATGATTAATGATGATTTCCTTTCTTTATTTAGTGCATCAGTTAATTAGTTGATTTTTGATATGAATATGTCCATGTCTGCTTTAGGGGCAGTATTGGGTTCATAGATTACACCAACTATTCTCGCTGAATTCTTATACTTCAGTTCGACAAACAGTGACTCAAAAACATGTGGTATGAAGATGGAAAGGTCATGACGAACACTAGATGTTATATCAGCTTTAATGAAGAGCCCAGCACCCCCACGTCTATCGTCGTCACGGGGTCTTGTATTTTTTTGTAACTGGTGGTAACCTTCTAGACAATAAGATATATTGTCAGGGATCTGAAATACTTCTGTGAGGCCGATGATGTCGAATGAATTTTGGGGGCTATTCGTTTCAACAAGTAGATGATGTAGGGAGTCTCAGTGGGCTTGTAGGCTTTGGCAGTTCATATGAAATGCCGAGAATGATCTATTAGTACCATTAAGCTCAGCACGCACCTCACAGGGAGTAAAATACTTACTTTTTATAGTGTTGTATACCGACAGAGAGTAATTATCTTCAGTCAACGTACCAGTTATATCATTTAATATGTGACTAAGTTCATATTCAGGTTTTGTCTGGATCTCGTCCAATCTTACACTACCCGCCATGACTAACAGTCCAACCATCAGTAGCATCATCGCGTATGCATGCGATAGGAGTTGCCGTTCTTGTACATGTGGGGTTATCAGTTGTTACATTGTTGTTGATGAATTTTGCTGAGAAGTTAGAAGCTAGTTGTATAGTGACACATGAGTTATTTAGTGGTGAATTCAAGTACAATGTTGTACAATAAAAACAGAGATTTAAAATACAAAATAATATGTGAAATATAATTTCCAATACACGGCCTTGGCGGGAGGAGAAAAGTTGTCTCTGATTCTGCAGACTATTGTCTATAGCATATTATTAGGTTCATTACAATTTCAGTTATTTGCCACTTTGATTTAAGTAGATGACATTTTTTCTCTCACAAACACAAATAGTAACTGTTCATTTACTCTTAAATATTTGAAATTTCATTCATAGTAGACAACAGAGAGGATGTTGATAGTCCCTGCACCATCAGAGCTGTGAGATAGTATGAAGTACTGGATGAAGCAACTGGACTAAAGCAAGTTGTTCATTCTGATAGACTCCGTCGTAGCCAGCACCAAGTTCCAAGTGACTCGAGAATGAACCAGGAGAGTGACTCAGAAACTTGTAGTAGAAAATATACAGATGATACACAAGATGAGCCTGATGACCAGGAAGATGAATTGTTGACACAAATGGGCTTTGCCAAACGAACTCGGGTTAGTCGGCCAATTAGGAAACCTGTTTACCTCGATCAGTACATATGCCGCATTTCAATGTCCAATACCGAATATGTGAGGCCTTTGACTCAGAATGTTTTGTGTACTTTTGTACTTTCAGAGAAGATGGACCTATGTAGAGTGGCTGACAGAGAACACAGAAGGGGCTGGTATAGCAGGTCAAGATCAGAAAGGTAGTTAGACAGGAGGAGAAGAGAGAGGAGGAGGCACAGGTTTGAGCGGAGTAGTTATAAGGCAGACAGCAGATATACAGGAAGAAGAGAAGATAGGAACCTCAGTATAAAGAGGGCTTTCAAGACTGCAAGACAAGACAGAAGTCCAGTGAAGAAACCGGCGCTGTCACTCCGAAGTGTGGTGTCGAATGATGAGGCAGGAGCTGTTAGACAGAACCGAGACACTACTCTACACAGATCGGAGACTATCAGAGCACAGGTATCCACAAGAAAGAAAGAAGATGTTAGCACTCGAGTTGAAGGATTTGAGGGAATGGCTAAAGAACTAGAGAAGCCGCATAGAGATATTGCTGCAAGTGAACAGAGTGCTTACACTGGGAAGACTAAGTTGAGAATTTGCCAACATTGTCAGTACTCGACTAACAAGACTTCAAATTGGAAACGTCATTTGGATACAACGAAACATGGGAAAACAGCGACTAGCACTGGAACAATGATACCCACAGCAGGAAAACCTTCTGGGAAGAACTTAATCCGGATGATCAGACATAGACCAAGTCTATCAGAAGTTAGCTCGTTAAGTTTGGGCAACGAGCCAGTCTTGGATGTCGTTCTATCAGCTGATGAAGACAACGCGGCTGAAGCTGCATCATCACTACTCGCTCTTGTAAAAGAGGACTCATCGAAAACAGAGCATGGTGGCCGTGAAGTAGCATCTGTTGGGGTGCAGTGCAGTATTGTTCCGGTGAAGCATGTAGTTATCACAGAGACAACTGAGGGTACTTCCAAGCGAGTTCGGAGAGAAGTAAATGACGAGGTTATTGTTGAAGCAGAAGAGTTGCAAAGGTTAGATGCACTGTTTAGAGATTGTAGAGACTAAGCTGTTAAAAACTCATCTCTGCGTCGTGATTCTGGTCGGGCAATGCGGGACGTATTTGTCGGAGGCGTAGGTTATGCAATAAGCGATTTGTTGGCCTGCATTCTGAACAGACAGTTCCGCCTTGCGCGACGCAGGAAATGTTTCATTTCTTTGAGGGTTCCTGACTGCGAGAATTTGTGACGTCGTATGCCATATAAACAGATTCTTCGTCACAGTAAAAAAGACAGTGAGTGTTGACGCCGGCGGAGAAAGTTCATCGTGAGCATCGCACACTTATTAATAGAAAATGATATCTCAGTTGCTTTGCTGAACTATTGGCGGAGCGTCACAGATTCACACACTCGGGAACTCTTCATTTACTATGGATGGTAACTGTTTTATTTGTATACGTAATTCTGAAGAATAAATCATTCCACTTTAAATCTGTTGTTGTCACCTTTTGGCTGACACTTACCCGCGATTGGCAAAGCCTTGTTTCCAGGGGAGCCGGCAAAGCTCTTCCATTTCCTTGTGGTTTGCTACCTCATATTTCCTGAGTACGGAAAAAGGTGTGACAGGAGGGTACAACGAGTTGGAATTACATTTAGATGCGAAATAGCAGAAGTATTCTACATATGCATTACAGATTACACAAATATGAGACGATAGTTAGAGTTCTATTTTGGTTGGGTCAAATGGGCAAGCGACGATGTGGACTACAATATACATTATCGATTACAATAAGCCGTTTTATAAAGTCAGACATTGCCTCTTTAGAGTGGGACACTTTCTAAAACGCGTTTCACACAGCCATCTTCTCTAATTTGACAGCTTGCATCTCTGAAATGACAATGTCTGAAATTACGAAACCGCTTATACAATTACCATGTTCTCGACATTTGGGCCTATATCTGACACATTGGGTAATTTGGGTAATACCATTGCGTCAGATATAGGCCAAAATGTCGAGAAATGGTAGTTGTTTAAGTGGTTTCTTAGTTCCAATGGGTAATGGTATGCATATTGCTAGTGACAATGACTGATGTCGGACAAGATTGCGAATTAGGAATTACCATGTCAAGTTGTCAACTAACCCACGCTCATATACATTTCAATGTACTGAAGGTAGGTTGCAAATCGCGATTTTGCCTATAGTTTGCACTATCTAACTCCAAGCCACTACATCCAATACCGAATACCGGTACGCATACCTGCATGTCGGAAATTGGCCAATCCATCTGGAATATATCAGGTGCCAATGCTAAGAACAAAACGTTTTTGTGCTGAAAGACTTGGAGTATTTGCACTATCTATCTTTAAGTTCTTAACCCATTCATATACTATATATCACATAACATTTAGTCTGTAGTTCACGTTTCCGCTATCCTCCACGTGCTATATGACATACAGAATGTGCAGGTTAGCGGGAAACATGAACTACAGACTCCACTAGTCACAGTCACAAGTTGTAAACACGTTTCTTCGCTCTCTAACTTCTCTATAATGATGGATATGAGAAAATATTTTAAAATACCCTACACATTTCCTCAATGCTTGCCCGTCAGTTGGCAGTAACTTGATGCTTTCTTTAACACTAACGCGTAAACTAATTCAATCATTATAAAATATCTTAAATAAAGCAAATGTGTTAAAATCTGGTAACAATTGGTATTACCAAAAGTAAGATTTTAACACATTTCACTTCATTTAAGGTATTTTATAATGATTAAACCGGTCCGAAACCGGTCCAGGCAAGAATATTGGACCACCTAGGGTTGGACCGGACCGGAGCGGGCCACCACTGGCGGTCCGGTACGGTCCGCATCCCTAGACGTGTCCAAATATATTACAAAGAAAACAAATAACTAGAAATATTTTGCAAACAAAACACTAAAGGAACAGACAAGATAATAATGTTCTCAAGAGATAAATTCTATAAAAACACTTTATTGCTGGGATTAATAGGGATTAAGTATAACAGCCGATCACCGAATTGTAATCTCATATGTTGGACGAAATGTCGTAAAACAACTGGACGGTATGTCGGTGAAGGACTTTTAGACGGTATGTCTTATACGACATAAAACATTTCCAACATATCGTCCTTTAACCGCGAGTTCGGCCCAAAATGGTGAGTTTGGTCACAAAAAGTGAGTTTGGCCCAAATGAGTTCGTCTCCACCATAAGTTAGCTCAGCCCACAGCGTGAGTGAGTTCGGCGACAATCCTGACATGCATTCGGCTCATGTCACAACCAAAAGCTAATGCATCTCTGATCGGGGAACAAAAAAAAAACAAGGTTAATATTTCATTTTTCATTCTAACCCTTATACTAAAATTAAAAGTTTAACTTAACAATTTCATAACAAACTTAAATTATAGATAACATAATACAGCGTATAGTACAGAGAGTAAAACTATGAAATTATCCACAAACTACTTATTGTATATATTTTCAAAAAGCTTGTTACCAGTTCCTGTATACTATATTTATTGTTCATTGAAAGGGAGTGGAGGGAATTCTAAGTGGAAAGCACTTGTCCTCCAGTCCTCATTTGCACCATTAATGCCAAATAAAAATATGTTTAAACTAAACATCCAGATCTCTAATATTGTTCATATGAGATTTTTTTCCGCGATGAGTGTTTTGATGATTAAAAGGATTTAAAATGGGTGGCGTGGCGCAGAACTTTTGTTCATTAAATTCGTCACAACGGAATAAATGTATTTTGTGCGCCGAAAGCGCGCAGGGACATTCTGGAACAAGCTCCTTTCGACCCCCAAATAACTGTAAGATTGTTTTTCTTTCCATGTCTGAGCGTGGCAAAGGAGGAGAGTGTTTAGTGATTTAGGATGCATGACTCTTGCATACATGTCCGTATAGCGGTAGAATTGCCGGTTTCTTGCTTTGTGGTAGCCTGTCTTCCTGAAAAGAGGTTTTGTTACATGTTTTGGATATCTCATGGGAGGTTTGATTTGATATTTCATTGAGCCGATGTTGTTGATCTTAATTTCGCCGTATTCCGCTCTGAAGAAGCCGTCAGCCAGTTCGGGACTCTTCCCGTGGAATGTTCTGGAAGTCCAGTTGACTTTTCCCCCTTCTCCTCGGGTTCCGGGAGTGTGGACTCGTTGGAACAGTGGCTGGATTGGTAACAACCGATCGGAGACCCAGGTCCAGATTGGTTGACCTCCATGTCGCCTTCCACCTCCTCCTCCGTGTCTCCAGTCCTCTTTGGTGAAGGGGGGGGGGGGGTGGATTGGCGAAAGTAGGGAAAGTGGGGAAGGCGGTGGGGACAGTGAGACGGTTGTCGCCCTCAATAAAATCAACATTGGGCTAACACATATCAACAAAAACGTTTATACACTCGACACAACAGGTATGGCAAGCACCAATTTGCCCCGCAGTTCAATGACAGTCACTGTACACAGATTTTTTGGTTTGGCGGACAGCCGATTTTCTGACGAATTTTTGATACAGGAAATCAAGTTTGATGACAATTATCATGATGTAAAAGAGAGAATTTTGTCAGCAGATGTTGAATCACCGAAATGTTTTTGGAGGTATCCAGATAATTTTATGTGAAGATTTCTTTCAGCTGCGACCGGAACCTAATGTAAATTATAATGACCTGGGAGACTTCATCATATCAGAAGAACTTTGATTCTCAGGGAGAGTTTTCCAAGAAACTACTTGCATGTCAAGTGTTGGAATTATCACAGGAACTTGGAACATAATCAGTATTTAGCGACAGTCAGTAATAAATAACATAATATGCACACACCCCCTCCTAATATAATAAAAACACGTGTTGTGTTGTGGGCATGATTTACCCAGAGATGCTGAAAGAATGTGACTTTAAACACCAATTAACAAAAAAAGAAGAAGACAAAGCAGAATTATAACTGATTATTAAAAGTGGGATATTTTTTTTTGGATAGCTAAAACTTACTGCAGCCCCTCATGTTAGCCTCACAAGAAATGAAGTGAAGGGTCATAACCTCCAAGGAAGGAAAATGTACATTGTAGGATCTCTCTTATAGTTGTTATTGGTTGTTTAAAGTGATTAAATCTGGTAACTCCAATGAGTACATCAATAATTGTTTTTGGAAGATTTGACTGAAAATTCCCGCGTGGGAGCCCGGGAAGTCTAGACGTGCCTTTTCACTGTAGTAAACAAGCTCTGCTTTACTGGTAAAATATGACCAGGTAACCAAAGCCTGGGGTGGACGTCCTCTAAAGTGGGCAATGCGTACATGTATAAATGATTGGTTAATCTTCACTTTATACTTGTTGTAACTATTACCGCCACAATATAACATTAGGTGCCAATTTGGTGCTAAGCACAAATAAATAAATTGGGAAGTCAGATGTGTACTCTGCAATGCAATCTCATAAAGTCATTCTATGTTACCAAAGCACTACTTGGGTCTATATTCACAAAATGTTGGGCTTTTATTGTTTTACTATCACTGTTTTTCAGATGTACATACACATAAACAAAACTTGAACATTTAAAAGATGGAAACTTTGACAATGCATGTAAGTTTTTAGTCCCCTATTGGCATCGCCGGAGGAGACTATAGGTTTGCACTCTGTCCATCCGTCAGTCTGTCAGTCCGTCAGTCTGTCAGACAGTCTGTCAGTCACACTTTAGTTTTCCGGACTTTATTGGAAATGCTTCAACCGAATGATTTCATTTTCGGTAGCCTACTATAGAACGATGACTTACAGATCAAGTTTGAGTTTCGTGCTGATTGCATTATTCATGTGTGAGTTATGGCCCTTGGAAATATGGAAAAGCGCCAAAATATCAGTTTCCGGACTTTTTTGGAAGCGCTTCACCGAAATGATTCCATTTTTGGTAACCTACTATAGAACGATGACTTACAGATCAAGTTCCATTTGCACTTTGTCCATCAGTCAGTCTGTCAGTCAGTCTGTCAGTCACACTTTAGTTTTCCAGACTTTTTTTGGAAATGCCTCAACCGAATGATTTCATTCTTGGTAACCTACTATAGAAAGATGACTTACAGATCAAGTTTGAGTTTCATGCTGGTTGCATTATTCTTGTGTGAGTTATGGCCTTTAGAAATATGGAAAAGCGCCAAAATATCAGTTTTCCGGACTTTTTTGGAAACGCTTCAACGGAATTCATGCTGATCACATCTAGGTTATAACATTTGTATGATTATTAATGCTCATTAGTCCGGTAGGGGACATTGTATTGCTTCAGCGATACGTGAGCTCTTGTTCAATTTGTTATGGGCAGAGATGTTAACTGTCTACTTCATGTGTAATTTTTTTTTGTAAGTGGAGGATCAAAATATATTTGCTCACATTCTCAATAATTGAATAATATCAGGTATGGATGAAGTTTTGTAATAACTTTTGGGGAGGGCAACTATCCTTCAAGTTTTCTCAAATAAAAACATGTCGTCAAGCTGTGTGAGGAGATTTGCGAATGGGTGTCCTTGCCAAATGTATGATTTTTTTAAATATTATGATTCAATGAAAACTACTCTCACTGGTAAATTTTCTTGCCACCACAATGTAACATACAATACCATCTGAATACGCTGTAGGGTAATTACAGGAACACATCTGCTACATTTTCCACTGATGATAAGTCCAACACTTGGCGACATTTCATTGAGAAAAATTGCATTGAATATTTTCTTGTGTTTATTCTACAACTTATTTCAGCTCGCGTTGTGCAATAATTATGTGATCACGTGAACACTCACAGAGTGAAGTTTCTACCAAGTAATAAATTATCCTCAGTGGAAAAACTTTAAAAATTCACAACGATGATTTTCGTCACTGCGTCTTCAGGTGAAACCCAAGGTTCCAGAGGCTGAAACAGTGTTTGAAAATCTGGAAATTACCAAACGAAGCAAACTTTATGATCATTGAGTGTTAACTTTCATCAAGTGATCTACAACCTGAAAATGTTCTATTATTTCTTGTGATTTTTTAAAAACATTTTCAATATTTCTTGGGCAGTAAATCTATCACACTATGTATTAATAACCAAACATATTAGTGATGTAAAAATCTGAAAGGGGGCTGGGGTCACAACACAACACATTATGTGTTGGCAGGGAGCACACGACGTGGCGTATCTAGCTGTCTTTGGTGCAGGGCCAGAGAGAGGGTTGGAGCCAGGGGTAGTTACCGCAGGGTCCAGAACGTTGGGGGCCTAAGTTAGGCCCAGGACTCCAGGATTCTTGGGTTGGACCCATCTCTCCCCCAGTCTAAGACTATTTTAATTTTCTGGTTTGAAATTTTCTGATGAAAAAAATTAAAATCTGTGCTTTCAGGCCATGCTTGGTCTAAGGCTCCCCCTACCAGATTCTGAACCCTGTGCCAACAGTTAAGAATGGGGCTGTATCGTGAATGGAGCTCTGCACTTAACCAACTGTTGTATTTTTAGACTGCATGATTCTTGAAGTGATAACTGTATTAAATCAACTTGACGTAATAAGTTTGCATGTAACACATCAAGAATTGTGCATTCAAAACGCTGTAACTCTTGGTCACTGGGTACCGGCTTAATGATGAATTTAGAAATTTGAAACATGCTGGTTGCTAAAAACATAATTTTGACGGCCAAAAAATAACATGATTTTTTAAAGCTGGCAGAAGTATCCATTTACTAGCTGATTTCAAAATTTTATTGGAGTTTGAGAAGACCCCACTACCCCCCCCCCCCCCCCCCCCCCCACCCACCCACCCCCAATCATCGCTCGTGACTTCAGCATCAGTATCAATATCCGGACACTTTGAAAAGGTGGTCCGTCATATAAGCCTGCGCTCTAAATTCCTCACCTCGGCCCCGTTTTGGTGAGGATCTGAGGGTATCTCCTGGGAAATTTCTTTTACAATTTGCCATAAAACAATGCAGTTTGCTTAATTCCTGGGCAAGGGTGAAGTGCCCACCATCAGTTGCTATTTGGCACAGATAACCACAGGCCATATTTCCTGAGATGACATAGCTTTGGAAAAAGATGTCACCCTCCCCGCCTCAGCTAAATCCACCACTGTAATATGCACATACAGTAACAACTGAAATAAATTATAGGATAACTACAAGAAACTTTTGATCCCATTTTGTTGTTTTGATAATTCCAGCCCTTGATCTCATTACTAGAGAATGATGTCAAAGGATGCAAAAATCAACAAAGGAAAAATGTCACTTAAATTCTGTTGTGGCTATCCTGTGACTTATTTCAGCTGGTACTGCAGTATCATCTCCCCACATTGTTCTATTTTCTGATAATCTCTCTCCAAGAGTTTTAGAAGTATCACTGTCAGAATTTGATGTGGATGGGGGTGGGTGGGGGTTAATGGAGAAGACGTCTCGCTGCCCCCTCCAAGTTTTCATATCCCATGTAAACTACATGTGGTTAATGTATAATGATAGTAACTATGGCAATGGAAACTAAGTGGGGGTGTGGTGGCTCAGTAGATAGAGGTGCAGACTGCAAGCCGTGAGTTCCTCGGTTCGAATCCCGCCTGCGGCAACCGCGTTGTGTCCTTGCGCAAAACACTCCACCCCATTGCCCACGTGGCGTTGTGTACTAAAGCGTACTGCACTTCGACCAATGCTAACCCTCCTTGTGTAGAGTTAGTATGTTGGGGAGCTGACTGTTGCTCGCCGTTGCTCTGTGGCCATCTCCGGGTACTACGGCTTCCACCACAGGTAAAACTGTCGTGGTTAATGATTAGCCGTTGTACAGAAATATGTGACCTTAAACGCCAATAAATAAATAAATAAATAAATAAATAAATAGAAACTAAGTGAAGTTCTGCTTCAGGGTATCAGATTAGCTTGATGATGTTTTGTAGTTTGCATATGGATAACATATGTCCACCTCCTCCCCTCTCCGCAAACCCCCCAGTTAAAATATCAATAGCATGACTAGTAATGTTGATTTTAAGTATCTGTATATGACATGTTACCATGACACCATCATTGCTGTTTTTCGATCGATTAAAATGTTTTTATTGAAGTAAAGTTGTTGTGTCGTCTAGTGTTGCATTGAGTAAAACCTGAAGAGACTTTTGAATTTTCCGTAGTTGTGGCTATTAGTAGACGACCAATGAATGCGTGGCGTCACATTCATTGTTCGGTTACCGGCTAAGAGTGGTCGAAGATCGCCAATAGTCTCGATTTACTCGATAAACAGTGAAAAAATGCGAATAAAAGTCAACTTTCGTCGATCTTTGGGCCACGCAATACATTTTAAATCCTCGTAATAATGAAAATACTCGCCAGAAGCACAGATTCTCGACACAAGCTGTGAAATCGAAAGAAAAATGATATTTGATAGCATTTTTGAATCGATGCTGATGTGCCCTCATAATGGTATACAAATATTAACAAGGTACACAACTCGCTTTTCGAAAACGATAGCACTCATCTTCATTATACCCCCGTCAAATATTTGATAAACATAACGTATCCAGCAGTACCCGGAGCCAGTGGAAAAGGGAATGAATAAGCTTTAAGTAATAGTTACTAACTGAGCTGGAGGTGTTCATGAATTTGAACAACCTGCCAACGTGCTGTAACACCTCGCCGTTTCGCGGCTCGGCGTCAGGTTGGCAGGTTGTTCAAATTCATGAATACCGACAGCGAGGTTAGTAACTTACTTACACTCCAATTCACAGAATGCACGGACCCAGGTATGGTAAGTGAGTACAGGTGTTCAAGTGACGAACACCTAGTAGTAGGTGTATATTGCGGATTCAAGCATCAACGTACATGTACGTATACATGTACACCTCCATAGGATTTAGTGTTAAAATCGTGTACATGTACAAGATTTTAACGTTTTTTAGGGTGCTTTAGAATCCGCTTGCGGATTCAAACATCACTGATTGTATCCAAGAGTGACAAAAAAGCATGAAATTTTACGTACAGTACATGTACTGTTTTGATTGAAATCGGCAAATGAGTTTCCCCCATAGGATTCAGTGTTAAATTGCGAGCAAAAAAACGTTTTGTCGTTTCTAAATCATCCTCTTGCCGATTCTAACAATCCGCGTCCGTACACGATTTTAACACTGAAACCCAATGGAGGCGTACACGGAGATCCGTTTGTGGATTTTAGGTCTGAAATCGACTCGTGTGAAGAGGTGATGTTTGAATCCGCAAACCCACTGTCGCGTTTCTCGAAGTAAGACTAGCGCACGTTATTGCGAGGTGATCTCAATAAGCACTTGATGGAAATGTTTTGAATGAAGAGTGTTGTCGGTGTGTTAGAAATCCGCAAACCCGCTGTCACGTTTTTGATTGATATATATAGGAGAGAAAAAATATAAATAAATAGTTATTTAAAAAAATAAATTTATCAAATCGAATAGATAATAAAAAAATACGTAAATCATGAGCGATTCTCAGACTATTAGAGTAAGGTTTCTTTTAAAAATGCTGATGAGAGCCTACGCATTCTGCGTGAACGAACAACTAGGTCGTCTCTTGTTAGAACGATGCGTCGGATGTCGGGATCATCTAGACTTCGATCATGAGAATCATTCGTGTCTGTGGATGGAAAGGGAAGATATGGTCAACAAGTATTTCGAACCGGCGAGCGAACGCGTTCAAATCAATGAAGTGATCGCATTTTGGAAGAGATTACTCTTCTGTAAGGATCAAAGCAAGCCCACAGTTTCGGAAGAACAGAAATTGGCTCGTAAAAGTCTTACTTTTGAAGATAAGGGATGCGTCAAGAAATTATTGTTCAATGAAGCATACGTCTAAGTTTCTCGTTGATATAAAATAAGGAAGAATAGAAAAATAAAATAAATACACACATAAATTTTTTATCTAATATTAGAAAGATAAAAAAGAAAAATGAAAACCAGAAATAAATTGTATCCGATGTTAGTGGACGACGAGGATGAGAAGCCGATCGACGTTTTGCCGACGGCACCATCGCTAGAAAAAAGAGAAAGAGGAGAGAGGTATCGCATCGATCAAATCAGTAGAATCCAAGAGTATCTAACTCGAGAGAGAGATTCTCGTCGTTCCCTCAAGAAGAAGTATTCGCGTTTCGTGAAATTCGTCAATGCGATCGACACGACACTCATCACGATTTCCATGGGTTTACACGCGGCCGGCATCAGATTGTTGTCGACCGCGGTCAGCATTCCGATCGTGTTGACCGTAGAAGGAGTGGCTCTCGCTGCCGGATTGTTTAGCACGCTCGGAAACTTTTTGAGTAGGAAATTATATCTGAAGGCGAGGAAACACGACAAGATTCGCGTCTTGGCTGACTCCAAGATCGACACGATATCCGAAATGATCTCTATGGCGTTGAAAGACGGTAGGATATTGGACGGTGAATACTTCGCGATATTGAGCGAGAAAATGAAATATGATGCCATGAAAGAAGCGGTGAGAATCAAGACTCGTCAGATCATCAAGGAAGAGATGAAGGATTCTCTCGTGGAAAAGGGGAGGAAAGAGGTCAGGGAGGAATTCAGTAAGATGATAAAACTCAAGAGCAGGGATTGAAAAAAAAAATATATATATAATAAGAACAGAATTAATTATTAAATTTATATATAAAATAAAAAACGAAATTAATTTACATAACTCTTAAAAAATGTATTGCGTAAAGTGTAAGAGAGTTACCGAGATGAGTAATTCTAGAGAAGTGCGAACTAAAAATGACAGACAGATGCTTCACGGAATTTGCGACGTGTGTGGTTCTGTCAAGACTAGATTCGTCAAAAAAAAGAACGCGAGCAAAGGTAAAGGCATCGAGAATAAAATGATCAATAATCTACCTTTCGAAATGCATCTACCCGGTCACAGTTTCACAGGACCCGGAACGAAATTGAACAAGAGACTCAACGCCGATCTGACTCCCAAATCTTGGAACAAACCTGTGAATAGGGTGGACGTGGCTGCGTATATGATCACGATCTGTGCTACGTCGGACATCCCGACACCAAGACTCGCAACGACATCTGTGATAAAAACATGTTGGGGAAATTGAGAGGCATATCGAATCTGACCAGGAGAGAGAAGATGGAACGTTCACTGGTTGGCAATCTTATCGGTGCGAAACGTCGATTCAGATGGGGCATTCAAAAAAAAAAACGCATCTGAAAAGAAGAAGAAACGATTATTGGCCGAGGAGTTACACAAACCCATAGTGCGTAAATTTCGAAAGAGAAGGGTGTTCGTGAAGGGTCTGGGTGATATTTGGTCTGCCAACTTGGTCGACATGAGATCGTTTTCGAGGTGGAACGAGGGCGTCAAATATCTATTGACGGTCATCGACGTGTTTTCCAAATACGGTTGGATCAGAGCTTTGAAGAATAAATCGGGACCTTGCGTCGCCGAGGCTCTGAAGAGCGTGTTCGACTCGTCTTCTCGAAAACCGAGTAAATTGTGGGTGGATAAGGGAAAGGAATTCTACAACAAGCACATTCATCGATTGGTAGACCTCTACTCGATCGAAAACGAAGAGAAAGCCAGCGTAGTGGATCGTTGGAATCGAACGATGAAGGAAAAGATGCACAGATACTTCACGGCGAATTCGACCAAGAAATACATATACGCTCTGAACGGTCTGGTTAAAGATTACAACAACACCCGACACAGATCGATCAAGATGACTCCCGCGGAAGCTAGCGATCCTCGAAACGAAAAATGGGTCTACGCAAATATATATCCTGAGTGATCTAAGATCAGGAAGAAGTCTAGAACGCCGAAATTTATGGTCGGTGATTGAGTGGGAATTTACACTTATAAGAAGCACTTCGAAAAGGGTTATACTCCTCGATGGACCTCGGAAATCTTCGTGATAATCAAAATATTTCACACCGATCCGGTGACTTACGAAATCGAAGCTTTGGATGGAGAAGAGATCATCGGAAAGTTTTACGAACAACAATTACAGAAGACGAAGTTTTGATAAAGAAAACAAATTTTTTTTTATTTACTCTCTTTAACATTTTCTTGTTTACACACATATATATAAGAGAGAAAAAAATAATAATAAAAAATAATTAAAAACTATTTTTTAGATAAAGAAAGCAAGTTAATTAATAAACAAAAAACTAAAAATCCTTTAAAATGACAAATATACTAGATATAGCACAAAGCATAGTGAAAGATGAAAGTATTCAAGAATATGAGGTTCACAAATACGAACCGGTAACCGGAACGAGTTTGAACAATGCGGGAGAGATAAGAATCAACGTCGAAACTCAAGATCTATTCATACATCCTAGTGAGAGTTACATAGTGGTGCAGGGACGTCTCACCAAGGAAGATGGGTGCAACTACGCCGACGACGACACGGTTACTCTAGCCAATAATGGCATCATGCATCTATTCAGTAACATAAAATACATGCTAGCCGGACAAGAGATAGAATCTGTGTTTCATCCCGGTCAGGCCACCACGATGTTCAGACTCTTGACGTATCCTGATGATTTTTCGAAATCCAGAGGACTTAATCAGTTGTGGGTGAAAGACACCGTCGGCCCTGCTAGCGCCGGCGCCGCCTTGATATTCGACTATGTTGTCAAGACGTCCAGACCTAAAGGAACGTTTTCGTTCAGGATACCTTTGAAACACATCTTCGGATTTGCGGACGATTACAACAAGATCATGTACGGATTCAAACACAATCTGACGTTGATTCGAAAAGGAGACGACGACACAATAGTGAGACTCACTGCGACCAATGCGGGTAAGATAACTCTACACAAGATATCATGGTTCATTCTGCACGTGGAGCCTTCAATCGTGGAGAAAGCGCGTCTCTACAAGATCATAGAATCGAAGAGTAAATTACCCATGGGATTTAGAATGAGACAGGGCGACACGGCTAGCATTCCTCCCTTCACGAATCACTTCGATTGGAGATTGACGGTGAAATCCACTTCCGAGAGACTGTGTTTCATCGTGGCTGCATTTCAGACCGATAGGGACGGGTCTCAGAAAAAGAATGCATCGCTGTTTGATCACTGCCATTTGAGAAACATGAAAGTGTTTCTGAATGCCACGAGATATCAGCAATCAATTACAATGCGTCATTTGACAAGAACGATTTCTGCAGACTGTACGGTGACGCCGCTGATTTTAGAAAGAAGTATCACGGTCTAGACGAATTGATGAGCAACCCTAACATATCTCCCAGCGAATACAAGTTGATGTATCCCATGTTCGTATTCGACGTCAGTAAACAGAGTGAACGACTCAAGAGTAGCGTCTTAGACATTCAGATCAAGATGCAATTCGATAGGAATGTTCCAAGAAAAACTGAAGCCTTCGCCCTGGTCCTGTCAGACAGAGAATTACAATTCGAATCGGACAGAAATAAGATGTCGATCATTCGATGAGAGACGAGTGTGTGAAAACTGGAGATTGATATATTAGTGGCATCGTTTATTTGATATTTTTTCTTTCGCGATTTTGGATTATATTTTTGAGGTTTTTTACTTATTTTTGCATCATTAAAAAAAATAACGCAAAAAAATCATAAAAAAAAAAAAATCGTTTTTAATGATATTTTTTTAACAAGAAAAAAAAGTTTCATCCGAGAAAAAAAATCATCTTTTTTCGACATTCTCGACGTACAAAATGTTACAATTCGTAAGTAGTCACATAGAAAACGAAATACACATTCCATTTTCGCGTTTGAAAAAAAAAGATTTTTACGATTACGTTCTGAATTATTTAAAAGATCGCGTGCTATTCACTCGAGAGAAACAAAAAGGATATTTTGTGATGAAGATATTAAAACTCGAAAAGATCTTAGATTGTTCTATCCTGTGCGATCGTCTCTCCGTTTCCATCAGATGTTCCATCCTGTGTTGCAAGCCAAAAAAAAAACAAAAAAAAGATGTGGAAAAATGGTTAGATAAACAGCGGGATAGACGGTTGGAAATGAAAAGAATGAGATGCTTTCCACCGTCCCCACTACCTTCTGAAGAGAATGGTAATGATGCAAGTGTTACCAAGAGATGCACAACATTCGTTCATAATTATGATTCGGATAAACAAAAGTGTTGTTATAAACGTATCATATCACAAAAAAAAAAAAAAAGGAAGAATCGATGCTGAAAACGGAGAAAAAAGGAAACGTTATTATAATATATGGTGATAGTGAAGAAGAAGGAAAACAAATATCACAAAAAAAAGAAAAAAAGAAAAGAAGAATCGACGCTGAAATTTGAGAAAAAAAAAGGAAACGTTATTATAATATATGGTGATAGTGAAGAAGAAGGAAAACAAAAAAAATGAGATCTAAAGATGATCTCATTACTTTTTTTTTTTTGTTTTTTGTTTTTTAATAATCACACATTATTTTTTTTAATTCATTATTTTCCACGCATTCACTGTTTGTTCAAAGGAACTAGTTCGATCAGTAGACTCACCACAGAAGTGGTGGCTTTGGGATTATTGGTTTTCGTAACGAAATTAATCCTGTCTCCGGCGTTCACTTTGAGAGGCGTGCCAAACATGCTAACATTCACGTGTTGATTCTCAGTCTTTTCGATGCTGTATCTCTTATCGCTCTCTACACCATTCACCATGAGATTGACGACCGCTCTGTTATTCAAATCCGAGGAAGCCAGACTCATTCGAAGGATATCACCTCCCAGCGGTATGGGATATCCCACCTGACCATGTTTCGATCTGCTACCTCCATTTCCGAAAGACCACTCAGCTTTTCCCTCATCTAAGGTACCGGCCTCTTCGGCCCACACAGTGATCAATTGTCTAGCATATTTGACTTTCTCCACCACCAAAATCAGGGTGCTGGCATCCGTCATGTTCACGGGATCCGGTAGATTCGTGAGCGCATGTCCACCCATGTCTAGTTTACCTTCCATGTTGTCACCCTTTCTCCAGACCGAGTTGTCATGCACGTACTTCCTGCTGACTGCGCTGGAATCGAATTCGGGATCGTGACTGAGTCTGAATAAATTCTTACCATTCATGTCGATACCACCCTCCATGGTTCCGCCAGATTGTTTGTTCAGGTAGAGATCGTCCACTTGCGATTCTAGGTATTCTTGTGATCGTATCACGGCAGAATCTATGTAGCCCTTGTTGACCTCGGTTGAGTCTGCATCCGTGTCGTCGACCTTCAACAGATTCAATATCTTGTTGAATCCCGCATTCAGATCCGATTTCATTTCTCATCTGTCAGACTTTCTCTGTTCCAGATCTATGTAGTGTTTGGTCGCCACATCCTTGGGATTCGTGGGAGTGGCCACGTTCGTTATTTTGTTAGAATTGGCGTTCAATTCCGAGTGCATCGTTTTCTGAACGTATCTATTTCTAAGGTGTTCGCTGAATCTCGCGTGAGAGTCGTCCGCATATTTCTTGGTCGCGGCATCGGTGGGATCTATGGGATTTGCAACGTTCACCAAACATTTGGATTTCAGATCGAGATCGTCGGTCATGGTTTTATCCACGTAATTATCTAGCAGGATTCATTCGAAATCGGCGTTCCCCCTGTCGACGTATTTTTTAGTCGCAGCATCTGCGAGATCTATCGGCTCGGGAAGATTGTAGAGCTTCTTATCGTTCATGTTCAAAGGTTCTTCTCGAGGTTTGTATCTCCAAACGTAACATTCTTCCAAGTTGGCAATGTCATAACCAATGTCGACTTCGAACATCTTCCTCTTCTTTCTTAGGTTGACTTTTTCGTTGTCACTTCTACCAAATTTATCGACTGGCATGTTGTTGTGGGATTTTTTGTTTTTAGAAAAATATATTCAAAACGCAGTTTATTAAAAATGAACTATGTTATTTTATTTTTCGTTTTTATTCGATTAAAATTTTTTTAAAATAATTTTTTATCTTTATATATACTATAAAAAAAAAATCTTTCTCTAATGTAATTCATTGAGAATGTTTTGAAATTGATCTCCTTCAGACCATCTCTTGAGAACGTAGAGACACAGGTGACCGCAAAACACTTGATCTGGTGATTGCACTTGTTCCATGTTGTAACAAACCATCGATTTGTTGAAATAGTTCTTTATTTCTTTTGGCGGCGAGATTCCGTAGCTGTCGAAATAATAATTTTTCTTCTTCCCATTCTTGATCCACGCCACCCAGTGAGTGCCTTCACCTGATGAATCATCTAGATTTAAAATTCCGCATTCTGGTTGTCGAGGACTTCTCTTCGGCAAGGCATCTCTGGAAAACACACCTAGAAAATCTTTGATTTTCAAATCTTTTGCAGCATTCAACAGATCGATGTTAGATAGGGGTTCGTTAGGTAAGACGACACCTTCTATGAATATCTTTATTTTCTTATTCATAATGTGTATATATTTTTTTTTAATTATTTATTTTATTATAATTCACTAAAATGACGTTATTTTTTTTTATTTTTTTATTTTTTTTTAAATTAACATTCTCGATGTCTCTATCGATTTCCATAATCTTGAATCCGTCTAATTCCTCTTGATTTTCTAGACTCTCGATGTCACTATCGATTTCCATAATATTGAATCCGTCTAATTCCTCTTGATTTTCTGGACTCTCGATGTTACTATCGATTTCTATAATTTTGAATCCATCTAATTCCTCTTGATTTTCTGGAATCCTATCATCCACAATCGTATCTAGAATCCAATCATATCATCCACATCATCTAATTAGATCCACAGTCCAATGTCCGAGTGCCAAAGTGCTTATTTTATCGTCTAACACGAATCTCTTATCGTCGTCGGCCGTCAGCAAAATCTTGTTGACTATTTCGGTATACAAGTCGTGATTTTCACTTCTAATCGATTTCATAGTCTTATACACCGGACCACTTCCTAACAGAGAATCTTTATACTCTTGGAAAGAGATGTTTTTCTTCACCACGCACACTTTAACTCCTTTGCACTTCTTGATCTCTGCATCTTCTAGACGATAAGCATACAGTTTGGGTCTCAAGCCCACGAATTCGACAATTTGTTTACCACCGCTCTCATCCTTAAATTTACCCAACACCTTCTTGTTGTCATTCGATTGAATATTGGACGGGTGATCGACGGGATAATTGCTTGTGTTGAACCACTTGGCCACGTCCTGAGATATATCTCGGTAGACGTCTTTCATCTCTATCTCGTAAACTAAACTGTCTGTGTCAGTGAACAGTAGTTTGGCTTTATCACCAAATTTTCGTTTGACGTAATCGTAGTGAAACTCGTACATCAATCGCTTGCTAACATCTAAGATGATCGGTCTGAGATAATACGGTTTGTCGAACTTCAGGTGCATCTTTTGCATGTGAACGGCCACTAGATTTTCGTCGAATATGATTCGGTGTTTGTAATTAGGTTTCACCACTAATGTTTTAGCTCTTTTCTCAGACATGACGAGTCGAACGTCGGTTCTCTTCCTGATGTTTTCCATCGATTTACCGTACACGCAGTTGTTCATGAGTTTGAAGAAATCTTTTTCGAAATTGTTCTCAGCTCGAATTCTGAGATTCGTGTTGAGATCGATGTATTTTTCATCCAAGGCTCTTCGTGGATTCGAATGATGCAATGTATGTCGACTAATTTCATCCCGTAATCGATGTATTGTTTCAAATTCTCGCTGTAGACGACGTAGTTACGTTTGTTAACTAAATTCGGAATGAGTTTTTCCTCGTCTCCTTCGTTCGGGAGCCAGCGGATAATCGTTGTGTAGATCGTGTAATTCTTCTGGACAGTTCAAATCGACTTCTAAAATGCAAGGATAGTCTCTCCATTTTTGCATCTCTTCCGGTTCCGTCACCCATTCGAAATTTCCAATCGGTAAAGGATGACTCATAGCCCAACCGTACAGATTATTAGCGTCCCAATACGATATGTATTTATTTGAATATCTGTGAGAGATCATCGAGACGCCACCTCTCGCAGCCCTTTCGAACATGAGCAAAATGTCCACGTCAGATAATAATTCCAATTGGACTTCAGTGGTCTTCAACAGAGCGTCCCACGCCAGACCGGGTGCGGTGAAATACCAAGCGGGATCCAGATCATAATTTTGACAACAGACGTCTCGAAAATTTTCGAACACATCTGCCAAGAGTAGAACGTCGGTCTTCAGATACAGATCGTGATAATCTCTCATGGTTTTCATATCGAATGATTTCCACACGTTTTTAGCGTGTTCGTAATTCTCGTCGGAAATGTCAGATTCGTATAATTTCGAATAAAAATCTTCTTTCGAAGGTAGTGCAATGTCTTCGAATCTCTTTAGATCGTTCATGTAATCATAAGGATAGACTCCTTTCCTCAACATGACGTCTACTCGTTCTCCGAAATGTTCACTCATGATTTTAAATTTATCCTTGCTCATGTTATCGGCTAATTTTTCTAGAGCGGTTGACATGAATTTAAAACTGTCGATGAAACGTATGGCTCTATGAATGAATTTCGTTTTTTCTTCCAACGTCTCTCCGTCGATTACTCTTTTCTCCTCCATGAGCTTCCATTTCGTGAAGGAAATGTATCTTTCTTCGCTGTTCGTGATGCAATTTAATTCTTTGTGTGAGGTGCTGAGATTTTTCACGAACAGATGACTGTCGTAACCCGAGAGATTGTGAAACATCACCGGATAGAAAACGGCGTCTCGATATTTTAAATTACACTTGCTGTGAGCCGGACCGCGATACAGACCCGTGTAATGATCGTGGTCTCTGACCTTCTTATTTTCCTTTGAATTCTCGTCCAATGATTGTCTGCATATGTGACATTCGGTGGCTCTGTTATTTTCATCCTGCTGCTCTCGCGTGATGATCATTTCTGCTGGAGTTTTGAATTTGTCGTATAACATTTGAAGTTTCCATTCTAACTCTTCCACGAACCTTTGAGCCACATCGTCATCTTCATACTGTTTTGTGTAGGTGAAGGGACCCATGTCGTGTTGCGAGTCGAAAGCGCATTTCACGTAAATGCAATAGCCCGAAGGTATGTGCTTTTGATATCTTTCGACGTAACTTTGAAGAGCATTGGGTTGACAGGAACTCATTTTCACAGTGAAACATTCGAAATCGGCGTACACGACGAATGGTACTTTTAACCTTCTATTGTGATTTTCAAACTTCACGATGGTGTTAGGTTTAGGCATTTCGACGGTGACACCTTGATTTTCATTACAATATTCCCGATGTTTCGCTAACGATTTTTCGCTGTGAAACACATTCATGCAGTTGGAACATAAAGATATCTTTCCTTTATGTTTATTATTTTGTTTCGACAGTAATCGGCTCGGATGTTTAACCCAACAATAATGACGATTGTCACCATTCGAAATCAATAATAAAATAATCGTCTTTCGTCTCCTGCTATACGAAGTCTGTCTGAGAGGATAGATCTTTTGTTTTTTGTCGTCGTATCCAAAGACGTTCACTGCTACGGTGGGATTTTGTGCCTCGAAACGTTCGATGTGTTTTAACTCTGTTGGAAAAGTCACTCCAGTCCAATCGAGATTTTTAGAAGTTACCTCGTAAGAAGAAACTCTTTCGATGTTCATTTTGACAGGGTATAAAGCGGAAGTGACTGCCCATTTAAAACACTGATCATCTTTATGACCACGGCGTGTTTTTTTGCTAGGAAATATGGTAATTTCATGTAGGAAGACTCTTTCAACAAATCGTTTTCAGTTATGTGAATTTCGAGTTTCAACACCTCATCGAACGTCCAATTACTACCTTCATGTTGATAATTCGCGAGAGACGTCAACATCTTGTCTTTCATCTTTTTGAAAACGTCTGATAAATCTGAACCTCGAAATATGGGTTCAACATTAGATCTGAAATATGCATTTTTCACGATGCTCTCGCCGGACTTCACGTCGATTTTATTCATCACGCAATGGAGTATCATCTTAATTTTTAGTCCTACGTTCATGTATTTGTGAAACAAATCCAATACTTTTTTCTTCACCCGTTCCATGAACAATTTCGGATCGATTTTCTTCAACGAGGGAACCACGTCGAAAGTTTTAAAAATTCCATTGATCACACTCTCTCGTTCTACGGACTTCGATTGAAATAGTTCCACGTCGAGTCGCGCTAGATATTCTTTTCCTTTCCCTTCGTCTATTGCTCATTGAATTTCGCTCGACATAAACGTCAACGTTGTTTAATAAATCATTATTCTCCAAAAAACCAAGAAGAAAAAAATCGTAATTTATATTTACGCATTTCGAAAGAAAACGATGCGATTTGCGATAGAAAATCGAATCATAATACTATTAGTGAACAAAATTAATCGACAATGTCGTTTGAACTATTAAAAAAGAAGGTTCAAGACAAATAGAACGCTTTTGACTTTTACGCGAAGTCTCGCACGAGGTTCAAAACAAATTTCCGCGAAGCATACGCATGTTCATGTCACCCAATTCCTTCTCAATAGATGATGATAACTGCAAGATGCGAAGGCTAATTTTTAAACGTTCGAAGTCTTGCACGTTCTAAAAACTCGTGAAAAAAAAAAAATTGAATTAATTCGAAAAAAGGATGTTAAAATTTAACTTTATTTATATATAAAGAGAAACTTTTTTAACAAATTATTATTTAAAATACAAAATTTAAAATATATATTATTTGCAAGAATTCATAAAAACCAAATAATCGATCATGACAGCAACACCTAAAAGATGCGAATTGAAATTGAAACAAGTCGAAACGTGTACGAAATTAGGTTTTAAAATCTATACATTATAACAACACGATCCCATCGAATTGAATGAGGTCGAGATGATGGGCTTAGAGCGCTACTACAACATATATCAGATGTGTTTGAAATTGGATGAAGCCATGCTCGATTTGTTTTGCGAGTACCAAAGCGATCTGGTGAATAATATCATCGTCACCAAAGACAGAAAATTCGACAAGGACGATTTGTTGTTGTTCTTTAGAAATTACATATATCCAATAATCTCACTCGAACTCGTGGACAAATCGGGTGGTGAGAGCGCTTCCACCGATGTAAAAAAACTTAAAAGAGTAAAGATAAACATACAAGTCATTTTCGTAAGTGAAAAAATGACGCATGTTAACATGCTAATAACTGACTTGGAAATATAAACAATAGAGAGATTGATTTTAGCAAAGAAGAAGGAAAAAAAGTAATGAGATCTAAAGGTGATCTCATTACTTTTTACAAATTTTTTTTTTCACATTAAAGAAATTAAAATTAAAAAAACAACTTTTTTTTTTTATATATATATAAGGAGCAAAAAAAAAAAAAACAAAACTTTTTTTAAACAAATTATTAAAATACAAAATTTAAAATATACATTATTTGCAAGAATTCATAAAACAAAAAAAACAAATAATCGATCATGAGGACAGCAACACCTAAAAGATGCGAATTGAAATTGAAACGAGTTGAAACGTATAAGAAATTCGGTCATAAAATCTATAGATTACAACAACATGATCCCATTGAATTGAACGAGGTCGAGACAAAGGGTTTAGAGCATAAATACGACAAATATTGCATGCCTTTGAAATTAGATGAAACCGCGCTCGATTTGATTTACGAGTACGAAACCGATCTGCAGAACATCGTCATCGCCGAAGATAGAGAATTCGACAAGGACGATTTGTCGTTGCCCTATGGAAATTACATATTTCCAAACATCTCATTCGAACTCGTGAAGAAATTGGGTGGTGAGAGCGAGTTGACCGATGTAAAAAAAACTCAAAAGAGTAAAGATAAACATTCAACACATTTTCGAAAAAGGAGAAGACACGAGTGTCAACATGCTAATAACAGACTTGGAAATATAAACAATAGAGAGATTGATTTTTTTTGCGAAGAAGAAAGAAAAAAACGTGATGAGATCATCTTGAAAACATGAGTGTCAACATGCTAATAACGAGCTTGGAAATATAAACAATAGAGAGATTGATTTTTAGCGAAGAAAAATGAAAAAAAAAAGTAATGAGATCATCTTTAGATCTCATTACTTTTTTTTTGTTTTCCTTCTTCACTATTACCATATATTATAATAACGTTTCCTTTTTTCTTAAATTTCAGCGTCGATTCTTCTTTTCTTTTTTTCTTTTTTTGTAATATGATACGTTTTTATAACAACACATTTGTTTATCCGAATCATAATTATGAAGGAATGTTGTGCATCTCTTGGTAACACTCGCATCATTACCATTCTCTTCAGAAGGTAGTGGTGACGGTGGAAAGCGTCTCATTCCGAACCATCTATCCCCCGCTTTATCTATCTCTTTCATCAGTTCTTTCCTCATATATCCATCATTAGCATCTAACCATTTTTCCACTTTTTTTTTTTGTTTCTTCGCACTCTGTCTCGCGATATTCGTCATTATTGTCTAATTGTTTCTCCACCTTTTTATCCATTTTAAATATATTATTTTATACTTTCTATGATTTATATTTTATATAATTATATATTATAATAACATATTCAAAATCGGTATATTCTTAAATGGTGAATTCTCACCAAGCAACAAACCCTTGCCGAGTCGCTCAATGTTCTGTCCACTCTTCAGATAGAGACCGTTTCCTCTCAGAGAGTTGCCACCTCTAACGGGTTCTAGATACAATCCTTTACTGCTGTCGTCTACGTGGATGCGACACACGGCTCCCCCCTTCTTCAAAAACAGTCCTCCACCATCCATTAATTTCTCAACTGCCGAACTAGCGAGTCCCGTGAGAGCTCCCACACCGAGAGTCTTTCCGGGAAAGGGTAGTGCCTTTGCGGTGAAGGGTAATGCTTTTGCAGCGATTCCTGCCAATAGCGGTAGGAAACCACCTTTCATTCTCAAATTGTATCTCAATTGAGCGGGACTCAATCTCACCGTCAACCCTCTTCCATTGCGAATCGCTTTCTCCATCCTTTTGATTTGACTTCTGGTCCAGGCGATCGAATCCTGACCACCTCTCATCAGATCTTCGTGAGTGAATTTGAATCTCACCACCTCGCCTCGAGTTGTTAAGTTTCTTCCTCTGTCCTGCGGATATGTTCACGTTTTTAATCACGTATTCTGTCATAATTCTGTTTTTTAAAATATATTTACTTCAATTGTTTCTTGTTTAATAATAATTATTTATATTAAAATAATTTTGTAAAATTAATATTGCGTTTATTTTATTTTTGTTATCTATATATATACACAATATTTTTTTCTGCTTTTATATTTCTCTTATGTGAAATCGTATCGTCACCCTCTCTCCGCGAAGATCTAACAGTTCACCATTTTGATCTGTCAACGTGGTTTTGAGACTATACAATGTGTCTAAAATCACTGGTAGATAAACTAAATTTCGAGGTCGCTCCACGATCTTATAACCCGGCAACACATTTGGAAAGAAGGAATAGATCGTCGGTTGAGCGCTACCATTCACGTAGCTTCCAGCAATCACATCCACTTTCACCAGAATGCTATTGACTGCGAGAATGTCGACCGTATTTTCAGATGCCGCGTGGCCTCGATACATCTTTCAATCGAATCCCAACATCTTGCCTATAGAATCGTCCTTGTTGAAATCCACTCGAAAATTATCTTCCAAATCCAACATCGTCTGTAAGGTATTAGGATTGGGAGTGAGTCTGATCTTGTTGCTTCCCTTTCCATCCGTCTTCATTCGCGTCTGAATGTAATTGTTCAAATCGTCTATGTCGTAACTCCCTTTGGGAATTCGAATCTCCAACCAATCCGCTCCGTCGGAATACTTGAACGTGTTATTTTTTTTGGTGACGTTGGGAAAGGAATAATAAGTCTCCAGATTCACCAACGCCATCTCGTATCTTTTCTCTCTATTCAATTCGATGGAAGGTTCGAATTTCGTAGCGAATCGAGTCGAATCGCCACTCATCACGATTTGAATGGATTGTTTTGCAGCCGTATTCTCGGCTATCCGTTCTAACAATTCTCCATGTTCGAACATTATATTTAATTTTATTTTTTTTATTCAAAACTAATTATTTGAAGAATTATTATTTTCTAAATTTTATTTTCACGCTCTATCTTATTATCATCAGAAACATAAAACTTGTCGAATCTGCACCGATATCTTCTGCGATTAAATTCGCTTGTCAAATCGATCACGACGAAATTGTAAAGTCCACCATCCCAAACCCTCTTGCAGAATCTCCTGAATTCTGCCGTGCTCATGTCATTTGCGACGTGATCGCCATAGATGTGATTGAGATTCTTGAGATCTTGGCGAAAGAGACATAGAAAATTAGCGTTCTCCCTTATCGTCTGTCTGGGCAATCAAAAATAATTCTGCGACAGGTAGAAACAGTCCACGTTGCTGTGTCGACCCCTAACGTAATACGATTCGCATCATTTCTGTCTCTCCAAAAGCAGATCGTCGAAAATCATGAGATTCTAATCTTCCGATTTCAGTTCTCTAGGATCCGGAACGTCGCTAGCGTTCTCATAAAATCAAAACTCGACGTTCGAAGATGCATTTCTCTTCATCAGCTCTATCGCCGCACCGTCCAAAATGGTCGAAAGTGGAGCTTCACTCTTGTCGAATTCCTCCCTACTGTCAAAGATTCTGGCTACGACGTCCTTGGGCAATCTACGATCCATACACTCTCGAAGCAATCTGTATTCGGGTTGAAACAAGCTCTTGCCAAACACGAACAATCTGTCGTAATCCAACCAGTCGGGTCGGGACAACAGATTCATCAACAGATTGGTCTTTCCACAATTCGATTTTCCCACTATCAAGCCTCTTATGCTTTTGGGAAAGAACTCGTTATTCGACCTCTTGGTCGCGGCGTCATTCCAAGACATATCTTTAATGTTCATCTTTGTTTTATTTTTGTTTGTTTGTTATTTTAGCTCCTTTTCAAACGCAAATTTTTTATGTTTTTCAAACTCAGTTTTTAATATTATTATTTATTTATATCACACCGTCGCGAGTTCTCTTCAATCCAGATCCTCTCATCATTTTGGCTAAATCTTCTATGGGTACTACAGCATCCTTAAAATCTTTCCAACTTTTCGGCGTTCGCTCTAACGCAGCTCGCTTCGCCGGCGGACTGATCAACTTGTCGATCAACGCATTGGCTGCCCTCTTGCCAGCCACAGAAGCTATCCTACCACTGGCTTTGGATGCAGCTTTCTTACCAGCATCCAAAGCCGTCTTCTTACCGACCTCAAACACAGTCAATGCGAGTTTTCTACCCGCATCGCTCGTGAACGCTCGCATTATAGAATCGACGATGCCAGAACCGCCTTGAACGTAAGTTCTGACGTATCCCCTGTTCTTTATCACCAACATATTTTATTTTTATAATATATTTTGTTTTTTCACTGGTAAATCGTTTTGCTGTTTAAATACTTTTATTATTCTAGTGTAAAAATTTACTGTTTTATTTTTGTTTGTTTTTTTGTTTCTCTCTACTTATTATATACACATCAATCCTTCAATTCGTTCATCAGCCTTTTATAGTGGTTTTTATTCAAAACCTTCTGTCTTAACAATTCGTCAGATATAGTAACTATCTGATTATCTAATCCTGTGTTACCAGCCCATCTGCTCGCCATCAACAAACTCAATCTGAGACAGAGCGTCAGAATCGCTCGGAAGAAAAGTGGTTTTCACCCCTTTGCCAGTCACCGATTCGATGAACTTCTTGTTCATATCCCATATGGGTTTCACCACTTTCGTCCACTTGTAACCTCTGTTGACTTTGGGTCTCGTCTCTCTGGCATCGTTATTTCTCTTCATGGCGTGGGTCTGAACCAGAATGTCACCGTAATTGTCGAAATCCTGATCTGTGTAATCGCTAGGCTTGTCGTAAAGGAGCCATCTGCGCAGTCCATCAGTCAATTCGTACCTGTTCGAACCCACGATCAATTCATCATCGCCAATATCTACTTCTGTGTCTCCTACAAAAATTCTTCCCTCCGAATCCTTATAAAATCCATACGACAGATCTCTCTTACCGCCATCATCGGACGATGCGACGCTATCAGTGGTGATAGTCGAAGCTGTATCATCAGACTCGCTCTCTGTTTGAATTCCTGTGGGAACGTAATCCGGTGTAGATTGAACGGAATACCGATTTCCAAAACTAAGAGGCAACGAACCCATTCTTAAAGAACTCTCCTTTATGGGTCTCAATTCTTTGACTATCTCCTTCCTGCTTCGCTCTTGACCCTCCATCACGGGTTTAAATATTTTTGTGGCTTCGCGTTTGAGTTCCATCTCACCAAGACGTCTGCTTCTATCAGCCGACTGAATGCCCTTCTTAGCACGCTCAAACTCTTCTAAAATTCGATCTCGGTGTCTAGAATCCATCTGTAAAAACATCTTTCATTTTTAATTGTTTTATTATTTTCAAAATTAAATGTTTAATTATATTTTTATGTTTTAAGTAATAAAAATCTTTCCGTCTTTAATATAATAAACTAAAAATATTCACATCTCAACTCACTGTTGATTGAATTGGAGAAGTTTAAAAATACGTTTAAGCAGTACATGGCAAACCGGTTTCTGATTTAACGCATTTTGATAGTAGTTTTACGTTTTGTCAAAGGATTTCCATTCACATATCAAAGAACCATTCACTCAGTGTCGAATTAAGAGAGAATCCCTTTGATGACGGTTAAAACATTTCAACACACAAAAGAAAACTGGTTTTCTAATTTTGACGCTGAAGGAACTTATTCATTTTCAAATCTCTCTGATTGCTATCGTGAATATATTAAAAATTTTACCACTCAAAACCTAATTGAGCGGAAAATGCGTTTAAACATTCCGTTAAGTGTTTGACTCTTTTGAACGATATCTCTAAACTCAATTTCTCTTCTTCACATCAAGACAAGACATGAATCTCTATAATACAGATCATATTCATAATCGACTCTTTTTGAACGAAAACCTCATTCAGTCATAACGATAACATGTGTTAGTTTTTACTTCAGGAAAACGTGACAGCGGGTTTGCGGATTTCTAACACACCGACAACACTCTTCATTCAAAACATTTCCATCAAGTGCTTATTGAGATCACCTCGCAATAACGTGCGCTAGTCTTACTTCGAGAAACGCGATAGTGGGTTTGCGGATTCAAACATCACCTCTTCACACGAGTCGATTTCAGACCTAAAATCCGCAAGCGGATCTCCGTGTACGCCTCCATTGGACTTCAGTGTTAAAATCGTGTACGGACGCGGATTGTTAGAATCGACAAGAGGGTGATTTAGAAACGACAAAACGTTTTTTTTGCTCGCAATTTAACACTGAATCCTATGGGGGAAACTCATTTGCCGATTTCAATCAAAACGGTACATGTACTGTACGTAAAATTTCATGCTTTTTTTTGTCACTCTTGGATACAATCAGTGATGTTTGAATCCGCAAGCGGATTCTAAAGCACCCTAAAAAACGTTAAAATCTTGTACATGTACACGATTTTAACACTAAATCCTATGGAGGTGTACATGTACACGTACACGTACATGTACGTTGATGCTTGAATCCGCAATATACACCTACTCCTTGTCTATTGTTCTATCGGGTATTTCACGCCTCTCTCCAACCAGGAGACGACAAAGGAATTGATGTGTGAAGTGGTGTATCACACGACCGTTGGGTGTTCTTGAGTTGTTCATGATAACTGGGAGAAGTCGCAGAAAAGGCCGAAAAATAATGGGACCTCGAATTATTTATAATAGATCGGAGAATTGTTGCTTGTAACCCATTTTCCACTGAACAGTATCTTGTCCGACTAAATGTTTTTCGGCCTTTTCTGCAACTTCTCCCAGCTATCATGAACAACCCAAGAACATCCAAACGATCGTGTAATACACCACTGTAAAGCTTATTCATTCCCCTTTCCACTGACACCAGGTACTGCTGGATACGTTATGTGAATCAAATTTGAGGGGGGAGGGGGGGGGGGGGGGGTATAATGATGTCGAGTGCTATCGTTTTCGAAAAGCGAGTTGTGTACCTTGTTACTATTTATATACCATTATGGGGGCACGTCAGCATTGATTTAAAAATGCTATCAAATATAATTTTTCTTTTGATTTCATAGCTTGTGCCGCGTACCTGTGCACATGAGTAAAATATACTACTACATACACCCGTTATCCCCTTTAAACCTGCATAACTTATATTTTCCCCCGTTAACTTGTGTTCGTTAGTGTTCGTTTATGATCGTTTGTGTTCGTTCTTTGGTAGGACCGGAACTCAAGACTCTGCATCTCCACAATATCAGCCATAAGATAATACAAAGGATTCGGTAGGTAAATAGCACTAAGGGGGTAATAGGCCAACATACTATTCATCCTATACTGTCCAATTTAAACCACCAAGGACTATCTCGCAATACCGCACCGGCCGACCATGCATTACCCCCCCCCCCCCCCCCCCCTCCCCACAATACTGCTTGACCGAGCTATAGCAGACATAGCATAATATGAAGACCCAAGGGCTAATAGTATACCAACATGGATATATACCACCACTAATATGTCACCCCCCCCCCCCCTTACGTTAAGTCCGACATTCCCTGACCCGAACAACGTTATGCCAGATTGCATAGTGGACAACAACAGTGGTCAACATCTCTATGACGTCGCGTGCGCATCATGACGTCAATAGCAACGTCAACCGTTTCGCGAAAAAAAACTTTCAAGAAAACCCAACTTTCCCATTATCTTTCCACCACTTACCCATACGCTATACCTATGGCCCCATGCGTATACGTATATCACTATGCATACCATAGCGAACTATATATGCAGTACGTACACCATTTACCGGATCTAGATGTATGGTGCCGACATTCTGCACCGGCAAAAGTTGCACCGGCAATGGCTCCGATTCCTATGGGAATTTAACACTAGCTGCACCAGCAAAACTCCGGGTAATGGGGGTCGATCGGGTACATGCTATACTACTTGCGCTTTTGCTCATGAGCGTTACATTTTGATAACATTCAGTGTTAGCTCTATTCTTTCACTACTATATGGTGCTGGCAAAACATTTCCACGGCATATCGCCCCCAAATCTGTCGGATTTGTGCTTCTTTCTCCATACAAATCTAAAGATGTTCCGGGAAGATTTTATTTCAGAATGCTGGGGTATTGGTAATAAAGATAATGCTAAAAAGACAGCATTTTGTAAAAATACGATGGTATAAAGATAAAGAATTTTACACAACTAGGAAAAAGACATAAATAAAATTTAAAATAGAAAAAAATGGGGTAAAAAGAGTTGAGCATCGCAGTTCACGTTTGCAGATATTTTTGAAAATATTTATGCTAGTTTGTCTTCTATTGTTGCAGTCAAATGTTTCATCTCTGGCCTGGCTTTAGTAAACATGACTGTCCCACGGTCTGCATCACAGATATAGTCACGCATGCATCACTACCAGGCCTTCCAAGCTCAGCTTGATGTTTTGAGTCTTCCCCTGCAGCTTGAATTAAACTTACAACACCTACAATACCCCATTTTGCTTTGCTGGTAGTGTTGTGTTTGTTGTACATAAAACTTTTATAACACAGTTCTCGTCCAACTTTGTTATAATCTCCATCGCTCTTTACTGTTGCATTAACCCTTTATCAAACGTAACAGCCAAAACCGGCCAGCGCCATTCACAAAAATCGCAAATTAATTTCATTATTTTTTTCATTTTTTTGTCTCAAAAACATAGGTTATGACCCCTCTTTGGAACGAGCTCGCCGAGTTCGTCCCAAAGAGGGTCATAACCTATGTTTTTGAGACAGGAAAAATGAAAAAAAAAATGTTATTCAAGAATTTTGTTTGCAAGTGTCGTCTGCTTTTCATGTTAGGTAAAGGGTTAAAACTTGGAAGATAATTCTATAATTAATGATGGATGGTTTTGGCTCGTCAAATGCGCGTAAGGACGATGTGGGGGTTTATCAAACCCATGCGACCCCATTATAGCATTACCGGACCTTCCAGCACCCAGAAGCCGAAAGTAAGGAAAAAGCAAAGGGGCAAAGGATATATAGTCTGCCACCGGTTGTCTTGGTGGTCCCCAAGTAAGCATAACCTGATCAATATTTTGTTGATGTGTTGACCCAATCGCAAGCCTCATTGACCGCTGTATTTTATCTCCGATTCGATCAGGTCTGTCAGGCTTTGTACATGTACATCCAGCACATAATATTTAATGTCTCGAACAAATGGGGCACATGGATTGCCAAAGGTTTGACATCCCCTATATCGGTCGTGGCTTCCAGTGTACCTTTCGGTTGGTGTGGGCCGAGCGTCAATGGAAATTTAGATTCCACGTTGGCGGGACCTGTCCATATGCGTCCCGAGCCTGGGCAAAAGAGAAGAAACCCCAGCAGCAATACCAGCCTGGAAAAGGTCCCGGAATTTTTATCCATAGCGTTTACAAAAAAAAAAAAAAAACAATGAGAAAAACTGTAGTGTTTTTAAGGCTCTGGATTATCCACCAATCGACCAGAGACCCTGAGATGCCGTATACTTGTATAGTGGACTCTCACACACATATATAAATGCTTGTCTGTTGGCTTACACGTTTCAGAAGAAGTGGCATTCAGCGCACGAAAGGCGCGCATGGACGGTTTGGGGTTGTTCAACAACTTTTGACCCTGATAGCGATGTTCTGGATTGTCTGATGCAACGTTTTGGAGTATTTTTACTTCAGGAAAGTGTAGCCAGCCGCTTATTTCCAGTAGTGTGGCATTCATAAGTATGTAGAGTCTGCTTCTAGCCATTGGTATCTGTGGTGGTGGGATGTACAAAGGAGTATAGATAGGCTATCCTTAATCGATTTGAGAAAGCATAGCCATTGTTGTTGAAGAAGAAACAGTTTAGAGGGGTTGCACAATCCGAACTTCGTTGACTCAGATAATAGCCCTGCTTGTATTTCCACGGCAGCTATTTTGCCGGGACTTGAAACAAATATCGAAAACTAGAAGGGGCAAGGGATGCACGCAGGATCAACGCTCACGTTTTCAGGGGTCTGCGACCACACCCGCGAGGGTGAAGTGCGAGATGAAAAAAGAGACTCCATATTGGTTAGAAGAATTTCATAAAGGCTACCCCGCAAAAAAAACCCAAAACGCCTGGTGTTTTGTCTGCGTGTTTGCCGTGTCAGGTACGTGTTTGTGTGTTTTGTCAAGAAGGACAGTGTCAGGCGAGGAGAGCTAAAACACCCTGTGGAGGGCGCCACTTGTAGCTTGGTTGTGCTGGCAGAGTTATAAGTTCTGGCTATCCACATTCCTTAGCTGAACTCTATTACCCTGTGTTTGCGTGAGTTGGATAGGTGTCTATATTTGTGGGAATGAGTTTTTTAATGCGATTTTATTCAGGCGTGTTTCGATAGTTTCCATATTCGTTGCTTCTTGCAGCTGGGTTGTTGGGGACGCGTACGGTACGAGAAGGGCGACATGGAGTTTGTAGTTTTGAACATGCTGTAGCTTTTCAATTGTTTGTTTTACAAAGTTTGCTCCAATATTGGACGTATGTCGGACTTGTAGAGCTTCAGGGGGATGTGTTTGTTATGTTAGTCCCCCCCCCCCCCCCCCCCCAATTTTTACCCCTAACCATTTTTAGAAAGTTAATTCGCTTGCTGGCTTTAGTGAATGACGTGGTTAGATAGTCTTAAGCCTTTATCGAGGGTAATGATTAAACCTTTTGCTCCTGTTGTTATTTTAAGATCTTTTATCGCTTATCTCCTAGTGGACAGTCGCTGTTTTTTTTTTTTTTTTGCTTGTTTGTTTTTTTTTTGTTTTTTTTGGAGGGGGGGGGGGGGGGTGTTGGGGGTGATCTAGTTGGAATATTAGAAGCGATTATAGTTTTTTAAAAAATCAAAACTAGTTTGAAATTTATTTTTGAATATATAAAATATGCATGTAGTAATCGCAACATAACATCTTATTTAACCCTTTACCCAACGTAAGAACCAAAACCGGCCAGGGCTATTCTCAAAAAAAGGCAATTAATTTTCATTATTTTTTCCATTTTTTGTTTCAAAAACAAAGGTTATGACCCTTCGTTGGAACGTTTGAGACAAAAAATGAAAAAAATTTAACTATTCAAGAATTCTTTTTGCAAGTGCCGTCTGCTTTTCATGTTAGGTAAAGGGTTAATTAACTCATAACGTAACGCAACTCCAAATTGGTCATGATGAGCACCAATCAACACAAATCAAGTACTACAGGCCTCCATTTGTATGACCGACTATCAGAGGCGGTGGAACCAGGAGGGCACAGGGGACACTTTTTTCCACAGTCATATTGCGCGGTTACACAATGATTTAAAATGAGCGTACGCAAATGTGTCAGTATAAGGCGTTCATGTAATATATTATTCGCAAATTCAAGCAACATTTCGCAAAAGAATCCCACCTTCGGCCCGTTTCTTTTACTTCACCCGTCTTCCAACCCGAAGGCTAGCCTTTGGGTTGGAAGAGGATTGAAGTAGAAGAAATAGACAGGACAGCGTATGCTGTAAACTCATGGATGGATGAAAGTTGGAATTATCAGGATGACGTCGGGAGTCCCACGGGGATCTGTGCTAGGGCCTAGTCTCTTCCTACTGCATATCAATGACATGCCAGACAGCATAACATCTATAGTCTGGCTGTTTGCTGACGACACAATTGCATACCTAACAGTGTCAAAACAGAATGGTGAAACTACGCTCCAACAAGATCTGGATAAACTAACGGCACGGGAGACAAAGTGGGAAATGAAATTTCATCCAGACAAATGCCAGGTTCTTGCCATCACCAACAAGAGACAAATAGCTCAGCACACCTACAAGCTACACGGCCATGCTTTATCCCATGTGACATCAGCGAAGTATCTCGGTGCTACCATCAGTAAAGATTTATCATGAACTAATTCTATGAACAACATCAGTGACAGAGCCAATAAAACCCTGGGCTTTCTTCATAGAAATCTAAACGTCGGTTCGAAAAGAATAAAGAGCAATGCATACATAAGCCTCGTTCGTCCAACTATTGAGTATGCTGCTAGAGTCTGGCATCCCTACCGCACGGAACATATTGACCAACTAGAAAAAATCCAAAGAAAGACCACTAGATATGTGTTTCGACGACACAGGGACAGATCAAGTGTCACAGCCATGATCAGCGAGCTAAAGTGGGAATCCCTTCGAGAGCGGAGAAAGAAAGCCCGGTTTGCCATGCTTTTTTAAGATATAACACCAAATGTCTATCCTCCCAACGGCAGAGAGGCTGATACCACCACGATGGAAAGGTAAGCACACCCACGAGCACTCTTACCAACGGCCGCAGTGCCAGAGACTACCGGCTTGAATTCTTCTTCCCGAGGACGATTAGGGAGTGGAACAACCTCCCAGAAGCTGCCGTCAAAGCCGACCCACTAGAAGCGTCCAAGGCAGCCCTAAACGCAATTGCCTAACGCAAAATTATGTATTTAATTATAGCTGTAAACACATCACTAATTTTAATAAAAGAAAAAACACAAAAATAAACTCCGGCATGTGCAGTGAACAGCAAAATAGTCAGTATGTTGACGGTGTCTGTAAATTGGCAGAAGCAGTGACCACACCGAGGCATGTTCAACAAAACGAGAGACTATAGAATGTCACTGTACATTTACTGTTATCCCTATATCCCGATAAATTCTGTCTTTTGATTGGTCAGAATGTCTTGGACAAATATCAGTTGCAAAGGGTGCACTCAGCATCAAGGTATATGCGAGCGTGCAACATCCAAGGAACAAGCGCACGCGAAACATCGGGGATATATAGTTTACATGAAAGTTTTCCGCTTTTGGTCTAATATCAAAATAGTCGATATGTTTACGCGTTTCCAAGGGAAAGGGGTGTATCTCTATCTGTTGTCGTTTGTGTTTGTAAAAACAAAACAATTATTCACGCGTTTGGTCCAACTGATTGCGGACCGTGTGAAACGCATCCACAAATTTGTTTCCACTATGTTTCTATTTTTTTCAAAACTGGCAAAAACGTTATTTCCACCAACATTTATGGTACATTGAGATTTAATACTGGATGTCTCATTTAAACGCTGCGGCTCGGTGTTTAAAAATAGACACCCAGGTATTAAATCTCCATATACCATACATGTTGGCGGAGATAACTTATAACATACGATTGTAATTTTTTCTCCCACCGGGCCGAACTATGGTGGCTTTAAAAATTTTGTCCCTCCACTTTTATCGAGCGTCCTCTGCCTCTGCCGACTGTGTGTGTGACACGTGTACATATTTCTAAGCACAAACTCAAACACAGTTGTGTTACACTTAATTCTCGTGACTGGATTTCAGAAGCTATAAACCAATGTTTTAACTTACTAAAACGTGACAAATATTTAACTTGACAAGTTACCTTTAGCTGCTTAAACACTGCCAGTGTTCCAAGTTTTAAACATCTTAGCAGTTTAAGGGGGAGTTACATAGGTTGACTCGAATCAGGCTGAAAATTACGAACTGAATTGAATCTCAACACTTTTCAAGTAATTTAGGATTTGCACCTTTTTTACAAGCGTGAAATATGACAAAGTATTGTCAGTCTCCATTCATGTACTGTGTTGTCAGTTACTGAACTCAATCAGCTCAACTGAAACTCCCGCGAGAAACATTTTGGGCAGAAAATCATGGCAAATACCTCGCGTCATTTCGCGAGGTACCATCTTTTCATTGTTTATGAAGTAGGAGCGAAGCCAGGTATCTATACTTTTTTGGTTGGTGGGGGAGGGGAGGGGGGTTAAAGGTATGGAGGCGGTACACGTCACTCTCACGTTGTTGCGACCCATGAGTATATTTTTGATACATTATGAAAAATAGGCCCCAAATGATACTATTTGGAGTCATTGAGGTTCGAAAGAATGCCATGTGTTTCCCTGCAGGCGCTCCTGGCTACGCCAGGGTTATGTGCACAATTGTTGTGCAAAATCCGGTTAGTCGCAGAAGACTTTTTACACATGGCTAAGTTATTCTGTTCGCTAACACGGACTCTCTTATCTCCCGATAGACAGTCGCTCTTTTTCCCACACATGCAGATCAACCTGTATTTGATTGAGCAAGAAGAGAAATGTTGCTTACAATTCTCTTGTTTTGGGGTTTTTCACCAGGTAGGTTACATGAGTTTATATTAGTATATTAGTTGTTAAAGTGAATGGGCGGGATATTCTAAGTAGTTTACGCGCGAACATTCCCGGATCCAGAATTCCATACCCTTGCTAACGCGTGTCGAGTGCGGAGCAATTATAATTCGTAAATTATTTTTTCTATTCATTTTTTACTTCTAATGCATAGTTTATGAACCATTATTGGTGATGGTGTTGGTGTGGAAGGGATCATAAGCTATGATCTCAAAACAAAAATTGAACATTTTTGTTTTTTGTAAGTAAAGCTCTATATGTATGTGTGTGGTAGGGTTAATGTCCTCAAATCGGGTATGTTCAGTAACACACTGTGTAGGTAGGCTAGCGGCATCGCGATTGTGGCGGAATAAATAAACATTTGTTGAATAATAATATAATAATGATTCGATATTCAGCCCATTTTGAGATTTGTACAATCTAACAACACCGCTCATGCATATGGGAAGGTAATTTCCCCCAAGGGGTTAGATTCATCCCCCCGACAGAGTATTTCCATCATGCATCCTCAGTAGTCTGATGTATGCTTCCAATATTTGAACGTCGGGTGTTTTTCCACCCCATTTTTCGTGCAGAAATGACAGTGCAAGCAACCACACGTTTATTTTCGACTTTCTAATCTCCTGGGCGTAGAAAAATAACGCCATCTTATATAAAAATGATTGTGCCTCTCTCACGCTACTTTTCTCCCTTATGCGTTCCTGCAAGGCCAGGGGTGTAACTAAGGGGGGGGGGAGGGTGAAGGGAGTATGCTACCGCCTTAATAATTTTTCTGTCGTGACATTTTTATCTGTCATAAATATCGAATTGCTGCTGTGTGCATTCATGTACTTCTTACGGGACTAGATTTGCTCATTTCCGTTAGACCAGTGCCAAACACGCAGTCCGTCTCAAGCATATGGAGGTCTGTGGCTGGTTGGGGATGTCTGGATCCTGACTTGACCAATTTTACATCCGTTATGAACTAATTAAATAAGAAGTTGGGGAAGCCCATGCATTACGACTACATGTATTCACCGAAAACAAATTTACCTAGTTAGTTTGTAACTATAATCATCATTGTCAAATATTTCAACTACCCTACCAAGGCGTGCCCTTGAAGAAGACGCCACAGCTAATTTGGGGAGTCTTCATTCATCCCTCCTTCTTAAAGGGACTATAAGCCACGATTTTGAAAAAAAAAATAATTTGATCATTTAAAAAACCCACAATTTTCGTTATGCAAAATTACCCACATGTTTTATACATTTGTATGAAATTGTCCGATTCGATTAAATAAATTAACTTCTTTGTCAGAATTTATCGAACACCTAAAAAACGTTGCCATAGTTTTTCAAATCCCAAACGGTCAGCCGAACACTGAAGGAAAATTCCGGGGCAATGACTTTTTCCATACTCGTCGACATCAGATTTCCCAGAAAAACAATTTGTAGTTTGTATTCACACGGGTCTAGTTTTAGGTATCACTGAACTAAATATTTGAATAAGAAATACCCGCCTTGAAAGTGATGCAATCTCTGAAAATAAACAGCTTTGGCAAATTAAATTGTTTCAATAAACGTTTGAAGCATTCCATTGACATCTTGCATTAATGATGAATATTCATTATTCAAGACAAAAAGAGGGTGATTTTATGACTTTTGGACCTAAAAAATACATTTTACATATGGTGCGTTTTTGCAGGGAATTCCATGAAAAATATGTGCACGTGACGGGTACTTCCATTGCTGTCAATGTTTCTCTCTTATTTGTTGAATGACCCCCCTGTTTTGGGGTTAGAAAAAGTTGTCTGAAGGGCTATACTTGACAAAAATATGTTGAATGCCAAAATTAAAGTGATGCGATCATATATTTTTTGCCTGAATGTTATAATGGTCGCCAATGGGAAAATATTCAGTTCCGTGATACCTTTAGCGTGCGTGTCAATGAAATCTATTTCAAATAGTCGTTGTCGAAAAACAGGTTGTGGTTTTATTGGATACACAACTTCAATTTACTTGAAATAAAGCAAAGGTATTTTTTTTATCAAATTATGCTCAGTTGGTGCTAAAATGGTGCACTATTGTTGTACTTGGCTGTAAGTTATTCGAACAGCAGGAGTGTTAAAATTAGTAACCGTGTTCGTCTATACCTGGCGACCCTGTCATACCACTCGACCATACCTCTCCACCCAGTGACCCGGCCAGGAGACCGATCCCCATCGCCCATTCCACGTGTGGCCATTCCCAGGGAGACACGGTCACCCGACTCTACCACCCAGAGTGTGACCCTACCCAGAATTTTATTCACCGTGCGATCCTGCCTATCCCAATGACCAACAAACCTACTTTCCGAGCCAGAGACCCAAACTACTGTTCCCTGTGACCTTAAACCTACCACCCAATTCAAGTGTGACCTAATCCAATTTCCAACCCAACTCTACCATAGACCATACCATAGACCATACGCTACCAATGACCCCATCCCACATCTGTCTGTCTGTCCGCTATAGAAATGAATATGGGGCCACCCCGAGTGTCCAAAATGGGTCTACTAGGAGTACTTTTTATGGCGGAGGTCATCGTCTGGTTTAAAAAGTGTGTGGGGTGGGGGTGGCGTTGTGGGGGGGGGGGCACCAAAAGTTATGACCAAATTTTTTTTACCGATATATGTCTTCAAAGGGCTCTACTAGGGGTACGTTTTTATCAGGAATCTAATGGTGAGGTTTAAAAAAGTATCGGGGTGGGGTGGGGGTGTAGAGGGGCACCAAAAGTTATGACCAAAATGTTTCCACCGATGTAGGTCTTCAAAGGGGCCTACTAGGGGTACGTTTTTACCAGGAATCTGATGGTGAGGTTTAAAAAAGTGCCGGGTGGGGTGGGGGCGTAGAGGGGCAAGCCAGAAAATAAGCAGACTGTCATCTGTAAAATGAGGTCGCCAAAGGGTGAATTTAGTGATGCTACCCTGTACAGCAGGGTAGCATCACTAAATTTACCCTCTGTGACCCTCAATCTGAATGAGGGTCTCAAAACTAAACAGAAAGAGGTACCCAGAGGATAAATTGACCCACTGTATGGGATAGCATCATCAAATTCACCCTCTGGGGAAATCATTTTGTAAATGTCAGACTGCTTATTTTCAGGCCTGTAGAGGGGCACCATTAAGGGAGAATACTCTCCTCAGCCCGAGCAACGCCGGGTAACCCTGATAGTAACCACTAAGACATGTAACCATTAGGATATGTAACCACTAGAGTAATCATTGGGGGAGGGGGGGGGGTAACCACTAGTTGGTAACCACTAGGGGTGGCATCCATTGGCATGTAGCCTATATTCACCGGGATATGTAAAATAACCATTGCTATAAGTAATGACTTTAGACATGTAACTACTATAAAATGTAACCATTAGAATGTGAAACAAGCACGATATGTAACCAATACTCCACTAGTGAATGTAGACACTATTGTAAAAGAAAACCCACTAGGATACGTAACCGATATGATTTGTAACTGTCGGGATAGGCAACCACTAGGATATGTAACCATTGAGATATGTAACAATTAGGATATGTAATTACTGACGTAGGCAGCCACGGCGAAATGTAACCAACAGAAGAGGTAACCGCGATTATATACAATCAGTATGGGTGATGGATGCACAGTTTAGCTAACTGGTTGCTATCTTGTTATAATAGCTTAACTGTCTTGTTATAACTAGAGTTTTGACTGTCTCACGTGGGTCTGTCCATACACCCGCCTCCCTCGCCGCCATGATTATTCTAAGACGAAGAGGAGCACAACTCTGGCAAAAAAGTCCGATCAAAACTATAATCGCAGGGGCACAGGTTCCCAAGGTAGTGAACATACATACCAAGTTTCAAAGGGATCGACCCATAAACATCTGAGAAAATCTCAGGACAAAATTCTAGGCCTGCTTTTTCAAGTTGAAAAGGGGGATAATTCGGGTAAAAATAATCCAACCGGAACTATAATCTCAGGAACACAAATTCCCATGGTGGTGAACATTCGTACCAAGTTTCCAGCAGATTGGTCCATAAAAGGCTGAGAAAACCTCCGGAAAAAATTATGTCTACGGGCGGAGGGACGGACAAGGTGATTCCAGTATACCCCCCCCCCCCCCCACACACACACACACACACACACCACCACCACCACCACCACCACCACTCGTTGGGGTGGGGTGGGGGAGGTATAATAACATAGCTATCTTGTTAGAACAACTTACCTATCTTGATACAACAACGCTGTATAAATTATTATTTGGCGCTAAAACGCTGGGCCGTTTTTTTTTGGCCTAAAAAGCAAAGTTTCAGTTTCTGAAAACTCAAGTCCGTGATTGAAAAACTCCGGTAAGTAGGATCTTCCGAATATACGACATCGGGGTATCGGAGCATCAGAGTATCTGGACTTTGGAGTGTTGGCCCTTCGTTATATCAGTCTTCGGAGTATTGGGCCTTCGGAATATCGGACATTTGGTGTATTGAATCTTCGGAGTATCGGGTATTGGAATATCGGACCCTCAGTATAGAGGGTCTTTGGAATATCAGACCTTCGGAATATTGGACATTCGGAGTAATAATTCGTCAGAATAAAGGGTCGACGTCCTCATCTCCGCGAACGAAAGTGAAAGTGATATAGGCGAGAGAAGCTACCAAATATTTTGCTTGGGAGATCAACACTGGAAGAGCATCCCACACGATCCAGTAATTAAATTGAGAAGCAATAATTATTGGAAAGCAATTGCATATTGCATTCGCGGTCTCTGCACATTGCAGAACGTGTCTTCTAAAATGAAAACCACGCCTTCAACATTACCTATCAGACCGTGAGGTCACCTATAGGCTATACAGCCGTAGAAGAACTAAAATGGAAGAAGATGAGGATGGGGATTTGGTGCTTTAACTTATTTTTTTTTCAATTTTCGCCCCCAAAAAACAAAAAACAAAAACAAAACCCAAAACGCAGCTTAAGACCTATCATTAGAACGAGTTAGCCCGTACCAACATGGGATCCATAGGCTATGTTTTGAGGCGAAAACTGGACATTTTTGGTAACTCCGCATTTTGTGTTTGCAAATTGCAAGTGTGGACTTCTGTTTTTGTTTTAAAAAAAGTGTACAATAATCAGAGGCGGCGGAACCAGGGGCAGGGAGGTACAGGGGACACGTGTCCCTCCTCTTTTTTTCCACAGACATGTGGCGTGGTTACACAATGAGTTAAAATGGGCGCAAGCAAACGTGTCAATATACAGGCATTCCTGTAATATATTATTTGCAGATCCAAACAACATAAGGCCAAAGAATCTCACCCTATGTCGCTTCGGAACGTTTCTTCTATTTCGACCATCTTCCAACCCGAAGGCTGGCCTTCGGGTTGGAAGATGATTGAAGTAGAAGAAATGGACAGCACCGTGACCACACCGCGGTATACTCATCCAAACGAGACACTACAGTGTGTCACGGTACATTTACCGATATACGATTGTAACTTTTTCACCCACTAGCCGAACCAAGGTATAGCCTTGAAAATTTGTGCGGCAAATTGTGTCCCTCCTCTTTTATCGAGCTTCCGCCGCCTTTGATAATAATGAACAAGAAAATGTTTTGTGCAAGCATAAACGCGCGAGACAATGTTCCGTCCCACCACCCTTATTCCGTGCATATATCATGCAATCTCTTCGTTTTAGAATATAAACATGAAACATTCTGTGAACAAACTTGAATCTCTCTCATTAAAAGAAGGTAAATATCTCAAAACATTGTGACTGGTGGTTCACAAGAAATTATTTTAAACTAATTTCAGGTTTATTGGACAGGTTTCCAAACTATAGGGTTTAATATCTTCATTCGAAAACTCTTGCCCCCCCCCCCCCCCCCACACACACACACCCTGAAGAAAAAAGAAAAAAAAGATCAGCTCTTTTGAATGAATTGTCCGTCCCAGTAGTCCAGGCACATTAGACATAAAAATGAGAAAGTAAGGAAAAAAATCGGAGAAAGCTGATTTTTTTATATGTTTCCGGGACACACATTGCGGATAAAGTGTGAAAAGTCCCCGCGAATCCGAGTTGAGCTTTTTTAGTTATAGCGTTTTTTTGATGAAAAAAAAATTTAAAAAAAAATTCGACCCAGCTCCATATTTCTCATTCTTATTCGCCTTAGGTGGGTGAGAATCATAAATATCGTGCTGAATTATATTGAGAATACATATCCCCAACAGAAAATGCCAACTTTGTTCCAATCCTTACACTCAATGGTGAAATATTCACGAAAATGTACAAAATTACAAAGCCATGTGCCCCCGATAACCTACTGAATCTGATCAGTTGTGGTTGCAAGAGTGCTTGTACAAAAAGGTGTGGGTGTAAGAAGGCAGGACTCTCTTGCTCAGGTTTGTGTAATTGCAGTTCGGATTCTTGTAACAACCACAGAAACACTGTCCTGTCGGAAATTTCTGAGTTCGATGAATAATATGTATATAGGTCATGTCATTTCTATATATAGCGTTGATAATAGTCAGTGTAACTTAATCCATGTTCATTGATTTGTACATTCTGTAAATATTATTTATTGATTTTTGTACATTCTGTAAATATTATTTATTGATCTAATGCTGCCAGACACAGACGTGTCTGTTCGGTCCCAAGCCCGAAAATAGTTGCGTTCTGATGCTGACGAATTTTATGCCAAAAGGGGAACTCGGCCAGAAGCAGAGGGGGGTCTTCCATAATGTCTATTTTGTAAGCAATGATAAAAGTCTTCAAATGGTGGTGGATTTTTTATCGTCTGTCCAACTAACATCCCGTTCTGTACTACGACCCTTTGGGCAAATCCGTTAGGAAAATCGTCATTTTTTGCGTAAATCCGATACTTTTTTGTGAATTTTCAATAATTTTTCGCAGAAATTGTCACAGAATGCACATTTTCCTCTAGGTAAATGTATATTAGACATTATGTAGCTCGAAATACGCGTAAACAAAAAATACAGTTGGATCAATTCGAGGTTACAAAGTTCGTGCGATTTTTTTTGATTTTTTTCAAACGCGTTTTCGAAAAAAGGCTGTAGAAAAAAAAGCTCAACTGGGATTTTAGGGGACTTTTGTCTAATCGTTCAGTGACATGTACTCGACATTCCCTGAAAAAATCAGCTTTCTCCGATTTTTTTTCCTAGTGAAACCTAATGTTCTTGGGCTACAGTACGAAACTCGACTTAGGGCAAAATTCTCGTGCTGAGGTAGTTTTGAGAGGAAATTATTGCTAGGAGAAGCATTCTCCTGCATTCTTTTGACAGTATCTGCTCAATTATTTCCTTAGAATTCGGGTAATTTATAATATAAAAATATTGGAGAATTTCATCCAAAACTGACGTGTGGATGGGGGGTGGGTGCCCAAAATTGAGAAAATTGCCAGACACTTTTCTCCTAAAGCCAACAAAAACATCCATTCACAATATAATTCATTCATAGCAAGTTTTTTTTAATGGAATATTCTGTAAAATAAAGTATAGTATATATAATATTGCCTAATGAGTCATAATAGCAAGGTGGGACTGATTTTTCTAAACGGAAAAATTAAAAATATTAACCATGATGGAGAAGTCGCAGAAAAGGCCGAAAAACATTTAGTCGGACAAGATACTGTACACTGGAAAGTGGGTTACGAGCGACAATTATCCGATTTATTATAAATATTTCGAGGTCCCATTGTCTATGGAGGGCAGATTCAGACATTAACCGTATACCTTTATCAATTATTAATCTACATTTATTCATTTCTGGCGATCACATTTGGCGTTTATACATTTGTTAACCTTTTCTTGGAAACTCGCGAAGCTAACGGCGGCCATAGAAGATAAGATGCTCACACAAACATCCCATTGGCTACTATTTAATCATACGTGAAAACAGGCCAATGGGAGTGTAGCGGTCGAGGTATAAAGGCCATTTACCTACCAGCCTGGTTAGTCCGGATCCGTTAGTCTCGTGGTAAATCGGTCGCTTTGTGTGCTGGAGGTCGACGGTTCGAACCCCGGCTCCCGCACTTATCTCTCCTCCTGTTACAGGAGAATGGGGAAAATTTTTGTGCGAGTCGCCGTATCTGTGGATGCCAACAACTTCACGAGATTTGAAGTGACAACTTAAAAACGTAGAAACGGTAAATGTGAAGTCCAGAAATGAATATATGTCAACCCAAGATTGAAAATTGATAAAGGTATGCGGTTAATATTTGAATCTGCCCTCCATAGACAATGGGACCTCGAATTATTTATAATAAATCGGATAATTGTCGCTCGTAACCCACTTTCCATTGAACAGAATCTTGTCCGACTAAATGTGTTTAGGCCTTTTTCTGTGCTGCTCCCAGTTATCATGAACAAACCACGAACACCCAACGGTCGTGTTATACACCACTGTAAAGCTTATTCGTTCCCCTTTTCTCTGTACACTATCTTGTCCGACTAAATGTTTTTCAGCCTTTTCTGCGACTTCTCCCAGTTATCATGAGCAACGCAAGAACACTCAACGGTCGTGTAATGCACCACTGTAAAGCTTATTCATTCCCCTTTCCACTGACACCGGGTACTGCTGGATACGTTATGTGAATCAAATTTGAGGGGGGTATAACGGAGATGAGTGCTATCGTTTTCGAAACGCGAGTTTTGTACCTTGTTAATATTTATATACCATTATGGGGGCACTGGGGCACGTCAGCATCCATTCAAAAATGTTATCAAATATAATTTCTCTTTCGATTTCATAGCTTGTGTCGAGTACCTGTGATATCAGTCAGGATTTCTGATCTGCTTTCTCGCGGAGATATTCTTACCAAAATCTCGGGCCGTAAGGTTCTAAGTATTACACGGGTATATAGAGGGTGTAAAACCGAAATTCTTATTTTTTCATGCTTTTTTTCTTTTGTTTGCTTGTGTTTGTTTCTTTTTTTATTTTTACAGATGTTTTCGCCGCCGATTGTCTTGATGGATTTGTGAAACATGAAGACTCCTGTTATAAAATAATAACAATCCCCGCAAGCTGGATAGAAGCAAAGGTGATATGGCTAAACAAAATATTGCGCCATGCAACATTCAGACGTTATTTTATGCCGCGTTCGACATTCACGGAGTTCCAAGTGAAACTCTAAAACTCTTTAGTTGCATTCGTAACAAAAACTCGAACTTCGCGGAGTTGTAGGCTTACATTTTCAAAAAGAACAAATTATGTAAAGCAGAAACTTATTTTGCAGCAAAACTGCTCGATGAAAATCGCTTAGAGTGACTAGTTTCTGTTGCAGCGTGACTCTATTTCGGGCAGGTAGAATTTGGCAACAATTGCCATGCATCGAGAAACAAAAGGGCCAGTCTCAACCTCAGAGTTATCAAAACAACCACAGTTTTAAATTCGCCTCTTTATATCTATATCTGAAGCCGTTGTTGAAAATTATATGGAAATATATGGTTATGGAACATTCCGAGACATGGTGCTTGACAAAATCTGGACATCCACTGGTTCTGGAGATGAGAGGTCAAGGTCACGGGGTAAAAACAAATATTAAAATAAAGTTTCTACTCTAGTCACTTACCCTTTTAGCTGTAGGCCCACCCGATTTTAACCCTTTACCTAACGAATCTCCCGCATCCGCCCGCGTAATATGCAAATTGTGCAGTTGAAAAAATTAAATTTTTAAAAATATTTCAACAAAACCATATCATGTGACCCCCTGATTGGAACGAGCTCACTGAGCTCGTTCCATTGAGGGGTCGCATGATATGGTTGTGTTGAATTTTTTTTAAAAATTTAAAAAATGATATTTAAAATAATAAATTTTGTTATCGTCTGCGTTGGACAAAGGGTTAATATGATGTAGGGATGATCGCAAGACCATTTGCCTGTTCAACGACCAAGGTCACTTGATTACAAAATACAAGATATCCTCTAGGAGGCGTTGGTATCCATCTTAAATGAATGTCCTCGAATATCGTTGTGGGGAAAATGTCTGTGAAGGATGTGTGGAAAATTCAGTACGCTGGTACCATGGCGTAAGATCTGATGGATGTCTGGGAACTCTTCCTGAAAAGTTTGTGTACATTTCCCTTTCAGATCTACTGCGAGATATACAAAAGTGAATTGTTGGTTATAGAAAATATCAGCGAGGACCAGTTCATCGATGGCTTTCTAACCAGACACGGTATGATACGTATAACAAATTACTTAGTAAGGTTTGCCGTCTGTTTTAACCCTTAAACCACAGAGCATTTCCAAGATATTTGTCGTCAAATGTAGTCTTGGCTACTTCACAGCAGCAATGACTAGATTTGATGAAAAATTAATCTAAATTCAGCTCCAAAAATCAATGGTGAAAAATCCATAGAATTTACATGGGGACATATAGATATTATCATAACAGTGTGTTGATCCGTGTCGTGGTATCACGTCGAGTTGAGGTGGCCAGATTTTCGGATCACACGAGCTGCCGCAGACAGCGAGTGTGATCCGAAAATCTGGCCACCTCAACGAGACGTGATGCGACGACACGGATCAACACACTGTTATGATGATATGTTTATCATATGACATTGTTTCGATGTCAAATTCACCCAAATTTGCCATTTTAATTAATATGCGGTGAAACGCCGGTTACAAAATAGCAGACGAAACAACAACGACTTCCCTAGTTACGAAACTATTCACGGAAACTCTCGGATATTTCCGTGGGAGTGTGATATGGATTTCTGATTTCCTTAAGAGTGTGATATGGCCTTTTGATCCGGAAAAATCACACCCGGTGTGATACAACAGTTTGGAAAACATCGCCAAACAGTAGTGATTTTTAGGGTAAAAATGTCATAGTCATATGATAAAAAATTATATACTATTTCAGTGACGAGAGAAATTCTGTTCTGGGTAGGAATATCCGTCAGCAGCATGCAAGGAGTTAAATCCCGTTCGACAATTAGGCTGCTTGAAATGACTGCGTGACAGCAATAGCGTTACCGCAAAACTATCAAGCTACTGAAATGTGAGGTAACCTCCGTTGACATTTAAGTTAATGATTTCATCAACTTGAACGCTTTCTTAACCCTTTACCCAACGCAGACGATATCAAAAGTTATTATTTTAAATATCATGTTTTAAAATTTTTCAAAAAATTTCAAGAAAACCATATCATGTGACCCCTCGTTGGAACGAGCTCGACGAGCTCGTTCCAACGAGAGGTCACATGATATGGTTTTGTTGAAATGTTTTGAAAAATAATATTTTTTCAACTGCTGAATTTGAATATTACGCGGGCGGATGCGGGCGATTCGTTGGGTAAAGGGTTAAAGAAGGTGACGAAATGTTCATCATTTACTACCAATTTAGACAAACTGTTCGTCATTTTTATTCGAATGGGCAACGCGCGCTTGACCACAAAGAAGCAAAACCCTACCGATAAGCGAAGCATGATTTCCTGGTAATAAGAAGTGTTTTTCATGTAAAATACTTGCGTGTGTTTATAGGTGCCTTTGGAAATAGCTACTTCTGGATGGCGGCGAGTGATTTACTTGTTGAAGGAGAGTGGATGTGGATTCCCTCAATGAAGACTGTAAAATATTTCAACTGGTCACCAGGGCAACCAGATAACCATCTCGCAAAGGAGCACTGTTTGGCTCTTTATAATACCCGACCGGCTAAATGGGTTGATGCACAGTGTGAAGCGAAATATTATTTTCTGTGTGAACAACGGTATGAACGTAGCTCTATTTATTTACCTCGCAACGATTCATGACACTGGCACTGGGTATTCAACATACACATTCTCGCCTTTAACAACGTATGGTCGAGGTGTCAGTCACTTTTAATTTAGATCGAATTCTGAATTACGAAACGAAAAGGCTTTTTATGTGTTGTACATTTATACCACTAAGCAGGGACGTAGGGAGTCTCTCGAACCCGGGGGTGGGGCACGGTTATAGAGGGGCACCCACACACTGGTATATATATCAGCGGGCAGCGGTGGCTCTTGTGCCTTAGCAGTATGGTAGGAATACGATATGAAGTTATGTGTTTGGTACTCACAGATCACTACATATCGAAAAATGCTCATTTTTGTCCCAAACTGAACCAACATTGTTTCGGTCCGATGGGGAAAATTTGTTAAATATTGAGTCAAAAAGTGCATTAATTTCGACTTTAATGTCCGTAGTAGCGACAAATCAAACGCGGGAATCTTTGGTGACATCTTAAGAGTAGAGTCCGGGCACCCCATCTTTTCTGGATTGCAAGGGTGGATTGGAAAATGTACTTTTGGCCTCCGTCTCTGTCTATCTCTGTCTCCATTTCCCCCTCCCTAAGCTATTTCTGGAAAAGGTGTTGGGGCGTGGAGCGGGCACGTTCCCTCTGGGTTTTACGTCCCTGCAAGTTGTAACTAAACTCGAATCCAGTTAGTATACTAGCTATAGTTTGACGTACCTGGCCTGCAACTAAGATTTACGGGTTTACACCATAATTATAATTGACTTTCTAATAATTTAAAACTATTGCTTCAAGTGAACATCTTGTTTAAGACTTTCCGGTTGGTAGTATAAACGAGCTGACTAAATATACAAATATATAGACTGACAGCTATTCAGCCAATACCCACTCCTCCCAACTGACTATCAGTCAGTTGGAAGGACTAGGTATTGGATGAATAGCTGTCAGTCTATAGTCCTTGTGTAGCCTGGTCATTGTAAGGGAAACGGAATGATCAATTAAAAAAAACGAACCGTACACAGGTTCTAGTCGGAATTTTGGAAAGTTTTGTCAGCTGAATAGAAAAAGTCAGAGAATTTGATAGAAAATTGAAAATCATTTTGAATCTGAGCGTTCAGATTTCAGTTGTCGGTGAATTAGAATATTGGAATCCGGGAATTGGACGGAACCCAGAGTTGGCGCACAGCGAAGATAAGATAAGATAAGATTTATTCAGCAAATACACCAGAATAAAGGCAGATTGCTACACACAGAATCAACATAAACGGAATCATAAAACACACTAATTCATATGACACACATAAATCATATTACAGATAAGTCCCTCTTGTGAAGGAAGATCTGGACCATGTTAGTAACATTGCACAGCACTGGATTATCATTGGTCATTATTACTTTAAATTTGTCCATTGTAACCATTAGAGGAAAGTTAATTTTTTCGTCAGAAATTGCGCGAAATAATTTTTCTCTCAATGGTGCATATAGCGGACATTCCATTACGAAATGCCATTCCGATTCCACCTCCCCATTGTACAAGCTTCGCATATTCTGTGTTCCAAAGGACGAAGAGGTTGTAAATGCCTTCCACGTTCGATCCACCTTTTTATGTTTGCTGATGCGTAATCGCGTAAAATTGTTTCTTGCTTCAATGGAAGAAGTGTGAATGAAATACGGTTCCTTTGGATAATCTACTTTGAATAGTCAATAAGTCCTAAGTTTGTTTTTCCTGTTCTCGTATTATCATTGTGTATATCTTCTTTAAATAACGTAATATGGTCCGATTCAAGTTTGGACTTTAGAAGATTAATTTTACTTTTCGAAATTTCAGTTTCATTCAAACTGTTAAATCCAAGTCCTTTAAGCTTTTCACTTATTGAGTCAGGGACTTTACATTTCTTAGCTTCCACAAAAGCATCATTCAGAATGGTACCCGGGGAAGTAGTAAGCAATTTACCAGTATAATCTGCGAATCGTACTAAAGCATCTAATATTATTGGATACCGACCTAGCTCCGCGCGTTCCACATGGTTGGAGGAATGTTTACCTACATTTAAGATCAGCTTGCAGAACTTGATATGAGCCCGTTCATTAGGTGCAGTATCTCTGTTCCTCATATTCAGCTCCGTCGACTATATTTCCTATATACAGCTCCTATATGGCTCCTAGCTCCTATACAGGCAGTTTTACCAACGGCTCCCATCTTATCTCCAACTGTCTGTCCCATGAGATGGCTCAAAACATAAACACGTCTTGGGGCTTCGGGATACTTATGGAACCAGGTAGTAACGGCACAAGACTGCAAGGATGTTAGTGTTGGATGACTACAATAGAGCCAACTCATAGGACAGTCAGTTGGAGATAAGATGGAAGCCGTTGGTACGACTACGTGTATAGGAGCTAGGAGCCATATAGGAGCTAGGAACCATATAGGAACTGTATAGGAACCTGATCATAGGTATCCTCCAATACCCGTATGTGCCTATGTGCTAGCACACCATGTGTCACATTGTGCTTATTCACATAAGCACATATCGGCACATCCAGCATGTGCTCATGTGCTACATGTAATGTGTACAATAGAACATTAACACGTCTTGGGAAGAATATTTTATAAGGAGATAGGGGAAGCCATAGGTCGAAACCGAGAATTTAGTGGAAAATCAGAGCCAAGTAAACAATTATCGGGTTGATTGTGGTAATTCTACGAACTCTAGTTCAACCGAACTTACCCCAACCCCCTCTCCGCCCGGGGGGGGGGGGGGGGGGGCTTTGGTACTATAGCATTATGTGCTACTATTATAAGAAGAATTCTTGAAGAAAGAACCCGTAGTAAATAAAGTCCTTTGGTGATTTGAAGGGATTGTCGGGTTTATTGAGGTAATTCTACGAATAGGGAAATTACTCTTATTCAATCGAACATACCTTACGAACACAACCCTGTCCTATTGTAGGCCTTCGGGTAACATAGCAACCCCGTGCTACCATAGAAACCAAGATTTCGGTCTCCAGTATTCAAACTTGCCGACGGAAACACGTATCACCCTAACAATACGCGCTGCGCATGTGCACTAACTCCACGCATTACTATGGGGGATGACGTCACAAGGTGGCCGCTCACGCGGGCGACCATGACAACCAAACATGGCGTCACTGGGTCACGTGACTATGACGTCACTACCTGGGTTCGCCACTAGGTCCCTCCAATGAGGAATGGTCTCCACATCTACTGCTTACATGCAGTCCAAACAGCAAATTTGCCTGTTACTTTATGTTTGTTTATTTGCTGGAATTAACGACACATTCAACAGCCAGGGTCGTATCGTGCTGGACAGTTTTACGGATGGAGGAAGCGGGATTAGCCGGAGCGAATCACCGAACAGCGGCGAGCTACCATCAGACTCTCCAACTTACCCAGCGCAAGCCGAGTCACCAAAGGTCGAAGGCAAGTACACCATCGACGTAGGCCATGGGGCAATGTCTTTTAGTTATTGACAACCGTTACTTATATCCCAGTTCCTTATTCGAAATTCGTTATCAACAGTTTATCGGTTGATAACGAATGTCGAATAAGGAACTGGGAATAAGTATAACGGTTGTCACATCCCCTTTGGTTGCACTGCAGGCCTATGCATATATCTCTTAAAACTCGAAGCACGATCATGTTTTGCCCTAACCAAACGTATCAGGAAATAAGCACTATTGTCGGTAGTACACGTCATTCATCGGAACATGTCTTTCCATTGCATCAAAGCACCACTACCTTGTTACACCCCGAGGGTCGATGTATACAGTCCCTTTTCAATAACAAAATAGTTTCACTTTCAGTCGCTCTGGTAACTAACTGCCTATGAAACATACTGTCTGGGGCAGTTGGGCTGAGACCAAATGAAACACTTTAATTGACTCATCACCTGGTCCTCAGCTTAATCATCAGGCCTGAAAATAATTAATCATATCGAACGGAGACACATCAGTCGTGATCAACGTTTGCCTAAACGGGAGTGAAGAATTATGAAGCACTCCGCGAAATAAGAAGTTAGTCTTGAAATGTGAAACCTGCGCTGTGTACAAGTTTTATGCCTACTCGTTAGTAAGTAAAAGGTTTGAAGGTAAAATGCTTTATAAAACATAGTGTTACTACAAAGATCGAAAATGATTCTCGGTCTTTTTTTTCAGGCTGATTCCGGATGGTGGCAGTACTATTGTTGGATGACCGCGGAACGAAGATTGGTTTTTCAATGACTAGGCCTATCCCTTTACAGTTTCTTGTGATGTACTCGGTTGTTGATATTAAAAACGTGAAAGTGTTTTGATAAAAATTAAATAAAAAAATGAAATAAAATAAAAAATTATGTGGTTAATTTCCTGTTATAATTCATAATTGAATTAATCCCAAATAAGCTTTTTTGAAACTGCCATCTTGGCTTTTAATCTGTGCAATATCACAGGTTGCGGGGTGTAAACAAAGCGACTTCCATGTTCGTCGCGCGGAGTTCTGTGTCAGCCAAGACAATAGAACCGATGCCATCATTCGAATTAACTGAAGGGGCAACCTCAGACGACTTTAAACGATGAGATACCGCAGGTTTAAAGACTTTTTTTAACGGAGGCGAGGACTTGTTTTGAATGGCAACAAGGGAACACTCGTTGCACGCAGTTTCTTGGCTTAGGGAATCGCCGAAAGTTGTCGAAACAGTGCCGACGGGCGCAGAGCCATGGCACAGCATGCTTTCAAATACCATTTAAGTCGATAGGAACTCATTCGAAATAATGAAAGTTCTCATATTATATTGCCACTGCCTTAACCAAATGGAAACCTTGGCTAAATGTTTTTTTTTAATTCGCACTCATGAACATAATGGGGTCCGAAGAACTCCACCTGCACTTTTCACCCACTGCTTACAACGTGTTTTCTTGAACCGATTCCGGGGGCGCGGCGACTCCGTTCGTAGAGGTGCAGGCTGCAAGCCGAGAGGTCCTCGGTTCGAATCCCACCTGCGGCACCTACGTTGTGTCCTTAGGTAAGACACTTCACCCCCATTGCCTACGTGGGAGCACGGTAACGTAGTGTACTAAGGCGTACTGCACGTCGATGGTGCAGCTGTCTTCAACCGATGCTAACCTTGCTTGTGTGGAGTTGGTATTTTGGGGAGCTGACAGTTGCTCGCCGTTGCTCGGTGGTTCTCTCCGGGTACTCCGGCTTCCTCCACCCGTAAAACTGTCATGGTTAGCCATTGTGCAGAAGTGTGACCTTAAAAACACCAATAACAATAATAACAATTGAACTGATTCCACCTCGCGACCTGTGACCTTACATAGATTAAAAGTCAAAATGGCAGTTTCGAAAAGGTTTTTTTCCAGGTGTGGGAAAGATTAAAATGGAATGTTCACATTTTTAGTATTCAAAAAAGATGTGGAACGGGACATGGATGGGAGTAGTATGTCTCGCACATTTCACCTCCTAGTTGCCGGACGCCGGTACCGGCCCCGGAAGTGACGTCATGCCACGTGACCCAGTGGCGCCATGTTGTGTTGTCATGGTAACCCACGTGAGTGGCCATCTTGTGACGTCATCTCCATTGTGATACGTGTTGTTAGTGCGCATGCGCAGTGCGTGTTGTTAGGGTGATACGTGTATCCGTCGTCCATTTTGTATACTGAAGGCCGCCACCTTGGTTTCTATGGTAGCACGTGGTTGTTTTGTGACCCAAATGCCTACAACAAGACAGGGGTATGTTCGGAGGGTGTGTTTGATTGAACAGGAGTAATTTCCTGATTCGTAGAATTAACACAAGTTCTTGATTTTGTGTTCGATTGTTCGTTCTGGCATTGACTGTATTCTGATTGTATCCCGATACACACAAGGTCAAAGGTCACTGGACTTAGCCTCGCTGTTGCTGATTACCAGTTCGATTTTGTCACGCACGATCGATAATCATTGTCTGTGTATTTTATGCGTTGCAGTGTGACAGAGTTACCGTTGCGATACAGTTCTTGCCTATAACCAAGCACTACAGTCTTGCACCAGCTTAAATGGCGTCCTTTCTTTTCGAGCAAGATAAGCGAAGGCGAGCGTCAGAGGAGAATGCAGTCTCTGTCGAGATACAACCAAAGAAACCTAAAGAAGGGTCTCTCTCGGACTCATATTTATCTGACATTAATAGCTCTCTTTACGACAACCCTGATAGTCACACTGCTGATCAAGTGCCAAATCCCGAGCCACCTAGTAACTTCCAAATAGAACCCAGTTCTGAAATGTCAAAAATGTTAATAGAAGCCCTAAAAGATCCGGCAGTTGGAACAATGTTTTTCAACATGTTTGAGACTATCCTCTAAACGTCTTTTGGATTCAGCCATGGCATCACTTAAAAAGAACTTTGATTCGAAAGTTGAAGGTCTCGAAAAAGTCATTGAGAATAAAAGCATGGAAATTTGTGGTCTGAGACAGGAACTCGACGATCTACGACAGTATGGAATGTGCAATTCCCTCCGTATTGCTGGTGTTGCCGAGTCTGTTGGTGAAAGCACAGACGATATTATTTTGGATATGGCTACCAAAATGGATGCCCCCTCCATTTAAACGACATCGAGCGTAGTCATCGTTCCGGTCCACCCAGCAGTGGACGAACAAGACCGATACTTGTTAAATTCACAAGCTATCGCGTGAGGGACAGGTTTTTCAGGGCAAAGAAAAAATTGAGGTCTAATCCATATACGAATAACGTTTACTTAAACGAACACTTGACAAAGGACAGATAATTTCTAGCTCGTCGAGCTCGAACATTGCTAAGAGACAAAAAGATTGCGGGTACCTGGACCCATGACGGGGTAATCTTTGTCAAAGAAATAAACGTCCATGTCCATGGAGTGACGACTGATGCCGAAATTGCCAAAATTGAAGAAAAATTTCGCCTATTGGTGTCAATACGTAGTTCACAAGCTGGTTCACAGAACAGCTCGTAACACTTAATCTCCTTTTGCCTCCAGTCTGGTAGTCCTTTCCTTCATCTTCCCTGCTTTGAGGACTGGCCTTTCTCCAGAAACCATTCACTCTCCGTTCATAAGTCGATACAGGGGATAAAATTACACGCGAATCCAAGAATAGATGTTCTCGTTATGACATTGGCAGACAACACTCGTGTGGTACTTGTTGATTCTGCAGACTCCAACCGAATGTTGCTTCTGAGTTGACGAAATAAGTTGGTAACATGTCCGCACATGTTTTTTTACATACTTCACACCCTCCTGAGCTCGATGTCGAATCGAGTCATGGCTGCTAATAACAGCCACGACTCGACTCGGCTCCTAACTCCGGAAACAGTGAATAGACTGATTTTGTTATAATGCACACCCAATCAGAACGATCGGGACATCATTATCAGTCAAACACATCTCAGAGATAAAGTGAATCCAAGCAGTAGACTAACGTGGATATCACTTGTACAACGCCCACTCTTAACACTACTGTTTGAGATTCTGAGTGTCTGGCCGCCACCGGAGGTCTCAACTGCCTGTCATTTCTTGACATGTCGTCCTTTCATAGATCGCACCCCCCCCCCCCCTCCACACATACACACCCATCAATCACACTTTGCTGGCTTGTTTGCAATTCGTTGTTGAGATCAGCACTCGGACTTGTATACTTTTAAACCTGTAAAATTGCTAATTATAATTTTCGGATGAAATTCTTTTTCATTAGACAAGTGCGACGTATCATTAGCCATTGAGGTGCAATAATTAAAATTGTACTAAGGTATGGCGAGCTGATGAACGAATTATCATGTGTAGATCTACCATTCGAAATTTCCTAAAACAGCCGGTAAATGAGGCGGTCTGGCTCGTGGTGTTAACGCGGATCTCCGGTGGCGCAGTGGCGGCGCTACGGGGGGCATGGGGGGCATCCCACCCAAACGAAGGCTTTGCCCCCCCCCCCCAGTTGCCCCCCCCCCCAACCATCTCGCATGCATTTCCATCCACCCTCACACACAAACACATTCAGTCACTCTCTCTCACACACACACACACCCCTCTCTTTTTTTATTCCCAATAATTTCCCATACACACTTAGCCCAAAGCCTCAGGCTAGCTGTTGAACACATCCAGGCAGTAGAGATTTAAAGACTCGGATGCAGATACTTATAAGTTATAATTAAGTTATGAGCCAACAAAGGCATGTCTATCCATATCCCGTGTCTAAAAAAATTCATGGATTTCGCATTATGACAGACGGGCATTGTGAGTCTCTCTCTCTCTCTCTCTCTCTCTCTCTCTCTCTCTCTCTCTCTCTCTCTCTCTCTCTCTCACGCACAGACCCACCAGACGCGGATCCAGGATTTTTTGAAAGGAGGACCGCTAATTACCATTACATTTAGTCGAAACTTGGACCCAAAGTCCGTAATATAATTTTTTGGTTTGGTACGTCCACAGGACGTACCAAACCAAAAAAGTATATTACGGACTTTGGGTCCAAGTTTGGACTACCTCATAAAAAAGTAATGATATGATCCTTTACGTATTTGCCCCCCTTCATGGGAGTCTGCCCCCTAGTTGCCCCCCCCCCCCCCACAAAAAAATTTCTGGCGCCGCCACTGCGGTGGCGGCTGGTATTTCGTATACTCTCGCCAGTATCTATTGTCCGATGTTAACCACAAAGAAGTGTAAGCTGTCTCTACATTACCTGTCTATCAACCAGCTAATTTCCCGTACGTACCACCTCTCCATCCCGATATTGATGATGTAGCCGCTGAGTTAACCAATCCACACTACTGTCAATCGACGAAGATGCTGATGCATCAAGATGTGCTTGTACATACCTTGCTTATATTTATATACATATAAGTAGGTAACATTTGCGGGTTCAAGCATCATCGTACATGTACGTGTACACGTACATGTACACCTCCATAGGATTTAGTGTTAAAATCGTGTACGTGTACAAGATTTTAACGTTTTTTAGGGTGCTTTAGACTCCATTTGCGGATTCAAACATCACTGATTGAATCCAAAAATGATGAAATTTTACGTACAGTACATGTACCGTTTCGATGCTTGAACCCGCAAATAATTCTCCCATAGGATTCAGTGTTAAATTGCGAGCAAAAAAGCGTTTTGCGGTTTCTAACATCATCCTCTCGCCGATTCTAACAATCCGCGTCCGTACACGATTTTAACACTGAAACCCAATGGAGGCGTACACGGAGATCCGCTCTGCGGATTTTTAGGTCCGATGATGTTTGAATCCGCAAATGGATTTCTCCCATAGGGTTCAGTGTTAAATTGCGAGGAAAAAACGTTTTGCGGTTTCTGACATCATCCTCTTGCCGATTCTAAGAATCTAACAATCCGCGTTCGTATACACGATTTTAAGACTGAAACCCAATGGAGGCTTAGACGGAGATTTTGAAATCGACTCGCGTGAAGAGGTGATGTTTGAATCCGCAAACCCAGTGTAGCGTTTCTCGAAGTGAGACTGGCGCACGTTATTGCGAGGTGGGGGTTTCGACGAGCACTTGATGGAAATGTTTTGAACGAAGAGTGTCGTTGTCGTCGTCGGTGTGTTGGAAATTTGCAAACTCAGTCACGTCTTCTTGAAGTAAAAAACTAACACATGTTATCGTAATGAGTGAATGAGGTTTTTTGTTCAAAAAGTGTCGATTATGAATATAGTCTGTATTATAGACATTATGTTTTCTGTTGATGGGACGGATAGAAATTGAGTTTTGAGGTTTTTTTTGAGATGATCTGTAATAGATATTCGTGTTTTGTCTTGATTGACTGTTAAAGCGTTCGTTCGAAAAAGTCAAAACACTTATCGGAATGTTTAAACGCATTTTCCGCTCAATTAGGTTTTGAGTGGTAAAATTTTTAATATATTCATGATAGCAAATCGCAGTCATCAAAAAGGATTCTCTCTTAATTCGACACTCGGTGAATTGATGTGTGAATGAATGAAGATCTTTTGACAAAATGTAAACACTACTGTCAAAATGCGTTAAATCAGAAACCGGTTTGTCATGTACTGTTTAAACGTATTTTTTTAAACTTCAATTAACACAGTGAGTTTGAGATGTGAATATTTTCAGATATTATATTAAGACGGAAAGAGTTTTTATTACTTAAAACATAAAATATAAAAAAATATAATTAAACATTTAATTTTGAAAATAAATAAAAACAATTAAAACGAAAGATGTTTTGGAAGATGGATCGTAGACACCGAGATCGAATTATAAACGAATTGGAACGTGCCAAGAAGAGCATTCAGTCGGCTGATAGGAGCAGACGTCTCGGTGAGATGGAACTCAGACGCGAAGCCACAAAAATATTTAAACCCGTGATGGAGGGTCAAGAGCGAAGCAGGAAGGAGATAGTCGAAGAATTGAGACCCATAAAGGAGAGTTCTTTAAGAATGGGTTCGTTGCCTCCTAGTTTTGGAAATCGGTATTCCGTTCAATCTACACTGGATTACGTTCCCACGGGAATTCAAACAGATATGAGCGAGTCTGATGATACGGTTTCGACTATCACCACTAGTAGCATCGCATCGTCCGATGATAATGGCGGTAAGAGAGATCAGTCGTATGGAATTTATAAGGATTCTCAGGGGAGAACTTTTGTAGGTGATACGGAAGTGGAAATGGACGATGATGAATTGATCATGGGTTCGAATAAATATAAAGTAACTGATGGTCTGTGGAGATTGCTCCTTTACGCTAAGCCTGGAGATTACATGGAACAGGATTTCGACAATTACGGAGACATTCTAGTTCAGACCCACGCCATGAAGAGAAATAACGATGCCAGAGAGACGAGACCCAAAGCCAACAGAGGTTACAAGTGGACGAAAGTGGTGAAACCCGTATGGGACATGAACAAGAAGTTCGTCGAATTGGTGACCGGCAAAGGGGTGAAAACCACTTTTCTTCCGAGCGATCCCGACGCTCTGTCTCAGAGATTGAGTTTGTTGATGGGGAGCAGACGGGCTGGTAGATAATCAGATAGTTGCTATATCTGACGAATTGTTGAGACAGAAGGTTTTGAATAAAAACCAGTATAAAAGGCTGATGAACGAATTGAAGGATTGATGTGTATATAATAATAAGTAGAGAGAGAAACAAACAAACAAACAAAAATAAAACAGTAAATTCTTACACTAGAATAATAAAAAAGTATTTAAACGGCAAAAACGATTTACCAGTGAAAAAACAAAAACAAAAATATATCATAAAAATAAAATATGTTGGTGATAAAGAACAGGGGATACGTCAGGACTTACGTTCAAGGTAGTTCTGGCATCGTCGATTCTATAATGCGAGTGTTCACGAGCAATGCGGGTAGAAAACTCACATCGACTGCGTTTGAGGTCGGTAAAAAGACGGCTTTGGATGCTGGTAAGAAAGCCACTTCTGAAGCCAGTGGTAGGATAGCTTCTGTGGCTGGCAAGAGGGCAGCCAACGCGTTGATCGACAAGTTGATCAGTCCGCCGGCGAAGCGAGCTGCGTTAGAGAGAATGCTGAAAAGTTGGAGAGATTTTAAGGATGCCATGGTGCCCATACAAGATATAGTCAAAATGACGAGTGGATCCGGATTGAAGAGTGTGATATAAATAAATAATAATATTAAAACAACTAAGTTTGAAAAAAACATAAAAAAAAAAATTGTGTTTGAAAAGAATCTAAAATAACAAACAAACAAAAATAAAACAAAAGATGAACATTAAAGATATGTCTTGGAACGACGCCGCGACCAAGAGGTCGAATAACGTAAAGAGCATAAGAGGTTTGATAGTGGGAAAATCGAATTGTGGAAAGACCAATCTGTTGATGAATCTGTTGTCCCGACCCGACTGGTTGGATTACGACAGATTGTTCGTGTTTGGCAAGAGCTTGTTTCAAGCCGAATACAGATTGCTTCGAGAGTGCATGGATCGCAGATTGCCCAAGGACGTCATAGCCAGAATCTTTGAGAGTAGGGAGGAATTCGACAAGAGTGGAGCTCCGCTCTCGACCATTTTGGACGGCGCGGCGACGGAGCTGATGAAGAGAAATGCATCTTCGAACGTCGAGTGTCGATTTTATGAGAACGCTAGCGACGTTCCGGATCCTAGGGAACTGAAATCGGAAGATAAGAATCTCATGATTTTCGATGATCTGCTTTTGGAGAGACAGAACCTATGCGAATCGTATTACGTTAGGGGTCGACACAGCAATGTGGACTGTTTCTACCTGTTGCAGAATTATTTTCGATTGCCCAGACAGACGATAAGGGAGAACGCTAATTTTCTATGTCTCTTTCGCCAAGATCTCAAGAATCTCAATCACATCTACGGCGATCACGTCGCAAATGACATGAGCGCTGCGGAATTCAGGAGATTCTGCAAGAGGGTTTGGGATGGTGGACTTTACAATTTCGTCGTGATCGATTTGACGAGCGAATTTAATCGAGGAAAATATCGGTGCGGATTCGACAAGTTTTATGTTTCCGATGATAATAATAATAAGATACAGCGTGAAAATAAAATTTAGAAAATAATAAATCTTCAAATAATTAGTTTTGAATAAAATAAAATTAAATATAATGTTCGAACATGGAGAATTGCTAGGACGGATAGCCGAGAATAAGGCTGCGAAACAATCCATTCAAATCGTGGTGAGTGGCGATTCGACTCGATTTGCTACGAAATTCGAACCTTCCATCGAATTGAATAGAGAGAAAAGTTACGAGATGGCTTTGGTGAATCTGGAGACTTATTATTCCTTTCCCAGCGTCACCGAAAAGAATAACTCGTTCAAGTATTCCGACGGAGTGGATTGGTTGGAGATTCGAATTCCCAAAGGGAGTTACGACATAGACGATTTGAACCATTACATTCAGACGCGAATGAAGACGGATGGAAAGGGAAGCAACAAGATCAGACTCGCTCCCAATCCTAATACCTTACAGACGATGTTGGATTTGGAAGATAATTTTCGAGTGGATTTCAACACGGACGATTCTATAGGCAAGATGTTGGGATTCGATCGAAAGATGTATCGAGGCCACACGGCATCTGAAAATACGGTCGACATTCTCGCTGTCAATAGCATTCTGGTGAACGTGGACGTGATTGCCGAAGCTACGTGAATGGTAGCGCTCAACCGACGATCTATTCCTTCTTTCCAAACGTGTCGGCGGGTTATAAGATCGTGGAGCGACCTCGAAATTTAATTTATCTACCAGTGATTTTAGACACGTTGTATAGTCTGAAAACCACGTTGACGGATCAAAATGGTGAACTGTTAGATCTCCGCGGAGAGAGAGTGATGATACGATTTCACATAAGAGAAATATAAAAGCAAAAAAAAAAAAAAATATATTATATATATAGATAACAAAAATAAAATAAACGCAATATTAATTTTACAAAATTATTTTAATATAATTATTAAACAAGAAACAATTGAAGTGAATATATTTTTAGATAAAAACAACAGAAATTATGACAGAATACGTGGTTAAAAACGTGAACATATCCGCAGGACAGAGGAAGAAACTTAAGAGAGCGTTAACAACTCGAGGCGAGGCGGTGAGATTCAAATTCACTCACGAAGATCTGATGAGAGGTGGTCAGGATTCGATCGCCTGGACCAGAAGTCAAATCAAAAGGATGGAGAAAGCGATTCGCGATGGAAGAGAGTTGACGGTGAGAATGAGTCCCTCTCAATTGAGATACAATTTGAAAATGAAAGGTGGTTTCCTACCGCTATTGGCAGGAATAGCCGCAAAAGCATTACCCTTCGCCGCAAAGGAGCTACCCTTTCTCGGAAAGGCTCTCGGCATGGGAGCTCTCACGGGACTCGCTAGTTCGGCAGTTGAGAAATTAATGGGTGGCAGTGGACTGTTTTTGAAGAAGGGAGGAGCCGTGTGTCGCATCCACGTAAAGGATTGTATCTAGAACCCGTTAGAGGTGGCAACTCTCTGAGAGGAAACGGTCTCTATCTGAAGAGTGGACGGAACGTCGAGCAACTCGGCAAGGGTTTGTTGCTCAGTGAGAATTCGCCATTTAAGAACATACCGATTTTGAATATGTTATTATAATATAAAATTGTATAAAATATAAAATCATAGAAAGTATAAAATAATATATTTAAAATTAGTAAAAAAGGTGGAGAAATAATTTTATCATCAGGATGACAAGGTGGAGAATTTATCACCTGGATGAATTTGATGATAATGACAAATATCGCAAGACAGAGAGCGAAGAAATAAAAAAATGGTTGGACGCTAATGATGGATATCTAAGGAAAGAGATAGATAAAGCGCGGGATATACGGTTGAGAATGAGACGCTTTCCACTGTCACCACTACCTTCTGAAGAGAATGGTAATGATGCGAGTGTTACCAAGAGATGCATAACATTCGTTCATAATTATGATTCGGATAAACAAAAATGTTGCCATAAACGTATCACATCACAAAGAAAAAGAAAAAAAGAAAAAGAAGAATCGACGCTGAAATTTGAGAGAAAAGGAAACGTTATTATAATATATTATGATGATAGTGAAGAAGAAGGAAAAAAAAAAAAAAAAAAAAAAGTAAATGAGATCTAAAGATGATCTTATTTTTTTTTTTTTCATTTTTCTTCGCTAAAAATCAATCACTCTATTGTTTATATTTCCAAGTCCGTTATTAGCATGTTAACACTCGTGTCTTCTCCTTTTTCGAAAACGTGTTGAATGTTTATCTTTACTCTTTTGAGTTTTTTTACATCGGTCAACTCGCTCTCACCGCCCAATTTCTTCACGAGTTCGAATGAGATGTTTGGAAATATGTAATTTCCATAGGGCAACGACAAATCATCCTTGTCGAATTCTCTATCTTCGGCGATGACGATGTTCTGCAGATCGCTTTGGTACTCGTAAATCAAATCGAGCGCGGCTTCGTCCAATTTCAGAGGCATCTTATATTTCTCGTATTTGTGCTCTAAGCCCTTCGTCTCGACATCGTTCAATTCGATGGGATCGTGTCGTTGTAATCTATAGATTTTATGACCGAATTTCTTATACGTTTCGACTCGTTTCAATTTCAATTCACATCTTTTAGGTGTTGTTGTCTTCATGATCGATTATTTGTTTTTTTTTGTTTTTACGAATTCTTGCAAATAATGTATATTTTAAATTTTGTATTTAAATAATAATTTGTTAAAAAATTTGTTATTTTTTTTTTTGCTCTTTATATATATATATAAAAAAGTTGTTTTTTTAATTTTTAATTTTCTTTAATGTAAAAATTTTTTTAGTAAAAGTTTTTTTTTTTCTCTTTATATATATATATAAAAAAGTCAAATTTTAATTTCAATCTCTCTATTGTTTATATTTCCAAGTCCATTATTAGCAAGTTGACATTCGTCATTTTTCCACATACAAAAATGGTGTGAATGTTTATCTTTACTCTTTTGAGTTTTTTTTCATAGGCGAATGCACTCTCACCACCCGATTTCTTCACGAGTTCGGGTGAGATTATTGGATATATGTAATCTCCATAGGACAACAATAAATCACCCCTGTCGAATTCTCTGTCTTCAGCGACGATGATATTATTCAGCAGTTCGCTTTGGTACTCGTAAAACAAATCGAGCGTGGCTTCATCCACTTTCAAACACATTCGATATTTGTGGTAGTAGCGCTCTAAGTCCACCATCTCGACCTCATTCAATTCGATGGGATCGTGTGGTTGTAATGTATAGATATTAAAACTGGATTTCTCATACTTTTCGTCTCGTTTCAATTTCAATTCGCATCTTTTAGGTGTTGTTGTCATGATCGATTATTTGTTTTTTTATGAATTCTTGCAAAATAATGTATATTTTAAATTTTGTATTTTAAATAATAATTTGTTAAAAAAAAAAAGTTTCTCTTTATTTCTCTTTATATATAAATAAAAGTTAAAAAAAAAAAAAATTCTTACAAACTCAATTTTGAGGTAAAAACAATGATCAAGTCCAAACATCCGAAATATAGTCTAGAACGTGCAAGACTTCAAACGTTTAAAAATTGGCCTTCGCATCTCGCTCAAAAACCCAAAGATTTAGCTGCCGCGGGTTTCGTTTACGTGGGTAGAGGCGACAAAGTCAAATGTTTTTGTTGCGACATACATTTGATGAATTGGGAACCTCATGACGTACCTTTACTAGAACACATAAGTAATAATGAAAAAGGCGAATGCGATTATTTGAACAAGATCCTAACGTTGGGATTGATCAAAATCCAAGATGAAGAGAGGGATAGAGACAAAAACCAAAAATTATTGATGGATATGTTAGAACTCGGATACACCAGAGAACAATTGTATGATGCGTTAAACATCGCGAACAAGACCCTGTCTCAATTCATGACTTTAGAATATCTCATCAGATTCATGGCGGAAGCGGACGAGTTATCATCACTCGTCGAAAACAAACCAAGTAAAACGTCCACCACCAAGTGTCTGGTCTGCGAAGGTGTCGCAAACGTCTTGTTTCTACCGTGCGCACACCTGCGTTACTGTAGAGAATGTCATTCCGAAGACGAGAAAATGTGTTCGGTTTGTGAGCGAGAAATAAAAGCGGTCTTAAATTGTTTTTGAATACAAACACATTAAAGAAAAAAAAAATCCAATTTAAAATTTAACTTTTTTTTTTTTTTTATTATATATTTAAAAAGAGTAAAAAAGCAAAACTTTTTAACAAATTATTTAAATACAAAATTCGGAAAAAAATATATATTCTTACAAAATGAAACAAACAGATAAAAAAAAATTGGAAAATTTAAATGAGAAAACCATACATCAGTTAAACGAGATTTGTAAACTATTAAAAATTTCACATTTCAGAAATCATAGAACTAAATCAAAAAAGATTGATGTCATACAGAAACATTTGCGAAACGATGAAAAGGCAAACAAAATGCTGATAGCAACAACGTCAAAAAATGCATCGGTTGTGAAAAATGAGAAGAAGAAGAAAAATATAGTAAAAGGAATCGAAATGCTGACGTCGAAAAAAAACAAAAATGTTTCGATTGTGAAAAATAAGAAAACGACTAAACGAAAAGCCGTTGAAGAAGAACTTCAAGTTTCCAAAGAAAAGAAAAACGAAAACGAGTGATGCACATCAGATTCTAGGCAAACGAGATATATCAAGTGAACTTCAACAAGCAATAGACGAAGGGAAAGGAGAAGAATATCTAGCGTGACTCACTGCGGAACTATTTCAATCGAAGTCCGTGGAACGGGAAAGTGCGATCAAAGGTATTTTTAAAACTTTCGACGTGGTTCCCTCGTTGAAGAAAATCGATCCGAAATTGTTCATGGAACGGGTGAAGAAAAAAGTATTGGATTTGTTTCGCAAACACATGAACGTGGGACTAAAAATTAAGATGATACTCCATTGCGTGATGAATAAAATCGACGTGAAGTCCGGCGAGAGCATCGTGAAAAATGCATATTTCAGATCTAACGTCGAACCCTTATTTCGAGGTTCAGATTTATTGGACGTTTTTGAAAAGATGAAAGACAAGATGTTGACGTCTCTCGCGAATTATCAACATGAAGGTAGTAATTGGATGTTCGATGAGATGTTGAAACTCGAAATTCACATAACTAAAAACGATTTGTTGAAAGGGTCTTCCTACGTGAAATTACCGTATTTCCTAGCAAATAAATACGCCGTGATCAACGTGAAAAATAAAGATGATCAGTGTTTTAAATGGGCAGTCACTTCCGCTTTATACCCTGTCAAAATGAACATCGAAAGAGTTTCTTCTTACGAGGTAACTTCTAAAAATCTCGATTGGACCGGAGTGACTTTTCCAATGCAGTTAAAACACATTGAACGTTTCGAGGCACAAAATCCCACCGTAGCGGTGAACGTCTTGGGATATGACGAAAAACAAAATATCTATCCTCTCAGATTGACTTCGTATCTCGGAAGAGAAAAGACGATTATTTCATTATTGATTTCGAATGGTGACAATCATCATTATTGTTGGGTTAAACATCTGAGCCGATTACTGGCGAAACAATATAATAAATATAAAGGAAAGATATCTTTATGTTTCAATTGCATGAACGCGTTTCACAGCAAAAAATCGTTGGCGAAACATCAGGAATATTGCAACGAAAATCAAGGTGTCAACGTCGAAATGCCCAAACCCAACACCATCGTGAAGTTTGAAAATCACAATAGAAGGTTAAAAGTACCATTCGTCGTGTACGCCGATTTTGAATGTTTCACCGCGAAAATGAGTTCCTGTCAACCCAACGCTCTTCAAAGTTACGTCAAAAAATATCAAAAACACATACCTTCGGGCTATTGCATTTACGTGAAATGCACTTTCGACTCGCAACACGACATGGGTCCCTTCACCTACACGAAACAGTATGAAGATGACGACAGGGCTCAAAGGTTCGTGGAAGAGTTAGAATGGAAACTTCAAATGTTATACGACAAATTCAAAACTCCAGCAAAAATGATCATCACGCGAGAGCAGCAGGACGAAAATAATAGAGCCACTGAATGTCACATATGCAGACAATCGTTCGACGAGAATTCGGAGGAAAATAAGAAGGTCAGAGACCACGATCATTACACGGGTCTGTATCGCAGTCCGGCTCACAGCAAGTGTAATTTAAAATATCGAGACGCCGCTATCTATCCGGTGATGTTTCACAATCTCTCGGGTTACGACAGTCATCTGTTCATGAAAAATCTCGGCACCTCACACGAAGAATTAAATTGCATCGCGAACAGTGAAGAAAGATACATTTCCTTCACGAAATGGAAGCTCATGGAGAAGAAAAGAGTAATCGACGGAAATACGTTGGAAGAAAAAACGAAATCCATTCGTAGAGGCATACGTTTCATCGACAGTTTTAAATTCATGTCGACCGCTCTGGAAAAATTAGTCGATAACATGAGCAAGGATAAATTTAAAATCACGAGCGAACATTTCGGAGAACGAGTAGACGTCATGTTGAGGAAAGGAGTTTATCCTTACGATTACATGAACGATCTAAAGAGATTCGAAGACACCGCACTACCTTCGAAAGAAGATTTTTATTCGAAATTATATGAATCCAACATTCCGACGAGAATTATGAACATGCTAAAAACGTGTGGAAATCATTCGATATGAAAACCATGAGAGATTATCACGATCTCTATCTGAAGACTGATGTTCTACTCTTGGCAGACGTGTTCGAAAATTTTCGAGACGTCTGTTGTCGAAATTACGATCTGGATCCCGCTTGGTATTTCACCGCACCCGGTTTGGCGTGGGATGCTCTGTTGAAGACCACCGAAGTCCAATTAGGATTATTATCCGACGTGGACATGTTGCTCATGTTTGAAAGGGCTGCGAGAGGTGGCATCTCGATGATCTCCCACAGACATTCTGAAGCTAACAATCCCTACATGAAAGAAGGTTTCGATTTGAAACGGTCGACTAAATACATACAGTATTGGGATGCCAATAATCTGTACGGTTGGGCTATGAGTCATCCTTTACCGATTGGAAATTTCGAATGGGTGAAGGAACCGGAAGAGATGCAAAAAAGGAGAGACTATCCTTGCATTTTAGAAGTCGATTTGAACTATCCGGAAGAATTACATGATCCACACAATGATTATCCACTGGCTCCCGAACGAATGGAACCGAACGAAGGAGACGAGGAAAAACTCATTCCCAATTTATTTAACAAACGTAACTACGTCGTCTACAGCGAGAATTTGAAACAGTACGTCAATTACGGGATGAAATTAGTCGACATACATTGCATCATTCGATTCGACGAAGAGCCTTGGATGAAAAAATACATCGATCTCAACAAGAATCTCAGAACTCGAGCCGAGAACGATTTCGAAAAAGATTTCTTCAAACTCATGAACAACTGCGTGTACGGTAAATTGATGGAAAACATCAGGAAGAGAACCGACGTTCGACTCGTCATGTCTGAGAAAAGAGCTAAAACATTAGTAGCGAAACCCAATTACAAACACCGAACCATATTCGGCGAAAATCTAGTGGCCGTTCACATGCAAAAGACGCACCTGAAGTTCAACAAACCGTATTATCTCGGACCGATCATCTTAGATGTCAGCACGCGATTGATGTACGAGTTTCACTACGATTACGTCAAACGAAAATTTGGTGACAAAGCCAAACTACTGTTCACCGACACGGACAGTTTAGTTTACGAGACAGAGACGAAAGACGTCTACCGAGATATATCTCTGGACGTGGCCAAGTGGTTCGACACGAGCAATTATCCCGTCGATCACCCGTCCAACTTTCAATCGAACGACAACAAGAAGGTGTTGGGTAAATTTAAGGACGAGAGCGGCGGTAAACAGATCGTCGAATTCATATGCTTGAGACCCAAACTGTATGCTTATCGTCTAGAAGATGATGAAGAGATCAAGAAGTGCAAAGGAGTTAAAGCGTGCGTGGTGAAGAAAAACATCTCTTTCCAAGAGTATAAAGATTGTCTGTTAGGAAGTGGTCCGGTGTATAAGACTATGAAATCGATTCGAAGTGAAAATCATGACTTGTATACCAAAATAGTCAACAAGATTTCGCTGACGGCTGACGATGATAAGAGATTCATATTAGACGATAAAATAAGCACTTTGGCACTCGGACATTGGACTGCGGAACTAACTATAGTCGATATGAATGTGGATGATTGGATTCTAGATGCGTTTGTGGATGATAAGATTCCAGATACGATTGTGGATGATAGGATTCCAGAAAATCAAGAAGAATTAGATGAACACAAAATTATGGAAATCGATAGTGACATCGAGAAAGTTAGTTTAAAAAGAAAGAGAAAAAAATAGAAAAAAAATAACGTCATTTTTAGTGAATTATAATAAAATAAATAAAAAAATATATACTTATTTATGAATAAGAAAATAAAGATATCCATAGAAGGTGTCGTCTTACCCAACGAACCCCTATCCAACATTGATCTGTTGAATGCGGCAAAAGATTTGAAAATCGAAGATTTTCTAGGAGTGTTTTCCAGAGATGCCTTGTCAAAGAGAAGACCTCGACAATCGGAATGCGGAATTTTAAATCTAGATGATTCATCGGGTGAAGGCACTCACTGGGTAGCATGGTTCAAGAACGGAAAGAAGAAAAATTATTATTTCGACAGCTACGGAATCTCGCCGCCAAAAGAAATAATGAACTATTTCAACAAATCAATGGTTCGTTACAACACGGAACAAGTGCTATCACCAGATCAAGTGTTTTGCGGTCACCTGTGTCTCTACGTTCTCAAGAGATGGTCTGAAGGAGATCAATTTCAAGACATTCTCAATGACTTACATTAGAGAGAGATTTTTTTTTTTTATAGTATATATAAAGATAAAAAATTATTTTAAAAAAAATTTTAATCGAATAAAAACGAAAAATAAAATAACATAGTTCATTTTTTAATAAACTGCGTTTTGAACACATTTTTTCTAAAAACAAAAAAAATCATTACAACAACATGCCAGTCGATAAATTTGGTAGAAGTGACGACGAAAAAGTCAACCCGAGAAAGAAGAGGAAGACGTTCGAAGTCTGACGATGGTTACGACGTTGCCAACTTGGACAAGCGTTACGTTTGGAGATATGAACCTCAACAAGAACCTTTGAATATGAATGATAAGAAGCTCTACAATCTTCCCGAGCCGATAGATCTCGCAGATGCTGTGACTAAAAAATACGTCGACAGAGGGAACGCCGATTTCGAACGAATCCTGCTGGATAATTATGTGGATAAAACCATGACCGACGATCTCGATCTGAAATCCAAATGTTTGGTGAACATCACGAATCCCGTAGATCCCACCGATGCCGCGACCAAGAAATACACGGACGACTCTCACGCGAGATTCAGTGAACACCTGAGAAATAGATACGTTCTGAAAATGATGAACTCGGAATTGAACACCAATTCTAACAAGATAACGAACGTGGCTGCTCCCACGAATCCCAAGGACGTGGTGACCAAACACTACGTAGATCTGGAACCGAGAAAGTCTGATGGATGAGAAATGAAATCGGATCTGAATGCGGGATTCCACAAGATATTGAATCTGTCGAAGATCGACGACACGGATCCGGACTCAACCGCAGTCAACAAGGGCTACGTAGATTCTGCCATGATACAATCACAAGAATACCTAGAATCGCAAGTGGACGATCTCTATCTGAACAAAGAATCTGGCGGAACCATGGAGGGTGGCATCAACATGAACGGTTACAATTTATTCGGTCTCGATCACGATCCCGAATTCGATTCCAGCGTGGTAAGCAGGAAGTACGTGGACGACAACTCGGTCTGGAGAAAGGGCGACATCATGGAAGGTAAACTAGACATGGGTGGACATGCGCTAACGAATCTACCGGAACCCATGCACATGACGGATGCCTGAACCCTGATTTCAGTGGTGGAGAAAGTCAAATACGCTAGACAATTGATCACCGTGTGGGCCGAAGAGACCGGCACCTTAGATGAGGGAAAAGCCGAGTGGTCTTTCGGAAATGGAAGTAGCAGATCGAAACACGGTCAGGTGGGATATCCCATGCCGTTGGGAGGTGAAATCCTTCGAATGAGTCTGGCTTCCTCGGATTTGAATAACAGAGTGGTCGTCAATCTCATGGTGAATGGTGTGGAGAGCGATAAGAGATACAGCATCGAAAAGACTGAGAATCAACACGCGAATGTTAGCACGTTCGGCACGCCTCTCAAAGTGAACGCCAGAGACAGGATTTATTTCGTCACGAAAACCAATAATCCCGAAGCCGCCACTTCCGTGGTGAGTCTACTGATCGAACTGGAACCTTTGAAGAAACAGTGAACGCGTGGAAAAATAATGAATTAAAAAAATAATAATGTGTGATTTATAAAAAAAAAAGAAAAAAAAAGTAATGAGATTTAGAAAGATGTTCAATCTCTCTAGATCTCATTACTTTTATTTTTTTATTTTTTTTTTTTTTAATTTTCTATCCATTTATGATTACAATTTATACACTTTGCGAATACGGTTGTTGGTTCATCACCAGATCTAGTTTGTTGAGATTCGATTTTTATTTGACGTTTCTTACATTTGCGACATTTTAAAATTGTATTTTTTATAATTTCTTCATTAGATCTTATGAGATCAAACTCTTCTTTTTCTTTTAAACGATATTCGTTAAAATCACAACTATTCCATCCTTTTTTGTGTTACGTTCTTCATATTCAATTTGAATCCATTTTTCCAAGTATTTTATTTTAACGTCGTAGTAATCTGAAGTGAACAGATGATTTGTTGTTTTCGTGTCAGAAACATTCATTTTGTTTTCGAGATTTTGGTTTTTAATTAATATTACATCCACATTTTTAACGTTTATTAATTGTTTTTTTCACACACTCGTCTCTCATCGAATGATCGACATCTTATTTCCATCCGATTCGAATTGTAATTCTCTGTCCGACAGGACCAGGGCGAAGGCTTCAGTTTTTCTCGGCACGTTCCTATCGAATTGCATCTTGATCTGAATGTCTAACACGCTACTCTTGAGTCGTTCACTCTGTTTACTGACGTCGAATACGAACATGGGATACATCAACTTGTATTCGCCAGGAGATATGTTGGGGTTGCTCATCAATTCGTCTAGACCGTGATACTTCTTTCTAAAATCAGCGGCGTCGCCGTACAGTCTGCAGAAATCGTTCTTGTCGAACGACGCGTTGTAATCGATTGCCGGATATCTCGTGGCATTCAGAAACACTTGCATGTTTCTCAAACTGCAGTGATCGAACAGCGAAGCATTCTTTTCCTGAGACCCGTCCCTATTGGTCTGAAATGCAGCCACGATGAAATGTCTCTCGGAAGCGGATTTCACCGTCAATCTCCAATCGAAGTGATTCGTGGAGGGAGGAATGCTAGCCGTGTCACACTGTCTCATTCTAAATCCCACGGGTAATTTACTCTTGGATTCTATGATCTTGTAGAGATGTCCTTTCTCCGCAATCGAAGGCTCCACGTGCGGAACAAACCACGATATCTTGTGTAGAGTTATCTTACCCGCATCGGTCGCGGTGAGTCTCACTATTGCGTCATCATTTCCTTTTCGAATCAATGTCAGATTGTGTTTGAATCCGTACATGACCTTGTTGTAATCATCCGCGAATCCGAAGATGTGTTTCAAAGGGATCCTGAACGAAAACGTTCCTTTAGGTCTGGACGTCTTGACGACGTAGTCGAATATCACGGCGGCGCCTGCGCTAGCAGGACCTACGGTGTCTTTCACCCACAACTGATTAAGTCCTCTGGATTTCGAAAAATCATCAGGATACGTCAAGAGTCCGAACATCGTGGTGGCCTGACCGGGATGAAAAACAGATTCTATCTCTTGTCCGGATAGCATGTATTTTATGTTACTGAATAGATGCATGATGCCATTATTGGCTAGAGTGACCATGTCGTCGTCGGCGTAGTCGCTCCCATCTTCCTTGGTGAGACGTCCCTGCACCACTATGTAACTCTCGCTAGGATGTACGAATAGATCTTGAGTTTCGACGTTGATTCTTATCTCTCCCGCATTGTTCAAACTCATTCTGGTTACCGGTTCGTATTCGTGAACCTCATATTCTTGAATACTTTCACTATGCTTTGTGCTATATCTAGTATATTTGTCATTTTAAAGGATTTTTAGTTTTTTTTGTTTATTAATTCACTTGCTTTCTTTATCTAAAAAAATAGTTTTTAATTATTTTTTATTATTATTTTTTTTTCTCTCTTATATATATGTGTGTAAACAAGAAAATGTCAAAGAGAGTAAATAAAAAAAAAAATTTGTCTCCTTCATCAAAACTTCGTCTTCTGTAATTGTTGTTCGTAAAACTTTCCGATGATCTCTTCTCCATCCAAAGCTTCGATTTTGTAAGTCACCAGATCGGTGTGAAATATTTTGATGATCACGAAAATTTCTGAGGTCCATCGAGGAGTATAACCCTTTTCAAAGTGCTTCTTATAAGCGTAGATTCTCACTCGATCGCCGACCGCAAATTTCGGCGTTCTAGACTTCTTCCTGATCTTAGATCTCTCGGGATATAGATTCGCGTAGACCCGTTTTTCGTTTCGAGGATCGCTAGCTTCCGCGGGAGTCATCTTGATCGATCTGTGTCGGGTGTTGTTGTAATCTTTGACCAGACCATTCAGAGCGTATATGTATTTCTTGGTCGAATTCGCCGTGAAGTATCTGTACATCTTCTCCTTCATCGTTCGATTCCAGTGTTCCACCACGCTGGCTTTCTCTTCGTTTTCGATCGAGTAGAGGTCTACCAATCGACGAACGTCCTTGTTGTAGAATTCCTTTCCCTTGTCCACCCACAATTTACTCGGTTTTCGAGAAGACGAGTCGAACACGCTCTTCAGAGCCTCGGCGACGCAAGGTCCCAATTTATCCTTCAAAGCTCTGATCCAACCGTATTTGGAAAACACGTCGATGACCGTCAATAGATATTTGACGCCCTCGTTCCACCTCGAAAACGATCTCATGTCGACCAAGTCGGCAGACCAAATGTCGTCCAGACCCTTCACGAACACCCTTCTCTTTCGAAATTTACGCACTATGGGTTTGTGTAACTCCTCGGCCAATTCGCTCGTCAATAATCGTTTCTTCTTCTTTTCAGATGCGCTTTTTTTTTTTGAACGCCCCATCTGAATCAACGTTTCGTACCGATCAGATTTCCGACAAGCGAACGTTCCATCTTCTCTCTCCTGGTCAGATTCGATATGCCTCTCAATCTCCCCAACATGTTTTTGTCGCAGACGTCGTTGTGAGTCTTGGTGTCGGGATATCCGGCGTAGCACAGATCGTGATTGTACGCGGCCGCGTCCACCCTATTCACGGGTTTTTCCAAGATTTGGGTGTCAGATCGGCATTGAGTCTCTTGTTCAATTTCGTTCCGGGTCCCGTGAAACTGTGACCGGGCAGATGCATTTCGAAAGGTAGATTGTTGATCATTTTATTCACGACGCCTTTACCTTTGCTCGCATTCTTTTTTTTGACGAATCGAGTCTTGATAGAACCACACACGTCGCAAATTCCGCGAAGCATCCATCTGTCGTTTTTAGTTCGCACTTCTCTAGAATTACTCGTCTCGGTAACTCTCTTACACTTTACGCAATACATTTTTTTGAAGAGTTATTTAAATTAATTTCGTTTTTTTTATTTTATATATAAATTTAATATTTTTTTTTAAAATTCTGTTCTTATTATATATATATATTTTTTTTTCAATCGCTGCTCTTGAGTTCTATCATCTTACTGAATTCCTCCCTGGCCTCTTTCCTCCCCTTTTCCACGAGAGAATCCTTCATCTCTTCCTTGATGATCTGACGAGTCTTGATTCTCATGGCTTCTTTCATGGCATCGTATTTCGATTTCTCGAATCCTATCGTCTTTCAATGCCATAGAGATCATTTCGGATATCGTGTCTATCTTGGAGTCGGCCAAGACGCGAATCTTGTCGTGTTTCCTAGCCTTCAGATATAATTTCCTACTCAAAAAGTTTCCGATCGTGCTAAACAATCTGGCGGCGAGAGCCACTCCTTCGGAATGCCGACCGCGGTTGACAACAATCCGATGCCGGCTGAGTGTAAACCCATGGAAATCGTGATGAGTGTCGTGTTGATCGCATTGACGAATTTCACGAAATGCGAATACTTCTTGAGGGAACGACGAGAATCTCTCTCTCGAGTCAGATACAATTGGATTCTACTGATTTGATCGATGCGATACCTCTCTCCTCTTTCTTTTTCTTCTGGCAACGGCTCTGTCGGCAAAACGCCGTTCGGCTTCTCGTCCTCGTCGTCCACTAACGTTGGATACAATTTATTTCTGGTTCTCATTTTGTGTTTTTTTTCTTTCTTTCTAATATTAGATAAAAAAAAATTTATGTGTGTATTTATTTTTTTTTTTATTTTCTACTCTCCCTTATTTTTATATCAACGAAAAAAAACTTAGACGTATGCTTCGTTCAGCAATAATTTCTTGATGCATCCCTTGTCTTCTAAAGTCAAACTTCTACGCGCCAATTTCAGTTCTTCCGAATCTGTGGGCCTGTCTCGATTCTTACAGAAGACTAATCTCTTCCAAAACGTGATCACATCATTGAATTTAACGCGTTCGAATGCTGGTTCGAAATACATGACGACCATATCTTCCATTTCCATCGTCAGACATGAATGATTCTCGTGATCGAAGTCTAGATGATCCCGACATCCGATGCATCGTTCTAACAAGATGGGACGTAGTTCTTCGTTCACGCAGATTGTGTATGCTCTCATCAGCATGTTTAAAAGAAACCTCGCTCTAATAGTCTGAGAATCGCTCATGATTTACGTATTTTTTTATTATCTATTCGATTTGATATATTTATTTTTCTAAATAACTATTTATTTATATTTTTTTTTCTCCTCTATATATATATATATATATATATATATATATATCAATCAAAAACGTGACAGCGAGCTCGCGAATTTCCAACCACACCGACGACGACAACGACACTCTTCGTTCAAAACATTTCCATCAAGTGCTCATCGATACCCCCACCTCGCAATAACGTGCGCCAGTCTCACTTCGAGAAATGCTACAGTGGGTTTGCGGATTCAAACATCACCTCTTCACGCGAGTCGATTTCAAAATCTCCGTCTAAGCCTCCATTGGGTTTCAGTCTTAAAATCGTGTATACGAACGCGGATTGTTAGATTGTTAGAATCGGCAAGAGGATGATGTCAGAAACCGCAAAACGTTTTTTCCTCGCAATTTAACACTGAACCCTATGGGAGAAATCCATTTGCGGATTCAAACATCATCGGACCTAAAAATCCGCAGAGCGGATCTCCGTGTACGCCTCCATTGGGTTTCAGTGTTAAAATCGTGTACGGACGCGGATTGTTAGAATCGGCGAGAGGATGATGTTAGAAACCGCAAAACGCTTTTTTGCTCGCAATTTAACACTGAATCCTATGGGAGAATTATTTGCGGGTTCAAGCATCGAAACGGTACATGTACTGTACGTAAAATTTCATCATTTTGGATTCAATCAGTGATGTTTGAATCCGCAAATGGAGTCTAAAGCACCCTAAAAAACGTTAAAATCTTGTACACGTATACGATTTTAACACTAAATCCTATGGAGGTGTACATGTACGTGTACACGTACATGTACGATGATACTTGAACCCGCAAATATTACCTACTCATATACTTCTTTCACTGTCTATCTCTATTGAATTACACCAAGCCCTACCTTTCCTACTTACCAAGATCTGACCTTTACTCCTGCCACTCACCCAATAACATTACTCTTGTGCCATCATCTGTCTCCTGGCTCCGAGTTGCAAGCGCGCTTCCGCGTGCAGACAGACCTGCTCGATATAACCCAATTCATATTAACCATCCTAACAAGCTCCATTATGTTTAGCATAGACACATATAGACTGAGAGTTGGCCTGTTTGTATCACGTGCACATGGTGGTGTTCACAGGAGGCGCCAGCTTGATCTTCCATGCATCATATTTGCGAATCTAATAATTAGGTACCAGTCTAAAGGAGTCACTATAATGCTAGCCCTGATGCAAGGAACAGGAACCCGGCATCACTACCCGTTGGATTTAATTATAAAGCATAAACCTGAATGTCATGATGTGGTAAATCCTTCTAATATGTTTAAAAATACGATGTCCGTATTCTCCTGCATAAAGGAAAAAGTCAATCTATTGCACAAAATGAAATTGCTACGACTTCTGATAGTGATTGTAACCGTACGACTAGTGTCATCTGTCATCTTCGCCTGGTGATTAACCCTTTTGTACTTATTATCTGGCGACATTGAACTAAACTCCGGCCGAACAAATCCCCACACTAATCAATTCTCAACGGAACTAAAAATTGTTCATATGAATATTCAGAGCCTAAAACCAAAAATTGACCATCTACAGTGTGAAATATCAGAAACGACGTATGTGCATTCACAGAAACATGGCTAGGCCCTACAGATGACTTCAGTGAAATTCAATTGAGCGGCTTCCAAGATGTCCTGCGCAAAGGTCGCCCGACCCGGGGAGGAGGCGTCGCCATTTACATAAAAGACGATGTGCCCTTCAGAGCTAGACCTGACTTTGAAGTTAGATCACTTGAGAGCTTATGGGTTGAAATAAGCTCCAGCACGGGGCCCCTGCTTTTCGGAGTGTTCTATAGACCCCCAAACAGTGATAATGATAACGAGACATGGGACACAATAGCTGAATAGCTAGACAAAGCCAAAGATTCCGGCGTCCCAGATATAGTGGTGACAGGGGTTTTTAATGATAACTGGCTTTTATCTAGAAGAGGTAAATTCATTGAAATTCCTGACTATTTTAATCTCAATCTGGTGGTGAATGAACTGACTTACTTTACTGAATCCTCGGCAACTTTACTTGACCTTTTTGCAGTTAGTGCTTCGGTAAATGTGCAATCGTGTGAAGTATCGGATCCCTTTCTACCTGACCTTACTAGATATCAGTGCCCCGTTCTTCTTGTGGTAAAGTTCAAATAAACGACTTTCAAAAGTTTCAAAAGCAAAATATGGTTATATAATGATGGTGCTTTTGATGGACTTAGCGAAGCAATTTCGAACATACAATGGGAAAATACTTTTTCAATTACCAACTTGGACACAATGGCTGACGATTTTACGAATAAGATTCTTGACCTCGCCTCCGGCTTCATTCCTAATAAAATAATTACAGTTAGGAGAAAAGATCCCAGGTGGATGCATAACGAAATTAGACTTTTGATGAGAAAACGTAAACTTCTCTATCGTATTGCAAAATCTGACGCCCGACCTGAATCTTGGAATAGGTATCGTCAGAAAAGAAATGAAGTGGTCACCGCCATCAGAAAATCAAAGGCCACCTTTATCACCAAAATACAGAACACCTTAAACAGCCCGACTACTAACTCTTCGGTACGGTGGAAAACCCTAAAATTACTATTAGGAAGTAAACGCACGAAAATCCCAGACATAATGTATCAAAGCAATCTTATCTCATCTCATGCAGAAAAGCCGAAGCATTTAACGACTTCTTTTGCAATATTGCAACTATTAACGACACACATGCGACTCTTCCATTCCGGTCCTTCCCAGAACGCCCTACCCTCAGTAAAATGGAACTCAGCCAAAATGAGGTCCTTATTGCACTTAAATCTCTAAACAAATCCAAGGCCCCAGGCCCGGATATGGTGTCTCCTCGCATTCTAAAAGATTGTGCAAACTCACTAACGGAACCTCTCACAATACTATTTAATATTATGCTAAGTCATTCATATTTTCCCACCTCCTGGAAGAAGGCTAACGTTACACCAGTCCTGAAAAAAGAACCTTCTAATCTCCTTTCAAATTACCGACCAATATCCTTACTTAGTTGTGTAGGAAAGAGTTTTGAAAGATGCATTTTAATAAATTTTGGAAGTTTTTAGAGGAAAATAGATTACTCAGTCCTCTCCAATCCGGATTTACACCTGGTGACTCCACAGTACTACAGCTTACGGATATATATGATGCCTTTAGTGGTGCACTCGATGAAGGTAAGGATGCAAGAGTTGTATTTTGTGATGTTAGCAAAGCCTTCGATAAAGTATGGCATAAAGGCTTAATCTATAAATTGAACAAAAGAGGCATAATTTGTGAACTTCTCGACTTTTTCGAATCATACCTGAGTGATCGCTTGCAGAGAGTTGTCGTAAACTCCGATTCGTCTTCCTGGAAACAGGTGCCTGCGGGAGTTCCACAGGGCTCTATACTAGGTCCCTTGCTTTTCTTAATCTATATCAACGACATCACCTCAGGCCTAACTAGCAGAATACGCTTATTTGCTGATGATACAACCTTGTATTTAATTGTCGATAATCCCCACCAAGCATCTCTTGTCTTAAACAGTGATCTGGTAAAAATTAATCAGTGGGCGCAATCAAGGATAGTTGATTTTAATCCAACGAAAACCGAATCCATGACCATATCCCGGAAAAGAAACATTCCCTACCATCCTCCCCTGGTGATGGCAGGAGTTGTCATTAAAGACGTCGATGAACACAAACACTTAGGTGTAATTCTCAACTCCGAATGTACATGGGATGACCACATAAAATATATAAGTGGCAAAGCCTGGTCACGAATAGAGTTGTTGAGAAAAAACAAATTTATTCTAAACAGCCGCACCTTGGAGAAAATATACTTTGCTTTTGTGAGACCATTACTCGAATATGCGGATGCAGTTTGGGACAACTGCACAGAAAACGACGCGACGAATTTAGAGCGCATCCAAATCGCCGCCGCGCGGGTCGTAACAGGGGCAACCCTGAGTGGTAGCAAAGCATTATTACACGCGGAAACGGGGTGGGAGGTGCTCCAGAAAAGGCGTGAAAAGCATAAACTGATTCAATATTTCAAAATGTATCATAATCTTGTACCGCCCTATATTTCCAATAGAATTACCCCTCCTGCCTCCATGAACCTAAACGTAAATACCCGGCAGTCTCAGAACCTTCGCGTCCCCTTCTGTCGCACCAAACAATATCAAACATCGTTCTTCCCATCGACAACCAAGTTATGGAATGATCTCCCAATGGGAATCTGAAACAATTGCTCACTGGTCGAGTTTAGGAATTACTTGAATCAAGATAGTATTAGACCCCCAATATATTTTTCTTTTTCAATATCACGTAAGGCACAAATATACCATTGTAGGTTGCGTCTGAGATGCAGTAATCTCAACGACCACTTGCACATGAACCATTTAAAGGATACCCCGAACTGCCCATGTGGGCGGCGTGAGACCACTGAACATTTTCTACTCTACTGTCGAATTATAACATAATTCGACGCTCGACCCTGGGGTCACTGCCCTTCTCACTCGATTGCAATATTTTAGTCAATGGGTCTGCTTCTCTTAGTAACAGGAACAACTGTATAGTGTTCGAAAACGTCCAGAAATTTATACAAGATACGGCAAGGTTTAAATAACCTCATCAGTGAACAAACGTGTTTCGTGATAATTGGCCGGCGACGACTTGGTGGGAGTGTATAGGTCAGCTTTTCCCTCGCCCGAAACTGTCGTCGCTCAATTAAATACTCGTAATTACCTCCTTGCGTGATCATGGGCACTTCGGTATCCATGACGCCTTCTGCGGTTCCATTCGCCACTGTGCTTGTGTTAGTGTCTTGGAGACTCGAGCCGGGAGACAGAGATTAGCAGCTAGCACCCCTTCTACATCCTAATCTAGCGGATCACTAACCATGCTGTTATCCGTTTCTTCTGTACTGTGGGGCCTTCTTGCGAACAGAAAAGGATCGCCAAATGATTTTGCAATAACTGGCCCCAAACTGCAGCCACTGATGAACTAGAACATTTATATAGCCATTGCCATTGCTAAAGAACCCTTCTCGTCTCTAGTTGCAAATAATCTAATTACGATCCGGAAGGTTTTCCCATACTTCTTCTCTCACTGAATAGCCGTTCCCAAATCTTCTATCAACTCACGTCCATGCACTCTTCTGTAGTACCATCCTATGAACTTCTACCTTGACTTCTGGCCCAATACGAGGGCGGTGACGGCTAACAGCCTATTTCAATCTGATCAGCCAACTTCCACCTTGAACTATTAAACATTGATATCTGCCACTCTTATAGCTCGGTGTAAACAGGGAGCAAACACAGCATTTTGAGGCTATTACTTAAGGCAGTCCTATATTGAGTGTTGTCCCGTGCTCGTGTTGGGTTTGGAGTAATTTTTCTCTTTTCTTTACTGTATTGTTTAATACAATATCTAATTTAACCAGTACATTGCATAAAATGATCTATACATCATAACCATGATTACCAACTGCACAATGTACTAAAATTTAATATCTGGATTGAAACATACTGTAAAAGTCATCTCGAGAGTTTGTAAGTTCTGTTTTATTGAGTGGAAACGACCTTGTAAAAGCTTTAAGCTTATTGTCGAATCCACGCCCGTTATATTTTTGTATGCAATTATTTGAAATTTGAAATAAATAATGTTTAAACTAAACAAACACGTGTTTTGGTCCTTCCGTCTATCACATTAACTGGGCTGTAAAGGTCTTTGGACATTGTATAAATTGTAACATATAATGAGACATTAATGTCGTATCCCTTTACCCAACGCGCACATGATATCAAAATTTATTATTTTAATTATTGTTTTTAGTTTTTCAAAAAATTTCAACAAAACTGTGTCATGTAGCCTCCTCATTGAAACGAGCTTTACGAGCTCGTTCCTACGAAGGGTCACGTGATATGGTTTTGTTGAATTTTTTTGAAAAATATATTTTCTTCAACTGCTTAATTTGTAAATTACGCGTACGCATTCGGCTGATTCGTTGGGTAAAGGGTTAAGTTGCGCGATTACAGATTATTTTTCGACGAGCTCGTTCCAACGAGGGGTCATAACCTAAGTGTTTTAGACAAAAAATTAAAAATAGTGAAAATTAATTGGCGATTTTTGAGAATAGTGCTGGCCGGCTTTTTCGTTACGTTGGATAAAGGGTTAACGTGTGTGGGAAGCCGGAGAACTCGAAGAGAACAATCGAGCAGCGGAGAGTAACTGTCAGACGCTCCATCTTACTAACCCGGCAAGAGCGGAGTTGGCAGTGTTGAAGGCAAGTGAATCATCGACATGCAGTACGTCTTAATACACGACGCCATCGTTCCCCCACCAGGGTGTCGGGAACATGATCGATTGGAACGAGGAGGGTATAAACCCGATTTGAGCCGACTGTAATGTAATGACTCAAGTCCCGACTGGTAAAATATTCCACCTACCTCATCAAGACAAACCTTCTACACGTGAGGTATGCCCTTGATGGTGTAGTTAGAAAATTAGCCACTTGCATGAGATTTTAATTTAACCCGTTACCCAACGTAACGGTCAAAACCGGCCAGTAGTATTCACAAAAACTGCAATTCAGTTTTCATTACTTTTTCATTTTTTTGCTTTAAAAACATGGCTTATGATCCCTCATTGGAACGAGCTCGTTAAACGCAAAAAAGTGAGAAAAAAATAGTTATTCAATAATTTTGTTTGCAGTGCCGTCAAATTTCCGTTTTAGTTAAAGGGTTAAAAAAACTCAAACGACTTCATAGAAATTCATTTGTAGATAAAAAAAATTCTTGAAGTCGTGGTGCAACTTCTTACTTAATTAACCCTTTACCAAACGTAACGACCAAAAGGGGCCAGCTTTATTCACAAAAATCCCCATTCAGTTTTCATAATTGTTTTCGTGTTTTGTCTCAAAAACATAGCTTATGACCCCCTCATTGAAACGACTGATCATAAGGTATGTTTTTGACGCAAAAAGTTAAAAAACAATTAGTTATTCAAGAATTTTATTTGCAAGTGTCGTCTTCTTTTCGTGTAAGGTAAAGGTTTAGCAAGTGCCATACCTGTACAACAACTTGGTAATGCCAATCGATTATTACAGACCTCTTATTTGTATGACTGAATGCGGAGGCGGCGGAACCGGGGAGAGGGGGCACAAGGGACACATTCCCCTCCATTTTCTTCCACAGACATGTTGCGTCGTTACACAATGAGTTAAAATGGGTACATGCAAACGTGCCATTATACAGGCATTCTTGTACAGTGGAGCCAACTTAATTGGAGATCTCTTAATTGTATATCCCTGTTAATTGAATATAATTTTCAAACACAAAACCATTTACCATACCTTCAGTACAAATTTGATCTGTTAATTGCATATGGGTTGTAGAGTAAACTCCTGTTAATTGTATATAAATTTTTGTAATATATCGAAAAATTACTGTGACACGCACCAACTTCCCCTTATTTATCAACCTTTTTGGCCTCACTACATCCAATACAGGCATTTATTCTATTATATCTTGTTTGACAGAGCTCTATGAGCCCTGTCAAACAAGATATAATAGAATAAATGCTCAGTTTACCTCCAGAACACAGGAAACTGACCAAATCCCTGTTAATTGTATACTCCTGTTAATTGAATAATTTTCACTGGCAAAGTGGATATTCAATTAAGAGGATTCTACTGTAATATATTATTTGCAAATCAAAACATTTGGTCAATGAATCCTACCTTCTGTCGCTTCAGTCCGTTTCTTCTTCTTCGACCAGTTTCCAACCCGAATCCTACATGTAGCCTTCGGGCTGGAAGATGATTGAAATGGTAGAAATATACAGGACAGTGACCACACCGCGGCATGCTCATCTGAACAAGACACTATAGTGTGTCACGGTACCTTTAAGATTGTAACTTTTCCTCCCATTGGGCTGAACCATGTTAGCCCTGAAAATGCGTGCCCCTCCACTTCTCTTGAGCTTTCGCCGCCTCTGATGGAATGTGAGTGTGTGCCGTTAGGCAAAGTATCAAATCTTGTAAGAAAGTACATGATTACTAGAAAATCGATATCAAAGACTCCATTCCAGACGAAAATATCCAGACTAGAAAATTAGTGGGAGTTGTCCCCCACTCCCATTCCCTCAGCGACGCCACTGGTCCACACGAGGCGTGAGCAGTCGGGATTAAGTGTCTGGCACAAGAACACAGCGCAGATGAGGACCCCAGTAGGCTGAACAACAGTCGTAATGTATAGCATTCATGATACATGGATGGGCTGCAAAGAATTCCCTGAATCTCTTTGAGTATAGATCTCTTGGAAAGGGGTGAGTGTTCGAAAATATCGGTGAAAATAATTTAAAATTAAAAATTAGTGGTGGTGGGTTCTGAAATCTGCTATGATGTAGAACGTTCCCCGGGTCTACCCCACCCCACCCGCCCGCCCCTTTCCCGTTTCTCTCCGAGTCGGGGAAAATAGTGGGTCAAAGTTGCCGAAACAGGGTCGAAATTACTTCGGGTCGAAATTACTTTTATGAGTTGAAATTACCGATTTGGGTCAAAGTTACTAGGGCTCAAATTACAGTGGGCCGACTTTACCTGGCACCCCCCCCCCCCCCCCCCACACACACACACACTCAACCCCAGCGACTTCGATCTCAATTCATAAGATCCATTTAGGTTCACCACAAAAAGCGCTGAGCCTTCTTTTTGGTATAACCCGTCTAAAGAGATTTTGGATCTAATTCCAGCTCGCCAGTTTCTATTGCAATCCCCGACCACCCTTCCCCTGATAGGCCTAATGCCACTCCCCTGCTTCTGTCCTACATCTAGATCTTCAGTCTTTATAGAGTAATTCTCCATTAGCTCCCGTGCTTGCTTTAAGTAATCATCCTGATTGAACGTTCGAGTTCCATACATGGTTAAACGACGTTTTTGCACCTGCTGTTTGGGAGTTAAAACGTACCAGATAATTCAGATTGCATGATTTTCCCATTTCTGTTCTATCTTTAACCGGCATCCAACCGAGTTCCCCTCTGACCACTTCAAGTGTGTGTACGTTGTTTGATCCGATTATTCAGCGACCCGCATCATTTTGTAGAATCTCCAAGTTTCTCACGTCAGTCTAAGTGATCAAGTTTCGAAAAAAAACACTTTGTATCATCCTGTCTTCTGTCATTTATCCCTGAGATTTTCTGTAGGACGAAACGTCGACGAATATACTTGACAGTAAGAAAAAATATATGTAACTGTTTGTATGTATTATTCACAGAGCGTTGGAAGTCCTAAACACACCCGCGTACTTATGCCTACATATATGTTCCGAGGTAAGTATGCGGTATGCGGGGGGGGGGGGGGGGGGGGGGGGGGGGGGGTGTTTTTACCCCTCTGTGGCTTAGTTCCAAGCCCAAGCGAAAATACTTATACATAGTCGGAGGTAGGTGGCCTATTCTCTGACAATAGGGCGAAACGGCCCAGGATTAAATGACATTGGGACGAACGGGTCAAGAGCAAACTCACATAAGGGCTTAACGACACACATTCGTTGCACAATAAATAACTAAAAATAATAAAAGAAAATCTCCCCAACTATGATAATTGACCCTTTCCCTCATATCACCCCTTATCCACCTATCTCTCATCCACCCATCCTTCTCTTCCATTATTTTTTCAAGAAATCTTGTTCCACTGTCTTCTATGCAAATATTTAGGGCATTCTAAAATGAAATGTTCCAAGGTATCACCCCAATCTGCACATTCGGCACACACCTTCTTTCCTCGCCTATTTCGACCCCCCCCCCCCCCCCCCCCCAATACTAGAGGAGAACAAAGACCCCCCCCCCCCCAATGAATGGCAGCAATCCCTCGAGGTACTCATCAAAAGCATCGCATATTTTTTTGTATAACCCGTCCAGAGAGCTCTTGGCCCTAACTCCAACTCGCCAGCAAGATTTCATCGAGAGCCCTTCTTTCCCTGATAGAACTGTCCCTGCTTCACTCCACCTTCTAGATCTCCAGTCTCAATGAAATAATTTATAATTTTTCAGTTGGAGCTGGAGTTGGGAGAGGGGTGGTAAAAATAGTACGCAAGATTAGGGAGCAAAATGAAGAAAAACTCCAGAGAGAAAACCTTCACTGTCTTACAACTTTGTGACAAAAAAAAAAAGTGACAAAAAAAACAATCTGATGAGAACCGCCAACCAAATCTGATCATGTGATTTTTTATGACGCGTCAAGTTCAAAGAAATGACGTCATATGTTGGTAAACATCAAACACTGACAAGAGAAAATCGTACGATTCGTCGATGAAAAGAATATTGCGTTTAATTTTATCGAACAAAAGATTACGGTAATTTTTGAAAGCTGTATCAAGCTACTTGTACGCGGATTTCGAGCATCAGAGTGAATCTTCGCGTTAGCTTCAGGAGATGAAAGTGTTTTGCTTTACCGAGACGTAGAACAATAAAAGTTAGCTTTTCTCGAATTACCGAAATGCTGCATTGAAGATCCGTTTCTCTATGCAATGGAGTCGCCCAACAACGCATTATGCTTTGAATTACATTGTAACGTGTAACGAAATATTATTTTAAATAACGGAATAATGTTTTGTTATAACAAAATATTGTTTCGGATAGCGAAATAAAATTTAGAAATAATCAAATGTTTCAGAATGTTGTTGTGAAATATCAAAACAATAGAATACTTCTGAATAGAATAAACACTTTG